>SKCR01030761.1:0-204603 GCA_019454045.1 Zanthoxylum bungeanum
GGAGGTTCACCATGATCGCAATGGATATCATTGTTGGACAATTATGACCCATAGCGTCACTATTTGTACAGATCATGGTGTTGTTGTACAAATTAACTATGTGACAAAGGAGATTTCTCTCTTATAATTTGTGATTAGATCACCAAGATGTATAAATGATAGGAGGTCCCTATGATTTGATCCTGGATTGAGAATGATATGAGACAGTATCAATCCATGAAGGATAAATCATTAAATATCCCTAGTCAGAGTATTATCGAGATCGGACATCGATAAATACGTAAAAGACTAGTATTACACTTGTGCGCGTTGTGAGGGCACAACGGTATAATTCTCATATATTTGGGTATAGGATGCTCATGCAAGTGTAATAGGAGGTTGTGTTTACCGATGGTACGGGAAACAGCTTCGCTCTGGATAGACCCCCTCGGAATTCCGTTGGTAGTATGACTATGTGTCTATGGAAGTCCGAAATCAGGGTAGGTGTATTTGGTCTTAACCTGAGACTTGCACTGCTAATACTTGCGACAATCAATATACTTTGGTTGTGGCCGTCCAGGGCTTTAACCGGTTCTGTGTACACCACTGCTGGGTATATTGAGAATCGTAGTGTGTTGGGTGTGATGTCAAGACAGAAGTGTCACTCCAGTCATATGGAGTTGATGATCGCGTAGGGATACAGAACTGGTTCTCTAAAAAGGTTGCAATCGTCGGGATAATATGACTTGGTCATGATTATCCGATAATAAAGAGACTAGTTGCTCCTAATCCGATATATGCTTCGTATGAGGCAGACACTGTACCAGCCCAGGCCTTGCATGTGATCATCCGATACTGGATCGAAATACGCAATACTACGTATACTTTGCCTGATATAGATCCTTATTCCTGTAAGGATATTTCTGGAGAATTGGGTAGGCATGACGCTTTGCTAGAAGCCAACCTTGTCTTGTAAATCGATATAAACGTAATATTAGGTACTTACGTGTTCGGATAGTCCGACGACCCGATTTACTGCCAGCATATCCGGGGATCTCATGGGTCGCTTCCCGAAGATTCAACGATGACGTATGACTCGCACTTTTAATTAATCTGGGATTAATTAGATGAGAGAGAAAATTAATCTGGGATTAATTGCGGAGATATTTTATCTGGGATAAAATATCATTTAAAGAGAGAGAATGATTAATTTGGAATTAATCGATAAATTAATATATTCGATATATTAAACGAAATTGGATTTCGACGCGGAATTAAAATTAGATTTTAATTCGGGCGAACGAGTTAATTTAGAATTAATTCATTAGCGACGTGAATAGTGATTTCGCTAGGCATAATCATTTAATTACGTCGCAACGAAAAATTCGTTAATTTGGAATTAGCGAACCCGAGCCTAAGATTATTTGCGAGCGCATTCGCATTTCGAATTCGAGTGCGGCACGCAAGTCAAATCAAGCATCAAATCGCTAGTCGCATCTAGCGTCACATCATTCGTCAATCAAGTGATGGATGTCTTTCACTTTGAGTGATTGACGCTAGTCACTATTCACTGATTGATGGGAAGTGATGTGTGTGGTTGATGGCAAGCATTTATGGCTTGATTTTGAAAATCAAAAGTGGTATATGTTTTATTGTTTTTAGAAAATAATTAACAATTACACAAATCTCTCTCTCTCTTCCATCTTCTCCCTCTCATCTCACACGCCCATGGAAGGGCATTTCTTCACTGGTTTTTGCTTGGCAAAACAGAGAAGATGGGAAGCAAAGTGTGGTATTTTTGTGGCAAAAACATCGAGAGCTAGCACTCCGAGAGTCATGCGAAGGTGATAGGGAACTCCACCCATGAGCTTGGAATCATTTCGCGAAGCTTGGAGCTTGACGAAGGACCAACAATGGCTGAATTTGGAGGAGCCACAGCAGCTCACTGCTGAGCAGTCCAATGGGCAGAAAATCAAGTTTAGTTCGTTGCCGCGTCGCTCAACCGATCGATGTGAGTATTCTGCAACTCCCTCGTTGTATTCGCACATGTATTTCTTGCTTTATAATCGATCATTGGGGCCGTAGAAACTCCTATAATGGTATCAGAGCGGAGTAAAAGCATGAAAAATGTGTTTGAGCATGATTTATGAAATTGGATGAATTAGTATGCTTAAATATGTTTTAATTAAGTGTTGATTGGATCAATTTGATGAAATTGTGTTTGGAACAAATTTCCCTAAATATCTTGTGTTGGCCGAATGGTTGAGTGCCCTAATTCTTGGTAATTTTTTGTTTCGTTGATCATTGGATGACTTGAAACGATTGAGGATGTTGATTTAATGTCGATTGTGGATTTAATTGGATTGAAACCGAATCGGACACAAATCCCCTCCATTGCCGAGAACAATATGCATGTAAATTGGGTTTGATTTTTGATGAAATGTGTTGGACATATTTTGTTGTTAATGAGCATGATTAATTAGGCTAATTGACGTTTTAGAAATATTGATTTGGGTAATTAATTGTGTAATTCACTTTGTTTAATTAAATTGGGAATTTGGAATTTGGTAATTTAATTATTTGGGCCTATTTTGTTAAATTGGGCTTTTAAAGTTGTTATTGGGCTTATTAAGCTTGGTTGTACTAAGTTGGGTTTAGGCTAAATTGGTTGGATCCAATTGGGCCCAAAACCGCATTCATAAAGGCGAAATGCTACTAATGGACCTTTAAAGTTTAATTGGGCCTAATGGGCCTAAATTGATTTCTAGGCTTATGGGGTAATTCCCGGATTGGACTTTGATTATTCGGTTTGACCCGAGTTGACCAAAAGTCCACGCCTTAAGAAATTAATTAAAAGCCCATTGGACTTTAATTAAATTAACGTTGGACGTTAATCGGGCTTTGAGACCCGTAACGATTAAATTTGGAATTTAAGTCGTAAAAGTTCGTTAATAAAGTGTAATATTTAATTTGGAATTAAATAGCGAGTTAGTATTAAATGAAAATTGAATTGGATTTAATTATGTAGTTTAATTTAATTCGAGAATTTGTACTTTGAGTACTTATTCGTAAAAACGAGTTCGACTCGAACAAAATCAAATCGTTGTTTGAATATTAGATGGTCACTAATTATCAGATTAATTAATTTGATTAGATTGATTGATAATATGCTTGTGTGAATACATGGTTGCGATGCATGAATAAAGTATATCGGATGGATATTAGATGGGTGGGGTAATTTTAGAAATTGTTGTAATAAATTTGAAATTTATTAATTGGACCTGCGTGTCCAGCCTTATTACCTCCTTACTCTTTGTATTCTATTCTCACATATTCCCCTCAATGTAAATGAGGTCTCAACGGGTAGAAGTAAATACATGTGCTAGCGGGAGAGAGAAATGGAGAGATTTGATCTAGGATCATTGTGTAAAGTATTCATCCGCATATCATTATTATTTATTCATATGTGCTTTATTATGTCTTTAGAATGCATGTTTAATGGTGTATGATGATGGGACCTTAACAAAGATAATAAATTGGTTGCCAATTTGCACGCGAAAAACCCTCACAAATATTAAGCGTTTTTCCTTCCATTGAGTGATTCTTACTCAAGATCTAAGACTGGCATTGGCTTGTTGGCCAAAGTCAAGGCCTTTGTCCGTCGAAGATGTGTTTGAATCACGAGAGCTTTGTTCCATATTGGTGTCTTGTCCAAGTTGTGGTTTGTTGGCCAAAGTCAAGACCACTTCTTGTCCATCGACATTGATTACGAAGCTTTCCATGGTCAATGGGTCACGCTTAACTGGGATCACTAAGTTTGTTGTGCCAAAGCCAATGCTTAGTTGATTCAGAGGAAAAAGGTTAGGCAATATATTGGATATATTGGCATATATAAGATATATGTTTCGGACTTGGATGTCCCCCTACTGGATCTAGGAATTGGATTGGAACCAATTGATCTTAGAGATTTACCTAGTTAATTATCATACAATTTGTTGGCCAAAGTCAAGATTGTGTGATATTTAACGGGATCCTAGCCCGCTAGGAAACACGGTTTCCCGAGTACTCGACAGAGGGTTAGAGGCTCGCCAAAAAATAGTGGGAGGCAAGAATTGAATTTGTAATATTCGTTTAATTACTTGCCATACGCGCTTAAATCAAATATCATACGTCAAATAAATTAAATGTTAGTTGGACTAATATTGAAATTGTTGTTTTAATGAACAGTTGGACTGTATTCAAATAATTCATTTATAATTGGTTATATAATTGGATTATAGTAATCAATATATTGATTTAATTAATTATAGTTGATTAAATAGTTGGACTATAGTAATCATTATAATAAATAGTACCGAAATCGTTGATTAAATAGTTGGACTATTAGAATCAAGATAAAATTGAAAGATTGACATTTAAAACATAATCCTAGGGAAAATGTATTTAAATGGTTTAATTTTTCAAATTGGGAATAAAATTTCAGGATGGTCCTGGAAACTAATAAGTTACTTTATTTGATAAAATAACATATTAGGCCTAAGCCCGGAGTTGAGCAATTAGTAGAGCATGATCTTTGGAAGATTCATGTGATGATAACTTTAGTACTTAATCCATTAAGCTTGTCGCAATAGACTCCTTAATTTCTTTATCAGAACTAAGGGTTAGATCCTTAAAGTATGGTAATGAAATTGAAGGATCTTCATAAATCTATACTTAGATTTTAGAAGTACTAAGTTGCAATACTAAACTCTTGGGGAGTTAATGACTATTCTCAAGAAGATAAAATCAAAGTTTGCAATGAGGCAAGTAGCGCAAGGCGCACTTTACTTCGATATTCTAATCAGCCAAGGCTAGGCCAAAGGCTTCTGGAGTGTTGAAAAGGGCAAAGGCAAAATCATTATAATCTTCTAGGAAGATAAAAGACATATCCCAAAATGTCTGCCTAATTATGGCAAACGGGATCGCGGAAGCGTGACTGCCGTTTGGACAAGGCAGACATGAAGGAATTGAAGAAGAGCAAGGCTCTGACTTCAAATATGTTTGTAATAAATATGTTCACTTCTAGTATTAAAATTAGATTTTAAATACTTAGTGTGATACATAAATATACATTGATGTTCAGAATCTGCTATGAGCAGGATACTGACTTCAGATGATATTTCTCTACGAATTGAAAACGGGACGAAAGTCGCTGTTTTAACCGTAGACACCTAAGTTTAGGAACTACCCTTCGGGTATGTACTTAAATTAGGAAACTGTTATAATGTAACTAGTTTGACTAGAAACATTATCTCTATATCAGTGTTTAATCCGTTGCGGATTTACCTTTATATTCTAGAACACTAAAGTGTTTTATTGTATAAAGATGATATTGAGATATACACATTAGATGTGAATAACAGAATTTATATTTTGAATATAAATAATATCTCAAACATATAACATGACAAACAAACAGCTCAAACTGATTTGATCAGAAGAAACTAATTTGTGGCATTGTTGTCTGGGACACAATTAAACAAGACTCGTATATCCACACTTTTGAAGAGTGGGTACTCGGACTGATTTGATTCCAATCAAATAAAGTCTACGAATCTAGTTTATTGGGCAATGTGCCTAAAACACCTTTACTTGGTAAAAGTGTAAGTGCCACCGATCTGTTAGCCCTAATTCATAGTGAAGCAAGTGGGCCCATGTCTAGCTAGGCTAGAGGTGGATATGAATATTTCGTGACCTTTACGGATGTGGCATCGCGTTATGGTTATGTGTTTCTTTTAGAACACAAATCGGAAACTTTTAAAGTTTATTTAAATTGGATTTTACTATTTAATTTATTTAAATTGGGCTAAAATAATATATCGAATATATTAATTGAAATTAGATTTCAATACGGAATTAAAATTGGATTTTAATTCAAGCGAACGAATTAATTTGGAATTAATTCGTAAGTGACTTTCGTAATAATTTTACGAGGCATTATTATTTAATTAAATTGGATTTAATTATTTAGCGACGGAAAATTCATTTAGTCGGATTAAACGAACTGGGCCCAAAGTGTGTTGTGTAAACCAACTTGAATTTGGAATTCAAAATTGGGTGGGACCCACAACTCACATCACTTGTCAAAATTGTGAGGGTGGAAGTTGTCAACAGTGTTTGAATTAATTAAACACTCAACAACACAAAAACCAAGTCAACACTTTTTACAAGTTTGGTAACTAGTTTTGTTAGACATTACTATTCACACATCTCTCTCTCTTCTCCACCCTCCATGGCCGAACACTCTCCTATTTGTTCTTGAAATTTTGTTGTAAAATTTCATCCAAGCTAGCACTTAAGGGGTCAAAGAAAGGTGATAGGGAAACTTACCATTGAGTTTGGAATTCAATTCAAAGGCTTAGAGTGGGTACTCGGACTGATTTGATTCCAATAAAATAAAGTCTACGAATCTAGTTTATTGGGCAATGTGCCTAAAACACCTTTACTTGGTAAAAGTGTAAGTGCCACGGATCTGTTAGCTCTAATTCATAGTGAAGCAAGTGGGCCCATGTCTAGCTAGGCTAGAGGTGGATATGAATATTTCGTGACCTTTACGGATGTGGCCTCGCATTATGGTTATGTGTTTCTTTTAGAACACAAATCGGAAACTTTTAAAGTTTCGACACGAAGTAGACAAACAGACTGGCTAAAATATTAAACCGTCACGGTAAGACCGTAATGGAAAATACTTAAGCAATAAGTTTCTAATATACTTGAAAGATTATAGTATTCTTTCAAAGAGGACTCCTCCTGGAACACGTCATCCTGACGGTGTGTCCGAACAGAGAAACTGAATTTTGTTGGACATGATAAGGTTAATCATGAGTCGCTCTGAGCTACCATTTCCTTCAACGGATAAGCATAAACAGTGCAGAACTTATTTGGAATAAGGTTCCATAAAATCTGTTTGACAGATTTCATATTAGATATAAACAGGAAAGAAATCGGGTTTCTCATTCCTGAATATTGGGTATGCTGGGCATATGTTTGGATGATACCAAACTAAAACCCAAATCGGATAAGTGCCGAATTGTAGGTTATCCTAGGGATACCAAAGTATAGTACTTATACAACTCACAAGAGAACAATGTAATTGTTGCTCGCCATGCAGTTTTCCTAAGAGGAATACCGATATGCAGAGGTAAGTGGGAGGATAGTAAAACTCGATGAAAATCGGAGTAATACTATTCCTGGCACTAATTCCTAATGGAACACAAATAGTTCATCAAGGATGAAACTATACCATAAAATTCGAATACACAAGAACCATGTATGTCAGAGAGAGTCAGAAGAAAACCTGGGGTATGGGTTTCTGATCTCACCTCATAAAGATGTCAATCTTATTGAGGTATACCAACTGACTACGTATGAGGAAGTGATACAAGGTACCGACTCCCTATTATGACAAAGTGTCATGAGTCCGAATTGGATTTCATGTATATCAACAAGTTTGGATACTAGTTGATGTACCACAAGACATTGTGCCTATTGGTACTATACGAGTCTTCAAGGAAGACATACATGGATGGCAACATACCAACGTATAAAGCTAGGCTTTTAGAGGAAAACGTATCGTTATCAACATTGTGTGGATTACGATTCAACCTTTTACTTGTTGCCACGGTAAATCTATTTGGATAATGCTTGCTAAATCTGCGTGTTTCATTTATGAAATATGTCAGCTTTACGAGAAAATCGCTTTCCTGAAAAGGAAACCTTTTGGAGGATGTTTACAACATCCTGTCGGTTTTGTCGTACCATAACAAGCAAACAAGGTTTGCAGGTTATTCGATCCATCTTTGGATTGAAGCAAGCATAGGTTCTTAGAATTATCGTTTTGATGTAATCATAATAGATTATGATTTGATTCAAAACGAAATGATTCTTGTGTATATAAGGAGGTTAGTGGGAGCGCATTGACAGTGGCTGTCATATAACATAATGATAATATGTCATTTCTTGGAAATGATATTCTCATAATAAAAACAATCGGTGAAAGCTTGGCTTTCGAAAACTCTCTGAGAAATCCTACATTGAAAAATGTACGCGACCTAGTGTCTCATACGCTTCGAGCATATGGAGTCACAAACAGGCCAATCCAAGTGATAGTCACTGGATTGAAATTAAGAACATCCATTAGTTTCTTAGAGAACTAATGATGCTGTCTTAAACTATGGAGAAGGATAACTTGAAGTGACTGGGATCACTGTTGCAAGTTTCCAAACTGATTAAACGACTAAAATTCGCAAACGGTACTATACAGTTTGAATAACGGAACAGTGAGCTGGAAATCTTCCAAGCAAGATACTGTTACTGAATAAATAACAAATGTGGGTCATTGCTGCAGCTGAGGCAGCAATAGAAGCCATTTGGGTCGATAATAAATCTAATTATATTAGATATAGTTCTGTTAGCAGCTGAGCTAGGCTTCAGCACAGGCTAAAGAATTAATGGTCTCATCGACGATCCAGATACATACTTCGATATTCATCTGATTCGTTCGGATCATACATCGTGGTGATGTGATGATCGAATAAATCACATCAGATGATAATCATGCAAATCCACTGACGAAAGCCTTTTCTCAGCAGTTTGAGCCAACCGTACATAGTTCGGGTGTAAGACACTCGAGTGACTGGCTATAGGCCAAGTGGGAGATTGTTGGACAATTATGACCCATAGCGTCACTATTTGTACAGATCACGGTGTTGTTGTACAAATTAACTATGTGACAAAGGAGATTGCTCTCTTATCATTTGTGATTAGATCACCAAGATGTATAAATGATAGGAGGTCCCTATGATTTGTTCCTGGATTGAGAATGATATGAGACAGTATCAATCCACGAAGGATAAATCATTAAATATCCCTAGTCAGAGTATTATCGAGATCAGACATCGATAAATACGTAAAAGACTAGTATTACACGTGTGCGCGTTGTGAGGGCACAACATCATAGTTCTCGTATATTTAGGTATAGGATGCTCATGCAAGTGTAATAAGAGGTTGTGTTTACCGATGGTACGGGAAACAGCTTCGCTCTGGATAGACCCCCTCAGAATTCCATTGGTAGTATGACTATGTGTCTATGGAAGTCCGAAATCAGGGTAGGTGTATTTGGTCTTAACCTGAAACTTGCACTGCTAATACTTGCGACAATCAATATACTTTGGTTGTGGTCGTCCAGGGCTTTAACCGGTTCTGTGTACGCCTCTCTGGGTATATTGAGAATTGTAGTGTGTTGGGTGTGATGTCAAGACGGAAGTGTCACTGCAGTCATATGGAGTTGATGATCGTGTAGGGATACAGAACTAGTTCTCTAAAAAGGTTGCAACCGTCGGGATAATATGACTTGGTCATGATTATCCGATAATAAAGAGACTAGTTACTCGTAATCCGATATATGATTCGTAAGGGGCAAACACTGTACCAGCCCCAGGCCTTGCATGTGATCATCCGATACTGGATCGAAATAAGCAATACTACGCCTGATATAGATCCTTATTCTTGTAAGGATATTTCTGGAGAATTGGGTAGGAATGGCGCTTTGCTAGAAGCCAACATTGTCTTGTAAATCGGTATAAACGTAGTACTAGGTACTTACGTGTTCGGATAGTCCGACAACCCGATTTACTGCCAACATATCCGGGGATCTCATGGGTCGCTTCCCGAAGATTCACTGATGACGTATGACTCACACTTTTAATTAATCTGGGATTAATTAGATGAGAGAGAAAATTAATCTGGGATTAATTGCGGAGATATTTTATCTGGGATAAATATCATTTAAAGAGAGAGAATGATTAATTTGGAATTAATCGATAAATTAATATATTCGATATATTAAACGAAATTAGATTTCGACGCGGAATTAAAATTAGATTTGAATTCGGGCGAACGAGTTAATTTAGAATTAATTCGTTAGTGACGTGAATATTGATTTCGCTAGGCATAATCATTTAATTACGTCACAACGGAAAATTTGTTAATTTGGAATTAGCGAACCCGAGCCCAAGATTATTTGCGAGCGCATTCGCATTTCGAATTCGAGTTCGGTAAGCAAGTCAAATCAAACGTCAAATCGCTAGTTGCATCAAGCGTCACATCATTCGTCAATCAAGTGATGGATGTCTTTCACTTTGAGTGATTAACGCCAGTCACTATTCACTGATTGTTGGGAAGTGATGTGTGTGGTTGATGGCAAACATTTATGGCTTGATTTTGAAAATCAAAAGTGGTATATGTTTTATTATTTTTAGAAAACAATTAACATTACAAAAATCTCTCTCTCTCTTCCAACTTCTCCCTCTCATCTCACACGCCCATGGAAGGGCATTTCTTCACTGGTTTTTGCTTGGAAAAACCGAGAAGATGGGAAGCAAAGTGTGGTGTTTTTAAGGCAAAAACATCGAGAACTAGCACTCCGAGAGACATGCGAAGGTGATAGGGAAGTCCACCCATGAGCTTGGAATCATTTCGCGAAGCTTGGAGCTTGACGAAGGACCAACAATGGCCGAATTTGGAGGAGCCACAACAGCTCACTGCTGAGCAGTCCAGTGGGCAGAAAATCAATTTTTGTTCATTGCCACGTCGCTTAACCGATCGATATGAGTATTCCGCAACTCCCTCGTTGTATTCGCACATGTATTTCTTGCTTTATAATCGATCATTGGGGCCGTAGAAACTCCTACAATCATAAGGGCAACATATACCCTAAATCTACTGTCAAATGAGCATGCACACTGAGGAAGACGGTTGGGTCATTAAGGATAATGAAGTAGCATAGTGATGAGCCACTGAAAAGTTTTATCGACAAGTAGCACAACTTAGTATTGGAGGTCGGGGATTATGAGTCACTGGAGGCACTCGAAAGCTTTAAATGAGCCTTGAGGGTTGGGAGGTTATGGTTCCACCTTAGGATCCAGGAAGTGCCAGACTATGCCGCGGCAGTAGACGAGGTGAGGAGATTCATATTATTGGAAAGAAGGAGAAGATAGCCCGAGGATGTGCTGATCGGGTGAATAAGGAATCGAGGAAAGAGAATCATCGGGATCCTAGTAATGGTTGGAGAGGGCTAGGCTCGAGGAAACATGAGTTCATGCCAATCACTTAAGGCAACCTGACACCCGAGAGAAGGCCTCCAGTCAAGGTCACACATGTTACAGGGGCACGACATACACTGCCCTCAACAGGCCTTTGGTACAGATAGCTCGGGAGATATATGACAAAAGCTTGCTAAATGAGCCTGACACGAGGAGGTTCTTGGTTGAGAAAAAGGATCATAGAGTGATCGATGAAATCACACACGTAACGCAAGCGTACATATCACTCAAGTAATATAAAATGTATCGATCCCACGAGGACTTAATATCTAAGCTATTAATTTATTGAAGTTAAATTTCTACAAGTATCTAAAAATTGATTGTTATTTGGTTGGTGATTTTAACTAAAGACAAGTAATTAAAACAATGCGAAAATAAATTCTAAAAAGTAATCAATATTATGAAACTATCTAGGGTTGTGAATCCTTTCAATATTCTTCTAAAGATAAAACGATTATCTTATGTTTGTGTAATATGTCAGTTTATTAACCTGGAACACGAAGATATGCAAAAGCCTCTGTCGATGGTCAGATGCAAACACCAAAAGTAACCCAATTAACTATATGTCTATGTTAACCAAGAAACTCTGAATTCATTAAGATTAAGTTCTAATTATGTCTACCTACGCCCGACATGTATATGTCTATCCTGGAAGGAAATCTCTAAGGTGAGATCGTGAGCTATTGAGTCTAAGGTTGAAACCTAAAATCCCTTCGTCAAGTTCATTTTAAGTTTACCAAATCAATCTTATTAATGGCCAATTAATAAGAAGCATTAAGTTTAAGACTCAATAAATAAACCAAAACATTACACATGACACAAGTCAAATCAACTTATAAAACCATTGATATTGGAATTCATCACAATCCTAGCTATTATATTTAGTTACGAAACATATATAGCACTACTAAAGATATAAATAAATAAAACATCATGCAACTAATTGAAAACTAAAAAGTTAAAATTACAACAATGAAATAAAATACTAAGGTTTGGGGATCCACTTTTATTATTTCAAATCTAGAGATCTCTCTTGTTATAATATATCAATTTGCATTATATTACCAACCGCCATATAGGCGGTATCCTGATTAAGTCAGATTTTAATTAATTCCAACAGACCATAAAGACGGTACCCAATTAAGTCAGGTTAAAATTAATTTAATTAAGTCCAATTGACCATAAAGGCGGCATCCAATTAAGTCAGGTTTTAAGATAATTTATATATTATAAAATAAGGGAGATTAATCTAAACTATCATAATAAAAGTTTCACCTTTCACACCAGCAGAAAGAAGTTACATACTCATGCTTAAATAAAAACACACAAATTTATTGCTAAAATTAAAAGAAAATACAAGAAAGCTGAAAATAAACAAACAAGATACTCTATTCTTAGTATTCTAAGAAATTCCCCATAAGAAAATATGAAGAAAATCCTCTGATTTCAGCCTCTATTTATAGGCTCCAAAAATGGAATGCGTCGCGATACGCCAAGTCTTCTGCGTCACGACGCGTACTACAGTGAATGGTGGCTGAATTATTATATCAGCTTCGCGACACGTTGAGGGTTGGGCATCACGACACGTGCTATAATACTGACGTCATGATGACGTAAGTGATGACGCATGTCAGTAGATGAATTATTAGCCCGGCGTCGCGGCGCGTTGAGGCTTGCACGTCGCGACGCGTGAATAAAAAATTTCCCATTTTGTTCTTTTTCATATGTTTTTCACCGTTTCAGCCCATTTTTGATTCCATTGAGTCCGGTCTCTTATATATCTACAAAATAAACACAAACACATTAAAACTTCATAAAACTCGAGAAACTATACAAAATATTAAGTAAAAATGATGGTAAATATTGATATATTTTCCGCTCATCACACCCCAAACCTAACATTTTGCTAGTCCTTGAGCAAAACAAACAAAATAAAATGCAATAAACAACTTTAAAATGAAATTAAACTAAGCCACTTTCGTAGGGATCACAGTTTCATTTAGCGTATGCAACACGCCTTTAAACCTCTAGGTGTCCCTAGTGGACAAGTTGTAGTCTCGTGAGGGTTTACAGCGACGATACCCACAAACGTCAATCAAATGTACAATCAAACACACAAAATAAAATAAAAAGATAAATAAGTTAGTGACTAAACAAGTGAAATTCTTATCCAAGTTAATAATTATTTTCTTTCTTTCTAAATTACCAAATAAGTAAATTCTCCGATTATTTTTACCACTCTCCATATACACAACCAACAAGGTATTAATAAATTCATTGTACCCACAATATTCATAAGTGTAGTTGAAAAGAGAGTAATATTTTGTCCTAAAGTTATATCAGAATTCACACTTTTTTGGCAATGGAATGTTTTCTGTTTTTTTTTTTTAAATATAACATTTTCAATCCTTGTAGCGAGCTTTGGGTCAGTGACTCCCAAACTAGTTGGCTTTAGGGAACTAGGTGTTAAGACACCTCTACGGACTTAATTACTCGGATCTCAGATGTTAAAATTTCTACAGTTTGATGCGAACAATCACTGCTTACTGAAGCAAGACGTCCGGTTACTAAGTAGAAACTTTATTATTATTAACTCAGGCTTTTCTGTTTGACGCAAACAATCACTGCTTACTGATATCCGGTTACTAAGTAAAAGCATGGTTAATTATTAATATACACATTTTTTTTATTCCATCGCTTTTAGGTGCTATTTCCAATAAACTAGAGTACTGAATATTACAAACTTTCACTTACAACCCATGTTGTATGTTACCATGTATGTTGATAATACCTGTGAAATGAGCATATGAAGTTCCAATTTAAGTCAATATTATGGAGAATTCATGAATTTAAATAATTCAAAAGGAAATAAACAAAAATTAACTTGTTATGAATTAGGCTGAGATACGTCTCAGGAGTGGAAACTCCTTACACAGCTATCTCAAAACACAATTCCACCTGGTTAGTCAAGGTTTAAAACATAAAAAATTAAAATAATTTTTTTTTGAATAAATTCCGTATTATTTGGACTTATGTCCAATTCACCCCCTCTTGGGTATAGTTGGTATTTGTTGATTGAGTGGTTGTAGGCAATTTCACATTGGTATCACCCCAAAGGGGTGTGACTTAATAACAAAGGATTTATGACTTGATTGTTAGGACCTGCGTTCGAGAAAAAAAAAAGTCCATTGATATTCATTTAAGACATGTTTGGACTTTGGATACAACTAAAATTACCAGGCCAGTGATATTGTTACTCTAGCAAACCAATAACAAACAAATTTGTGGAGATATGAAATATATAAACAGTAACATTCATTTTGCCTTTATACAAATTATAACAAATCCCCCACGTAAATAAAAAACAAAGGAAAGAACTAAAAATCAGAAAAATATAGAATTATTAATTAGTTCAATCTATTATCACTGTTTAGTAATAATGTCACACTTAGTACTATTAAAGTCAAATTTCTAATTAATTTTATATTTAGTCTTAATTTTCTAAAAATTCTTTTAATTTAGTCAATTGTTGAATTTGATCTTCTTTTTTTTTTCCTAGTTTACCTTTAATGCAAAATAACAGCACATCATCCATTTATAGTCGATAGAGATGGTATTGGAACTAGGGATGTGTCCTATGATTTTGGAAAGATAAGGGGATGTTTTCAATTTAGATTTTAAAAGACTTTTTTGGGTTAAATAAGTCTTGTGAAATTCAATTAAGATTTTTAAATAATCTAAAAAATCTTGTGGTATTCCATTAAGACTATTAGGATTTTTAAAGAGTGTATCCAAATCTAATGATATTCAATCGGGACTTTAAACAAGTAATAGAAAGTCTTATGGTATTGAAAAACATAATTATTTTGAAGAATTTTTTTATATGTGTGATTGTGTGAGACTTTTTAGTGAGAATTATAAATATCAAACTCTATAAAAAAATGCTACTCTAACCAATGAGACTTTTTACATAAGATTTTTTTGACTGTTAGAAAACATAAGATGAACATACTATTGGACAATTATGATCCATAAAATCATTATTTGTAAAAGATATGGTGTTTTTGTACAAATTAACTATGTGACAAATGAAATTGCTCTTTTATCATTTTGTAATTGGATTACTTTGATATATAAATGATAAAAGTCCATATGATTAGTACCGAATTAATAAGATATGAGATAATATTAATCCACGAAAGGTTTAATCATTAAATATCCATAGTCGTAGTATTATCGAGACTGGACATCGATAATACGGAATAGGCTAGTATTACACTTGTGCGCGTTATGGAAGCTGAACGACATAGTTCTCATATATTTAAGTATTGGATACTTATGCAAGTGTGATAGGAGGTTCTGTTAGCCGTTGGACCGGGAACAGCTTCGCTCTGGATAGACCCCTCGGAATCTCATTGATAGTATGACTATGTGTCTATGGGAATCCGAATCAGGGTAGGTGTATGTGGTCTTAACTTGAGACTTGCATCGCTAATACTTGCGACAATCAGTATACTTTGGTTTTGGTCATCCAGAGCTTTAACAGGTTCTGTGTACGCCTCTTCTGGGTATATTGAGAATCGTAGTGTATTGGATGTGATGTCAAGATGGGAGTATCACTTCAGTCATATGGAGATGTTGATCACGCAGGGATACAAAACTAGTACTCTTAAATACTGCAGCTATCGGGATAGTATGACTAGGTCATGATTATCCGATTACAGAGACTAGTTGCTAATGATCCGATATATGCTTCGTACGTGGCAGACACAATTCCAGTCTTAGGCCTAACATGTGACATCCGATACTGGATCGTATTATGCAATACATTGTATACTACGCCTGATAAATATTATATATTCCTTGTTGAATATTTCTGGAGAATTGGGTAGGCACGGTGCTTTGCTAGAAGCCAACCATGTCTTGTAAATCGTTAAGAACGTGGTACTGGGTACGCACGTGTTCGGATAGTCCGATGACCGTATTTACTGCCAACATATCCATGGATCTCTTGGGTCGCTTCCCGAAGATTCACCGATGACATTTGACTCGAACAGAATTAATCTGAGATTAATTATGAGAGAGAAAATTAATCTGGGATTAATTACGGTAAGAATTTATCTGGGATTAAATTCGCATATAAGAGAGAACGCGATTAATTTGGAATTAATCGGCAAAGTAAATTTAATAGTTAAATTGGATTTTACTATTTAATTTATTTAAATTGGGTTAAAATAATATATCGAATATATTAATTGAAATTAGATTTCAATACGGAATTAAAATTGGATTTTAATTCAAGCGAACAAATTAATTTGGAATTAATTCGTAAGAGACTTTCGTAATAATTTTGCGAGGCATTATTATTTAATTAAATTGGATTTAATTACTTAGCGACGGAAAATTCGTTTAGTCGGATTAAACGAACCGGGCCCAAAGTGTGTTGTGTAAACCAACTTGAATTTGGAATTCAAAATTGGGTGGGACCCACAACTCACATCACTTGTCAAAATTGTGATGGTGGTAATTGGCAATAGTGTTTGAATTAATTAAACACTCAACAACACAAAAACCAAGTCAACACTTTTTACAAGTTTGGTAACTAGTTTTGTTAGACATTACTATTCACACCTCTCTCTCTCTTCTCCACCCTCCATGGCCGAACACTCTCCTCTTTGTTCTTGAAATTTTGTTGTAAAATTTCATCAAAGCTAGCACTTAAGGGGTCAAAGAAAGGTGATAGGGAAACTCACAATTGAGTTTGGTATTCAATTCAAAGGCTTGGAGCTTCCATACATCAAAGAAAAGTTTTGAACTTCAACCATTCAATGTAAGTTTTTTCCGCAAACTTTCTTGAATTATTCACACACAAATCATTGTTTAGAGATCCTTGGCATGTCTAGGACACTAACAATGGTATCATGAGCCATATCTAAGCATGATTTGTATTTAGGGTTTATATACATGATTTGGGGATTTTGTGCTTAGAGTATATATTTTTCCAAATTGATTGTTTGGTTGTGTATTGATGATGATAAATTGGATTTCTGAATAAATGGATTTGAGAAATTGATTGGATCTAAAATTTCCCTAAATTCCTTCACATGGCCGAAACTAGCCCTAAAAGACTCATGGTGATTTTTTGAATTTGACAATTGGATATGCTAATTAGCATGAAATTGAATGTTAATTGTTGATTTAATTAGATTGAAATCAAAATTGGATGTTAATTTCATGTATTGCCGTGAGCTTGAGCATGTTGGAATGAGTTGATTTTGCTTCAATTTTGTGTTGGACATGAATTTGAAATTAAGCATGATTAATTGGATTAATTAGTGTTTTGGAAACATTATATTAATTGATTAATTGTGCATATTACACTTTAAATTGAATTAATGTGTTTTTGGAATAATATGTTAATTTAATTTGTTATATTTGGGCTAATGGGCTTAGTTGGGCCAAGTTTGGTTTTAGACAATTTGGTTGGATCCAATTGGGCCTAAAACCATTTCCATAAAGTCCAAATATTACTATTGGGCCTTTAAAAATTTAATTGGGCCTAATGGGCTTAAATTGATTTTGTGGCATATAGTGATTCCTAACTTGGGCCTTGGCATCTTGGGTTGGATCCATAATGGCCAAAGCCCATGCCTAAAGAATTAATTGAAAGCCCATTGGACTTTAATTGAATAGTATTGGATGCTAATTGGGCCTTTGAGACCCATTTAGATTGGATTTGGAATCCAAGTCTTTAAGGCACTAAAATAAGTGTAATTGTTTAATTTGGAATTAAACACGAATTAGTATTGGATACAATTTAAATTGGATTTGAAATTGTAGTTCGATATAATTCAAGAATACTTACTTTGAGTATTTATTCTTAAACGAGTTGGACTCACGTAAATCAAATCGTTGTATGAACATTGGATGGTCGTTAATCAAAGATTAATTAATTGGATTAGATTGATTGACAACATGCTTTGTGTGAATACTTGGATGTATTTATATGAATAATGTATATCAGATGGATATTAGATGGGTGGGGGCAATTTTGGAAATTGTTGTAAGTATGGTACTTATTATTAAATTGGACCTGCGTGTCCAGCCTTTCACCTCCTATATCTCTTTGTATTTCTCTTCTCACCAATTCCCCTCAATGTAAATGAGGTTTCTTTAATGTATTATGTAAAGTGCTAGCGGGAGAGAGGAAAGTGAGAGATTTATTCTAGGAATAAATTGTGTTATATATCCATCCGCATATCATTATTATTTTAATCGTACTTTATTATGCTTTTAGAATGCATGTTTAAGGGTGTATGATGAGACCTAATCAAAGATAATAAATTGGTTGCCAATTTACGTGAAAAACCCTCACTTTAATATTAAGCATTTTCCTTCCATTGAGTGGTTCTCTCTCAAGATCCAAGATTGGCATTGGTTTGTTGGCCAAAGTCAAGATCATTGTCCATCGTGGATGTGTTTGAACCACGAAAGCTTTGTTATATATCACATGTCTTGGGCAGTTGTGATTTGTTTGCCAAAGTCAAGGTCACTTCTGTACATCGACGTGGATTACGAAGCTTTCCCACTGTCAATGGGTCGCGCTTAACTGGAATCATTAAGCTTGTTGAGCCAAAACCAAGGCTTAGTTGATTCAGAGGAAAATGTTAGGAAATATATATTGGATATATATCTCGGACTTGGAGGTCCACCTACCAGATCTAGGAATTGGATGTGATCCAATTGATCTTAGAGATTTACCTAGTTAAGTTTCATACAGCTTGTTGGCCAAAGTCAAGGTTGTGTGTTATTTAACGGGATCCTAGCCCACTAGGAAACTGGGTTTCCCGAGTACTCCACAAAGGGTTAGAGGCTCGCCGAAAAATAATGGGAGGCTAGTATTAAATTTGCAATTTCGTTTAAATACTTGCCAATACGCGCTCTTTTATTTTATTTATCGTTGTAATAAATATATTAGTTGGACTAATATTGAATATTGCTTTCTTTGAACAGTTAGACTGTACAAGACACTACTCTACTTGTAGTTGGTTATATATTTGGACTATAGTAACCATTACATTTTGAGTGTACCCGATATCGTTGATTTAATAGTTAGACTATTGCAATCGAGATGGCTGGAAAGATTAGCGTTAGGGATATTATCATGGGCGACAATGTCTTTAACGGCTCCAATTTTCCAGATTGGGAGATGAATCTCAGGATAGTCCTGGGAGCCGAGAAGTTACTCTATGTCATAGACAAACCTCTTGGGCCTGAGCCCGAAGTTGAGCAAATAGTAGAGCATGAGCTTTAGAAGACTCATCGTGATGATAACTTTAGTGCTCAATCCGTCATGCTTGCCGCAATGACTCCTCAGTTTCGTCGTCAGAACAAATGATTGGATCCTTATAGTATGATGTTTAAATTGAGGATCTTCACAGATCTAACCTTAGATCACAGAAGTATGAATTGCAAAAGAAGCTATTTCACTCGCGTATGTTATAGGGTACATCTGTCGAACACTATGTGTCGCAGATGATTGCTGACATCGAACAGCTAGGTCAACTGGGCATAACCTTCGAGGCCGAGACTTCCATAGATTTGATCTTACAGTCTCTGCCCGATTGCTGGGGCGGGTTCATCATGAACTATAATATGATGAACCAAGAGAAAAATCTTGGGGAGTTGATGGTGATGCTGAAAGAGGCAGAGCCAGAGCTTCTAAAGGGCAAAAAGCGCGAGGCGCACCTTACTTCAACATCCCAGAAGGCCCAGGCTTGGCCGAAGGCTTCTGGGGGTGTGGAGAAAAGGAAGAAAAAGGGCAAGACCAAATCATCAAAGTCTTTTGGGAGACTAAGGACATATCCCAAGACGTCTGCTTACATTGTAGCAAACGGGGTCACTGGAAGCGTGACTGCCGTGAGTACAAGACGAAGTTGAAGGAAGTGAAGACATGCAAGGCTCCGACTTCAGGTATGTTTGTTATAAACATGTCCACTAATGGTATTAAAAATTAGATTTTTGATTCTGGATGTGGTACTCAAATATGTACTGATGTGTAAGATCTCCTGATTAGCAGAAGACTTGCTTCAGGCGAGATCGACCTACAAGTCGGAATTGGGACGATAGTCGCTGTTTTGGCCGTTAGGACCTATGTTTTGTATCTGCCTTTGGGGCATGTAATTACATTATGTGACTGTTATTTTGTACCTAGTTTGACTAGGAACATCATCACTGCATTTTGTTTAACCCGATGCGGGTATACCTTTGTATTCAGAAACACTGGGTGTTTTGTATATAAAGATGACATTTTGATATGTACAACAGATGTTAATAATGGTCTTTATATTTTGAATATAAATGAATCTCAAACATATAACATGACAAACAAAAAGCTCAAATTGAGTAATTCTAATGAGACTTATTTGTGGCATTCTCGTCTGGGACGCATTAACAAGACTTATATATCCACTCTTTGGAAGAATGGATACTTGGACGGATTTGATTCCAATTCAAATGACGTATGCGAATCTTGTTTATTAAGCAAAATGCCTAAAACGCCTTTTAGCGGTAAAGGTGTACGTGCCACCGAACTGTTAGCCCTCGTTCATAGTGACGTATACGGGCCCATGTCTAGACAGGCTAGAGGTGGATATGAATACTTCGTAACCTTTACGGATGATGCATCGCGTTATGGTTATGTATATCTTATGAGACACAAGTCGGAAACTTTTGAGAAATTCAAAGAGTTTCGACATGAAGTAGAAAAACAGACCGGTAAAAGTATTAAAATATTGCGGTCGGACCGTGGTGGAGAATACTTGAGCAATGAGTTTCTCGATTACCTGAAAGAATATGGTATTCTTTCACAGTGGATTCCTCCCGGAACACCTCAGTTGAACGGTGCTTCCGAACAGAGAAACCGAACTTTGTTGGACATGGTAAGGTATATGATGAGTCGCACTGAGCTACCAATTTCCTTCTGGGGATACGCATTGAACAGTGAAATACTTATTTTGAATAAGGTTCTGTCAAAGTCCGTTGGACAGACTCCATATGAAATATGGACAGGAAAGAAACTGGGTTTCTCATTCTTGAAGATTTGGGATGCTGGACATATGTTAAACGTGTGGATGGTACCAAACTAGAACCCAAATCAGATAAGTGCCTATTTGTAATTGGTTATCCTAGGGAAACCAAATGATATTATTTCCACAACCCATAAGAGAACAAAATATTTGTTTCTCTCCATGCGGTTTTCCTTAGAGGAATTCCTAAATGCAGTGGTAAATGATATTCTTCCTGGCACCGACTCCCTCACAGAACACGAACAGTTCATCAGGGATGAGACTGTACCATAATCTTCTAATACACAAGAACAACGTAGGTCGGAGAAAGTCAGAAAATAACCTGAGAGGTATGGGTTTCTGATCTTACCTCATGTAGATATTAATCTAATTGAGGATAACGAACCGGCTACGTATGAGGAAGCGATACAAGGTATCGACTTTGCTTTATGGTAATTGTAGGCACTGCATTTTTGCATGTGAGTCCCTATGATGAGTCTCATTTGGAGGCACTACCTTTTTAGTCGAGGAAGTTGCGGGAAACGGTCGTCGGAAGGGAATCGGTATTTCGTTAAATTTTATCCGATTGTTTAGCTCCAAGCTCACTCGTTGGACCTCCGTTTTAAAGCACATTTGGCCTAAAAAAATCCAGAACCATTTAACCTTAGCCCAAACCCACTCACCAAACCAACACAACACCTATCCCACCACACTTGGCCCACACGCCCAAGGCCCTCAAAATACAACCCAATTAAATAAAATATTAATTAAATATTATACCAAATTAAATAAAATATTAAATAAAATCATGCCTAATTAAAATCAATCAACAAAATATTATTCCTAATAAAAAATATTGTATTCCTAACTTAATAAATATCATGCCTAAACAATACAAATTAAATATATTGACTTCATAATCTAGCCAAGACATGTCTCCAACCAAGTAATTGATTTTCCTTGTGTGGCACTAATTGGTCTCCTTCCTATTCAAATCCATGCAAACCCTAACCTTTGTCTATAAAAGAAACACTTTTCTCACCCTTGCTCCTAGCTCATTCACGGCAAAACTACAAAAATAAATCCTAAGACTCACGGCTCAGCTCTCTCTCTTACCATTCCCTCTCACTCACGAAAACACATAAAATAAACCCTAAGCACTCCACTCACAGCCCCTTCCAACGAGAACAAAAGCATCTTCAAACAGACTCACAACAAACACAGCCCACGTAGCAGCCCTCGACACTCAACGCCACTGCCCCTACCTTTCTTCACGCCTAGTACGCCATTGCCTTCAACGCCTAAAACAAGAGCCCTCACGCACACAAATCACTCAACACCCTCAACGTAAGCCACCTGCCACTCAATTCACCAACCATGCAGCCTTCTCCCCATTAAAAAGCCACGTACAAACATCAACAATGGGACACTTCCTCTCATCCCTAGCAGCCTTTGCCGACTAAACTACCCAGCTTCACGCACTAAATACCTGCAGCAAAGAAACAAAGCCACTAAACGAATTAATACAAGCCACATCATTAACAAAGCCACTAAACCAAGTCAGCCAAACCGTGAAGTAAACTGCCTAGTACCGACCAAAATAATCACCCAACAAACCACCCAAAATAACCCCCTTGAACTGCTCGAAAATAGCCCATTATCCTTCCCCGAAACTGCCGAAAACAGTCCAGAATTCAGCACAAAAACAGTGCCAAAACCGAGACAAAAATAGTCCCTAAAATCAGTGAAACAGTGACCAGAAAATACAGCGAAAACAACAGTAAAATGGAGCAAAAATAGCAGCAAAACAGCAGCGAAACGGAGTCAAAACAGTAGCTTGAGTAGTGAAACAGCGAGGAAAAATGCAAACCAGTGAACCGGAAGAGTTGCGGAGTGATAGCCCTTCCGACGGCCGTGAAACGCGAGTCCGAAAGTCGACGTAAAAGGTTAGACCTGATGGCACTTTTCACATCTATTTTTTATTCACATTTCAATTATTTATTAAGTTTTATTCGCATGAGAGTCGTTAATTGATATGTGTGTTGTGGCCCTTGAATAAATGGAAAATGCATGTATTGTGGAATGATGTGTGTTGTGGCCCTTGAATAAATGGAAAATGTGTCGCCTCTCGTGGTATATAGGATGGAAACTCAGACATAAATTTCATAGCCGATTCCGAATGGACGGTAGTATGATCTATACTCGGGATACAACTCCACGTACCACTTGAGTAAACGGCGCATATTTCGTTTTATGTTGTTTTGATTTGTTTATTATTCGCTACTTGATTTCCGCATGTTATTTGTTTATGTAATGATGAGATAGAGCGCATGGGTTTAGTAAGTGCGATTAAAGGTCCTCTATTTTGAGAGGTTAAAATCCTTTACCACGATGATTTGCCACGCCGGATGATGTATATTCGGTTGAATGTGAGGTATGTTCAATTGGGTATTGTTGTCTTTATTTCTTATATGCATCGTGTTATTAGCGTATGGGCTTAGTAAATGCGATTAAAGGTCCTCTATTTTGAGAGGTTAAAATCCTTTACCACGATGGTTTGCCACGCCGGATAATGTATATTCGATTGGATGTGAGATACGTTCAATCGGATATACGAAGTCTGATATCGTTGCCTTTACTTTTTATATATATGTCTTGTGTTGTTTGCACATGGGCTTAGTAAGTGCGATTAAAGATCCTCTATTTTGAGAGGTTAAAATCCTTTACCACGATGCTTTGCCGCGCCAGATGATGTATAGTCGGTTGAATGTGAGATATGTTCAATCGGGTATGCGAAGTCCGATATCGTTGTCTTTATTTTTATATGCATTATGATGTGATGCGCATAGGCTTAGTAAGTTGGATTAAAGGTCCTCCATTTCGAGGGGTTAAAGAACGTTTACCACGATACTTCGCCGCGCCTCTCATTTCGTTATTCGCTTTTCTTTGTATGTCATCTTCTTGCATAATCATGCATCATGTTGCATTGAAAAAGGGCTTAGTAAGTCGGATTAAAGGTCCTCCGTTTCGAGGGGTTAAAATCCTTTACCACGATGCTTTGCTGCGCCTTTTAGCCCGTTATTATTTATTATGTGTCATCTATTCATCAGTTCATGTATGTGTCATGTTGTTTACCGCATTTTGGAGGTCACTGCTGTAACCCCGTTCGAACGCGTTTCAGAACGCCGCACGAACACATGTTTTCTGTCTGCTCCCGTTCGAACGCGTTATCAAATGCTATACGAACGCGAACCTTCTGTTTACCATTCGAACGCATTTTCGAACGCTACTCGAATGCGCATGCATTTGTTTCATCAGGTCTGGTCCCGTTCGAACGCGTTATCAAACGCCACACGAACGAGAACCTTCTGTTTATCGTTCGAACGTTACACGAACGCGCATAAACTGAACTGAGTCCTTTTCATCACATCTCATGCATGGTTACTCATTTTGTCATTTGCCTTTTTGATTGTTCATATTCTCGTTTAGCCATTTATTGTGTGCACAAGATTACATGTTCATTCCCATGATATATGTTTACACGGTAGTCATCCAGCACAGTTCGGGAATACAGCCTAGGAGAATAAAGCTTTCTCTCAGTACAGTTCAGGAATACAGCCCAGAAGAATAAATCTCTCTCTCAGCACGGTTCGGGAATACAGCCTAGGAGAATAAAGCTCTCTCTCAGTACAGTTCGGGAATACAGCCCAAAAGAATAAAGCTCACTTTCAAACCAGTTCGGGAACAAGGCCCAGGGGAATAAAGCTCTATTTTAACACAGTTCGGGAATACAGCCCATGGGAATAAAGCCATCTCTCAACACAGTTCGGGAATACAGCCCAAAGGAATAAAGCCCACTTTCAAACTAGTTCGGGAACAAGGCCCATGAGAATAAAGCTCTATCTTAACATAGCTCGGGAACAAAGCCTAGTGGAATAAAGTCCACTTTCAAAGTAGTTCGGGAACAAGGCCCAGGGGAATAAAGCTCTATCTTTACACGGTTCAGGAGCAAAGCCTAGAGGAATAAAGCCCACTTGCAAAACAGCTCGGGAATAAAGCCCAGGAGAATAAAGCTCTCTCTCAACGCAGTTCGGGAATAAAGCCAAAAGGTCAAAGCATCTCAGGATAACAAGTAAGTTAAGCAACAGTTGGTGAGCCAGGTAAGTAGAAATGCATTGCATAACTTTGATAGGATTGTTCAAAGTCACACACTGCATAAGTCCCATAAAAGTGGGGGCGACTGTAGGCACTGCATTTTTGCATGTGAGTCCCTATGATGAGTCTCATTTGGAGGCACTACCTTTTTAGTCGAGGAAGTTGTGGGAAACGGTCTTTGGAAGGGAATCGGTATTTCGTTAAATTTTATCCGCTTGTTTAGCTCCAAGCTCACTCGTTGGACCTCCGTTTTAAAGCACATTTGGCCTAAAAAACCCAGAACCATTTAACATTGGCCCAAACCCACTCACCAAAACAACATAACACCTAGCCCACCACACTTTTCCCACACGCCCAAGGCCCTCAAAATACAACCCAATTAAATAAAATATTAATTAAATAATATACCAAATTAAATAAAATATAAAAAATAAAATCATGCCTAATTAAAATCAATCAACAAAATATTATTCCTAATTAAAAATATTGTATTCCTAACTTAACAAATATCATGCCTCAACAATACAAATTAAATATATTGACTTCCTAATCTAGCCAAGACATGTTTCCAACCAAATAATTGATTTTCCTTATGTGGCACTAATTGGTCTCCTTCCTATTCAAATCCATGCAAACCCTAACCTTTGTCTATAAAAGAAACACTTTTCTCACCCTTGCTCCTAGCTCATTCACGGTAAAACTACAAAAATAAATCCTAAGACTCACGACTCAGCTCTCTCTCTTACCCTTCCCTCTCACTCACGAAAACACATAAAATAAACCCTAAGCACTCCACTCACAGCCCCTTCCAACGAGAACAAAAGAATCTTCAAACAGACTCACAACAAACACCACCCACGTAGCAGCCCTCGACACTCAACGCCACTGCCCCTACCTTTCTTCACGCCTAGTACGCCATTGCCTTCAACGCCTAAAACAAGAGCCCTCACGCACACAAATCACTCAACACCCTCAACGTAAGCCACCTGCCACTCAATTCACCAACCATGCAGCCTTCTCCCCATTAAAAAGCCACGTACAAACATCAACAAGGGGACACTTCCTCTCGTCCCTAGCAGCCTTTGCCGACTAAACTACCCAGCTTCACGCACTAAATACCTGCAGCAAAGAAACAAAGCCACTAAACGAATCAATACAAGCCACGACATTAACAAAGCCACTAAACCAAGTCAGCCAAACCGTGAAGTAAACTGCCTAGTACCGACCAAAATAATCACCCAACAAACCACCCAAAATAACCCCCTTGAACTGCCCGAAAACAGCCCATTATCCTTCCCCGAAATTGCCGAAAACAGTCCAGAATTCAGAACAAAAACAGTGCCAAAACCGAGACAAAAATAGTCCATAAAATCAGTGAAACAGTGACCAGAAAATACAGCGAAAACAACAGTAAAATGGAGCAAAAATAGCAGCAAAACAGCAGCGAAACGGAGTCAAAACAGTAGCTTGAGCAGCGAAACAGCGAGGAAAAATGCAAACCAGTGAACCAGAATAGTTATGGAGTGATAGCCCTTCCGACGGCCGTGAAACGCGAGTCCAAAAGTCGACGTAAAAGGTTAGACCTGAGGGCACTTTTCACATCTATTTTTTATTCGCATTTCAATTATATATTAAGTTTTATTCGTATGAGAGTCGTTAATTGATATGTGTGTTGTGGCCCTTGAATAAATGGAAAATGCATGTATTGTGGAATGATGTGTGTTGTGGCCCTTGAATAAATGGAAAATGTGTCACCTCTCGTGGTATATAGGATGGAAACCCGGACATAAATTTCATAGCCGATTCCGAATGGACGGTAGTATGATCTGTACTCGGGATACAACTCCACGTACCACTTGAGTAAACGGCACATATTTCGTTTTATGTTGTTTTGATTTGTTTATTATTCGCTACTTGATTTCCGCATGTTATTTGTTTATGTAATGATGAGATAGAGCGCATGGGTTTAGTAAGTGCGATTAAAGGTCCTCTATTTTGAGAGGTTAAAATCCTTTACCACGATGGTTTGCCGCGCCAGATGATGTATATTCTGTTGAATGTGAGGTATGTTCAATCGGGTATGCGAAGTCCGATATTCTTGTCTTTATTTCTTATATGCATCGTGTTATTAGCGTATGGGCTTAGTAAGTGCGATTAAAGGTCCTCTATTTTGAGAGGTTAAAATCCTTTACCACGATGCTTTGCCGCGCCAGATAATGTATATTTGATTGGATGTGAGATACATTCAATCGGATATACGAAGTCCGATATCGTTGCCTTTACTTTTTATATATATGTCTTGTGTTGTTTGAGCATGGGTTTAGTAAGTGCGATTAAAGGTCATCTATTTTGAGAGGTTAAAATCCTTTACCACGATGCTTTGCCGCGCCGGATGATGTATAGTCGGTTGAATATGAGATATGTTCAATCGGGTATGCGAAGTCCGATATCGTTATCTTTATTTTTATATGCATTATAATGTGATGCGCATGGGCTTAGTAAGTTGGATTAAAAGTCCTCCATTTCGAGGGGTTAAAGAACGTTTACAACGATACTTCGCAGCGCCTCTCATTTCGTTATTCGCTTTTCTTTGTATGTCATCTTCTTGCATAATCATGCATCATGTTGCATTGAAAAAGGGCTTAGTAAGTCGGATTAAAGGTCCTCCGTTTCGAGGGGTTAAAATCCTTTACCACGATGCTTTGCCGCGCCTTTTAGCCCGTTATAATTTATTATGTGTCATCTATTCATCAGTTCATGTATGTGTCATGTTGTTTACCACATTTTGGAGGTCACTGCTGTAACCCCGTTCGAACGCGTTTCAGAACGCCGCACGAACACATGTTTTCTGTCTGCTCCCGTTCGAACGCGTTATCAAACGCTATACGAACGCGAACCTTCTGTTTACCATTCGAACGCATTTTCGAACGCTACTCGAATGCGCATGCATTTGTTTCATCAGGTCTGGTCCCGTTCGAACGCGTTATCAAACGCCACACGAACGAGAACCTTCTGTTTATCGTTCGAACGTTACACAAACGCGCATAAACTGAACTGAGTCCTTTTCATCACATCTCATGCATGGTTACTCATTTTGTCATTTGCCTTTTTGATTGTTCATATTCTCGTTTAGCCATTTATTGTGTGCACAAGATTACATGTTCGTTCCCATGATATATGTTTACACGGTAGTCATCCACTTATGTTTCCGCATTCATTCATTCAACATGTTCATGAAGTTATATGCTCACCGTTATTTCGATTTGCTTTTCATGCGTGATTGTACAATTATTATCTACTGGCATGCCTATGATGGAATGTAATGTGCTTATAACGTTGTATGCTAGCCATATTTATCTTTATGCATGCAAATTCGGACATAGATTATATGTAAATAGGTTGTCTGCAAACTTAAAAATGTGTTACATGTGAACTCAGATGAACCTTTGATTTATGCATGCGAACTTGGAAATAGATTATCCTTGGAAATATGTTGCTTAGGCTTGGTTAGATTATTGCACAAATCATTTTATTACAAGTGGCATAAGTAAGGGACCATTCCGAACCCAACGGTTTGAGGTCTTCCCTTGCGAGGGGTGAGTGCGGCCTTAAATCTCATTTTCCCGGTTCACACCGGGTGGCGACTCCATTATTCTCCGATTTAGTCCCCCGCGGGCTACTCCGTACTCCCAACTAGGCCGCGAGCCTAGAACAGCATGCGTCGCCCAGTTTCTGTGTCCTACAGTAATAGTCCATGAAGTCCGAAATGGATTCCATGTATACCAACCAAGTTTGGGCACTAGTTGATACACCAGAAGGCGTTAAGTTGATTGGTTGTAAATGGGTTTTCAAGAAGAAGACGGACATTGATGGCAACATACAAACATACAAAACTAGGCTTGTAGTGAAATGGTATCGTCAATGACATGGTGTCAATTACGACGAAACGTTTTCACCTGTTGCCATGATTAAATCCATTCGGATAATGCTTGTTATTGCTGCATATCTCGATTATGAAATATGACAGATGGACGTCAAAATCGCTTTCTTTAATGGAAACCTTTTGGAGGATGTTTATATGCAACAGCCTGATGGTTTTGTCGTACCAAAATATACAAACAAGGTTTGCAAGTTAAATCGATCCATTTATGGATTGAAGCAAACATCACATTATTGGAACCAACGTTTTGATGAGATCATAAAAGAATATGGTTTCATTCAAAACGAAGATGATTCTTGTGTATATAAGAAGGTTTGTGGGAGCGCACTGACAATGATTGTCCTATACGTTGATGATGTATTGCTTCTTAGCAATGACATTCCCATATTAAAATCGGTGAAAGATTGACTTTCATTAAATTTCTCCATGAAATACTTGGGAGAGGCAACCTTTATTCTAGGAATAAGGATCTACTGGGATAGATCTAAAAGTTGTTGGCACTCTCCGAGAACTCGTACATTGAAAAAGTGTTGAACAGATTCAACATGGATCAGTCCAAGAGGGGCTGCTTCCGGTGTCACATGACGTCTCTCTATCTAAGGACATGTGTCATAAAACTCAAGATGAGAGAGATTCAATGAATCAGATCCCGTTCGCTTAAGTAGTCGGATCGATCATGTATCCCATAACATGCACGCGACCTGGTGTCTCATACGCTTTGAGCATATGTAGTCACAATTAGGCCGATCCAGGTGATGGTCACTGGATTGATGTTAAGAACATCCTTAAGTATCTTAGACGAACTAAGGATGCTTTCTTAATTTTTGGAGATGGAGAACTTGAGGTGACTGGGATCACCGTCGCAAGTTTCCAAACCGATAAATACGACTGTAAGTCACAATAAGGGTACATATTTTGTTTGAATAACGGAACAGTGAGCTGCAAATCTTCTAAGCAAGATACTGTTACCGATTCAACAACAAAAGCGGAATACAATGCTGCGGCTGAGGCAACAAAAGAAGCATTTTGGATCTATAAAATTTCTAATTGGATTAGGAGTAGTTCTGTTAGCAGCTGAGCTGGGCTATAGCACAGGCTAAGGAATTATGGTCTCATCAATGATCCAAGTATGTACTTCGACGGTTTAATCTGATTCGTGAGATCATACATCGTGGCGATGTTAAGATCGAAAAGATCGTTTCAGATGATAACCTTGCATATCCGCTGGCGAAAGTGATATCTCAGCATAAACATGAGCGACTCGTACATAGTTCAAGTGTTGGACACTTGAGTGATTGGCTATAGGCCAAGTGGGAGATTGTTGGACAATTATGACCCATAGCATCACTATTTGTAAAAGACATGATGTTTTTGTACAAATTAACTATGTGACAAAGGAAATTGCTCTTTTATCATTTTGTAATTGGATTACTTGGATATATAAATGATAAAAGTCCATATGATTAATACCGGATTAATAAGATATGAGATAATATTAATCCACGAAAGGTTTAATCATTAAATATCCCTAGTCGTAGTATTATCGAGACTGGAAATCAATAATTCGGAATAGGCTAGTATTACACTTCTGCACGTTATGGAAGCTTAACGGCATAGTTCTCATATATTTAAGTATTGGATACTTATGCAAGTGTGATATGAGGTTCTGTTAGCCGTTGGATCGGGAACAACTTCGCTCTGGATAGACCCCTCAGAATCCCATTGGTAGTATGACTATGTGTCTATGGGAATCTGAATCAAGGTAGGTGTATGTGGTCTTAACCTGAGACTTGCATTGCTAATACTTGCGACAATCAGTATACTTTGGTTTTGGTCGTCCGGAGCTTTAACAAGTTCTGTGTACGCCTCTTCTGGGTATACTGAGAATCGTAGTGTATTGGATGTGATGTCAAGATGGGAGTATCACTTCAGTCATATGGAGATGATGATCACGCAGGGATACAGAACTAGTACTCTTAAATGGTGCAGCTATCAGAATAGTATGACTAGGTCATGATTATCCGATTACATAGACTAGTTGCTAGTGATACGATATATGCTTCGTACATGACATACACAATTCCAGCCCTAGGCCTAGCATGTGACATCCGATACATGATCATATTACGCAATACATTGTACTACGCCTGATATATATATTACATATTCCATTAAGAATATTTCTGGAGAATTGGGTAGACACGGTGCTTTGCTAGAAGCCAACCATGTCTTGTAAATCGGTAAAAACGTAGTACTAGGTACTTACGTATTCGGATAGTCCGACGACCGGATTTACTGCCAACATATCCGGTGATCTCATGGGTCGCTTCCCGAAGATTCACCGATGACATTTGACTCGAACCGAATTAATCTGAGATTAATTATGAGAGAGAAAATTAATCTGGGATTAATTACGGTAAGAATTTATCTGGGATTAAATTCGCATAGAAGAGAGAACGCGATTAATTTGGAATTAATCGGAAAAGTAAATTTAATAGTTAAGTTGAATTTTACTATTTAATTTATTTAAATTGGGCTAAAATAATATATCAATATATTAATTGAAATTACATTCAATACGGAATTAAAATTAGATTTTAATTCAAGCGAACGAATTAATTTGGAATTAATTCGTAAGAGATTTTCGTAATAATTTTGCGAGGCATTATTATTTAATTAAATTGGATTTAATTATTTAGCGACGGAAAATTCGTTTAGTCGGATTAAACGAACCGGGCCCAAAGTGTGTTGTGTATGCCAACTTGAATTTGGAATTCAAAATTGGGTGGGACCCACAACTCACATCACTTGTCAAAATTATGATGGTGGTAGTTGGCAATAGTGTTTGAATTAATTAAACACTCAACAACACAAAAACCAAGTCAACACTTTTTACAAGTTTGGTAACTAGTTTTGTTAGACATTACTATTCACACCCTCCATGGCCGAACACTCTCCTCTTTGTTCTTGAAATTTTTTTGTAAAATTTCATCCAAGCCAGCACTTAAGGGGTCAAAGAAAGGTGATATGGAAACTCACAATTGAGTTTGGAATTCAATTCAAAGGCTTGGAGCTTCCATACATCAAATAAAAGTTTTGAACTTCAACCATTCAATGTAAGTTTTTTCCGCAAACTTTCTTGAATTATTCACACACAAATCATTGTTTAGAGATCATTGGCATGTATAGGACACTAACACATACATGTTAGCTCTTCGTGAACAAGTTACTTGCTTATTAGTAATTTCTTATTTTTTTCTTTCAAACAAAACAATATGACTTTCTTTTAAATGCAATTGGTAATGTCATTCCTCCAACCATTTTTCTTTAATGAATTTCATTTTCGAGGAAGAAAATTCTATCACATTTAAAGATAATTTCATAGATTTTCTTTGAGGCTAGCAAAACTTCTTCAATCGGATAGATGATAATGTACAAAGGGAATTTAGCACAACAAAAAAAAATTTCTTCGTTTTCTCGCTAATTTTTTACTTGTATTTTTTTTTTTAAAAAAAAAACCCAAATTTAAGGAAAAAAATATTTATCAATTATGAAGATCATTGATGCCGAGATGTTATCTTTTATTCCTAGGTCAGAGACATGACATTCTGTCACAGAAACTCAAAAAATAATCTGAGATAATTAAGCATTTTCATCAGTAAAGTTATCTACACTGTTAGTAAAATATTGATAGATTGCTTAAGTCCAGAAAATATTACCGCCAATATAGCTTGTAAAGAAAATATAGTTTAATGGTTGAGGCATCCCCGCCTAACCATGATAGAAATTATAGCATTTTTAATTCAGTGGATGGGTGACCTAGACGAGAATGGCCCTATAAAAGAATATCTCATTGAACTAGATAGACATTACTCATAATCCGATTAAAAGTTGGTTGGTTAGCATCATAAAAGGAAAAAAAAATTATATGTGATCCTTTCAAATCTTTTAAATTCTTATGATATAAATCTTTTAAAATCCAATAAATAAAAAATCCTGATTAAAAAAACTATAACAAAATCTTATAAGTCATTACATTCTTAAATAGTCTTTTAAAATCCACTGGACTTATTTATCCATAAATAATCTTTTAAAATCTCAATTGAATACACCCCCTAAGTTTCTTTAAAGTTTAAACTAGACATGTATCATTAATTTTTTTTTATTTTAACCAAATTGTTGGTGGTAGTTTTTCACCTCGGGAAAGTTCAAATACCGAAGAGGGGTAGAATGTTGTTTGTACTTGGCCAAAAGAAGATGATGAAGGTCCAAGGGAAATCGAGAGGTTAAAGTCCGGCAAAGGAGACCCGAGCCTCCTGCAAAGAAGAGTTTTCCCGAGGGCAGAACCCGCTGATGAAATAAGTTGGGATACCGATCTGACATAGAGAAGAAGTGTTGGATTTGGCAGTATTTAAGTGCCTGTGAAAGCTGACCCGAGGTGGTCATTGTTTGTAAATCCGACCTAGTTAGAGAAGTTAGGAAGTTTGATCAAACATCATTCACCTCGGTATGCCGACTCGATGAGCGAAGTTGGGGCAACAAATTTTGTACTTAAAGGTATGTGACGCATGCCCTGGTTGAAAGGATGAGCTTCCAGAAGACTTATGATGATTATAGGAAAATCAACTGTTCTCATTGGGAGTATCCCCTGCTAGGCTCCATAGGGCGGTGTAGTGGCAGGGCAGAGTCGCCATAGGCTTCCATAGGCCAGTGTAATGACAGTGAAAATGGAGTATTTTGAATTGTGGAATTGTGGATAGTTGAAGAGAGTTGTTACTACAATGATGATAGTGACATGAGCTGACGTCATGAGCGGTGGAATAGAGAATTTGGAAGACTATATAAAGGGGTTGAAGCTACAGGTTCAAGAGAGAGCAATTTTATATCTCATGACTTGTAAAAAAACAAGAGCTTACAAACTAGTGATAGATAGAGAAAAAGTTGGCATGTACCCGATCATTTGAAAGATTTATAACGGGCTTGTGTAAGACCCGAGGAGTTATAAACCACTTTGTAATCCCACACTACTTGTAGCTCGGGTCATTTTTTTCCCCGAGCAGTAATTTGATACCTTCATTTTTCCCGTGAACGTGGGTTAGAGCCACTCTCCATCGAACCACGTAAATCCTTATCTCTGTGATTTATTTGTCTGCTTGCTAAGTTTGCTTTGGTTCCCTACTAACCAAACAAATTCACTGCTATGAGATGTTAGTTCGAGTGGCTGATTTCCCAAATTACCCTTGGAATGAAAAACAATCGACAACAATTGGCGCCGTCTGTGGGGATACATTACAAAAACAGCAAACACTATAAGAAGATGGTAAAAGACGAAAACCATAGGGCTTTGGAGACTTCAACGACGGAATAGATGGAAAAGATGGAAGAAATCCAGCGACGGAAAAGGGAAATGCTCGAAATGAGCGAGAGACAACCCAAGCCTTTATAAAGGCTATGATGGAAAATATTGAGAGAATGGAAAAGAAAACAAGAGAACAAGGACAGCGGGTCCCAATAGAAGTAGAGAAGAAATAGTCAATGGGAACAAGTAGCTAGAGTAGATGAGGATCAAGAAAATAGGAGAAAAAATACTCATAAAATGAGGTCAGTGGTGGTGGCTAGTACTACACCTGTAGAAGAACCCCTGGAGGAAGAAGAAGATAGACGAACCCCAGAATCATCCAGTAACAGCCCTGGTTTTGGGGAAAGTGATCATGGGCGGTACCCAGAGATGAGGCATAGCAAGAGAGCACTGAGAGCCAGATGAGGGATTGGTTTCGATATGAGATGAGGAAGTATGAGCAAAACACGCGAGGAAGTGCTCGGGGTGACCAAGATATGGAGACGGTGTCCCCTTTCACGAATGAGGTATTAAGAGTGGAGTTCCCATGGAGGTTCACCTTGCTCGCAATGGATATCATAAGGGCAACATAGACCATAAATCTCATGTCAAAGGAGCATGCACACTGAGGAAGACAGTTGGGTCATTAAGGATAATGAAGTAACATGGTGATGAGCCACTGGAGAGTTTTATCGACAAGTAGCACAACTTAGTATTAGAGGTCTAGGATTATGAGGCACTGGAGGCACTCGAAAGCTTTAAATGAGCCTTGAGGGTTGGGAGGTTATGGTTCCACCTTAGGATCCAGGAAGTGCCAGACTATGCCGCGGCCCTAGACGAGGTGAGGAGATTCATATTATTGGAATAGAAGGAGAAGATTGCCCGAGGATGTGCTGATCGGGTGAATAAGGAATCGAGGAAAGAGAATCATCGGGATCCTAGTAATGGTTGGAGAGGGCTAGGCTCGAGGAAACAGGAGTTCAGGCCAATCACTTAAGGCAACCTGACACCCGAGAGAAGGCCTCCAGTCAAGGTCACACATATTACAGGGGCACGATATACACTGCCCTCAACAGGCCTTTGGTACAGATAGCTCGGGAGATATATGACAAAAACCTGCTAAATGAGCCTAACACGAGGAGGTTCTTGGTTGAGAAAAAGGATCATAGAGTGATCGATGAAATCACACGTAACACAAGCGTACATATCGCTCAAGTAGTATAAAATGTATCGATCCCACGAGGACTTAATATCTAAGCTATTAATTTATTGAAGTTAAATTTCTACAAGTATCTAAAAATTGATTGTTATTTGATTGGTGATTTTAACTAAAGACAAGTAATTAAAACAATGCGAAAATAAATTCTAAAAAGTAATCAATATTATGAAACTATCTAGGGTTGTGAATCCTTTCAATATTCTTCTAAAGATAAAACGATTATCTTATGTTTGTGTAATATGTCAGTTTATTAACCTGGAACACGAAGATATGCAAAAGCCTCTGTCGATGGTCAGATGCAAACACCCAAAGTAACCCAATTAACTATATGTATATGTTAACCAAGAAACTCTGAATTCATTAAGATTAAGTTCCAATTATGGCTACCCACGCCCGACATGTATATGTCTATCCTGGAAGGAAATCTCTAAGGTGAGATCGTGAGCTATTGAGTCTAAGGTTGAAACCTAAAATCCCTTCGTCAAGTTCATTTTAAGTTTACCAAATCAATCTTATTAATGGCCAATTAATAAAAAGAATTAAGTTTAAGACTCAATAAATAAACCAAAACATTACACAAGACAAAAGTCAAATCAACTTATAAAACCATTGATATTGGAATTCATCACAATCCTAGCTATTATATTTAGTTACGAAACATATATAGCTTCACTAAAGATATAAATAAATAAAACATCATGCAACTAATTGAAAACTAAAAAGTTAAAATTACAACAATGAAATAAAATACTAAGGTTTGGGGATCCACTTTTATTATTTCAAATCTAGAGATCTCTCTTATTATAATATATAAATTTACATTATATTACCAACCGCCATATAGGCGGTATCCTGATTAAGTTAGATTTTAATTAATTCCAACAGACCATAAATGCGGTACCCAATTAAGTACAGTTAAAATTAATTTAATTAAGTCTAATTGATCATAAAGGCGGCATCCAATTAAGTCAGGTTTTAAGATAATTTATATATTATAAAATAAGGGAGATTAATCTAAACTATCATAATAAAAGTTTCACATTTCACACCAGCAAAAAGAAGTTACATACTCATGCTTAAATAAAAACACACACAAATTTATTGCTAAAATTAAAAGAAAAGACAAGAAAGCTGAAAATAAACAAACAAGATACTCTCTTCTTAGTATTCTAAGAAATTCCCCATAAGAAAATATGAAGAAAATACTCTGATTTCAGCCTCTATTTATAGGCTCCAAAATGGACTGCGTCGTGATACGCCAAGTCTTCTGCATCACGACGCGTACTACAGTGAATGGTGGCTGAATTATTATGTCAGCTTCGCGACACGTTGAGGGTTGGGCATCACGACACGTGCTATAATACTGACGTCATGATGACGTAAGTGATGACGCATGTCAGTAGATGAATTATTAGCCCAGCGTCGCGACGCGTTGAGGCTTGCACGTCGCGACGCGTGAATAAAAAATTTCCCATTTTGTTATTTTTCATATGTTTTTCACCGTTTCAGCCCATTTTTGATTCCATTGAGTCCGGTCTCTTATATATCTACAAAATAAACACAAACACATTAAAACTTCATAAAACTCGAGAAACTATACAAAATATTAAGTAAAAATGATGGTAAATATTGATATATTTTCCGCTCATCACACCCCAAACCTAACATTTTGCTAGTCCTTGAGCAAAACAAACAAAATAAAATGCAATAAACAACTTTAAAATGAAATTAAACTAAGCCACTTTCATAGGGATCACAGTTTCATTTAGCGTATGCAACAAGCCTTTAAACCTCTAGGTGTCCCTAGTGGACAAGTTGTAGTCTCGTGAGTGTTTACAGTGACGATACCCACAAATGTCAATCAAATGTACAATCAAACACACAAAATAAAATAAAAAGATAAATAAGTTAGTAACTAAACAAGTGAAATTCTTATCCAAGTTAATAATTATTTTCTTTCTTTCTAAATTACCAAATAAGTAAATTCTCCGAATATTTTTACCACTCTCCATATACACTACCAACAAGGTATTAATCAATTCATTGTACCCACAATATTCATAAGTGTAGTTGAAAAGAGAGTAATATTTTGTCCTAAAGTTATATCAGAATTCACACCTTTTTGGCAATGGAATGTTTTCTGTTTTTTTTTTTTAAATATAACATTTTCAATCCTTGTAGCGAGCTTTGGGTCAGTGACTCCCAAACTAGTTGGCTTGAGGGAACTAGGTTTTAAGACACCTCTACGGACTTAATTACTCGGATATTAGATGTAAAAAGTTCTACAGTTTGATGCGAACAATCACTGCTTACTGAAGCAAGACGTTCGATTACTAAGTAGAAATTTTATTATTATTAACTCAGGCTTTTCCATTTTACGCAAACAATCACTGCTTACTGATATCCGGTTACTAAGTAAAAGCATGGTTAATTATTAATATACACATTTTTTTATTCCATCGCTTTTAGGTGCTATTTCCAATAAACTAGAGTACTGAATATTACAAACTTTCACTTACAGCCCATGTTTGTATGTTACCATGTATGTTGATAATACCTGTGAAATGAGCATATGAAGTTCCAATTTAAGTCAATATTATGGAGAATTCATGAATTTAAATAATTCAAAAGGAAATAAACAAAAATTAACTTGTTATGAATTAGGCTGAGATACGTCTCAGGAGTGGAAACTCCTTACACAGCTATCTCAAAACACAATTCCACCTGGTTAGTCAAGGTTTAAAACATAAAAAATTAAAATAATTTTTTTTTGAATAAAACCAAGACACTAGTCAACCATTCCCTCCCCCAAACCTAATTGAGACATTGTCCCTAATGTCTAAAAAGAAGAAATAGAGTTTAGAAGACAGTACATGGTTAGCGTGGAATTCTACATCTAAAAAGAAAACTAAAGGTTAAGATCCAGATTTATCCAACGCTTTTTACCACGATCATTATCAAGCCAGTTCAATTTGGAAAGGATAGGGTCAATATTTAGTTCAAACGTCAAGAGTTGGTCAATTAAATTATTGGCTGTTCTGGCAGTGAAGAGGATAACTATTACGGATTTTGAAAGGGCATCTTCAAGAAACACAAAAAGAAAGTCAAAAAATCCATCAACATTAAACAGTCCAATTGGTTTCTGGTGTATGTTGAAATTCGCCCAAGATATCACTGTGAAAATTTATTCCATCATGCCCAAACCACCTAGCAAAGCAATAAAATCATCAGCACGATTAATCATTTCAATAAGTCGTTCGGACATACCTGATACAATGTATTCCTTTCCGTTTGATTTTCCGATAAGATTTGCTCCAGCCAAAGGTTTTGGAATGATTCCCAAAACTTGACTGCCTTATTCCTGTACGGCCTTTGATATGTAACCCATCAGTCCAAGATTGCCACCGCTATATACTAAGTGCATATTCCTCTCTACCATGACTCTACCTAATTCTTTTGCTGCCTCAATAAATTCTGGTTTAGATCCATAACTAGTTCCGCGAAACACACAGATATTCATGACTCATCTTCTTGCAGTTGCTTTCTTTTTTTTCCTTTACTCTCTCTAATCTGGATGTGTTGAAGAGAAGAATGACAAGCTAAATTTATAGATCCTGAAAAAGGGTGAGTAATAATAGCACTAGTACCTGCCAAGCGGACTCGTGCTTCAATTATCCAATGAATATGGATCATGAGAAGCCTCATTCTTTCAATGCGTGATTTGTAAACTTTCATCAGAGAGTTTTGAGGGAGAGAAGGAAAATGCTTGTGAAGTTTTGCGAGCACGTCTACCATTCTGTCTGTGACTTCTTCTACAAAAATTAAACACACAAAATCTCAATATATACACAAATGACATGGGTTGCCTCTCTGCTAGCGCTAAGTTTAACGTCGTCAGCTAAACATGGCTGCCCAAACGTTAGGCTGGATCTGCCAGTGTGAGACTCTTTTTTTGACGCTTGATGGATTCTCCCCAATAGTGCTTGACACGTTGGCTGTTGACTTTGAATGTATCATTGGAGTTGGGGTCATGTAGCTCAATGGCTCCATAGGGTAAAATTCGGGTGATCACAAATGGACCTGACCACCGTGATTTCAACTTGTCAGGGAAAAGTTTCAACCATGAGTTGTATAACAATACCTACTGTCCTGGTTCCAGTTATTTGCGCACTATTTTTTGATCATGCCATTTCTTGGTCTTTTTGTTGCGATATTTTATATTGTTCCACAAGTGTACGATGTCAAGTTTTAGTAAAGATGAGTGAATAGTGTCGAACCCACGGTGATTGTGTTCAACTCACACTAAGTACTATAATTAGTAAACCTAACTTTATTTAGAAAATAATTAATAAGATTAAACTAAATAAATAATATATGAAAATATTTAAGTAGGAGAAACCAATACGAGAGAGATTCTAGAGTCTGATTTCACCTAACTATCCCCTATGTATTTCTCATGCCAATCAATCCTTATTCAGTTGCATTGTTTATAAGTCAAGAATCCTAAGTATTCCACTCCCTCTCCCGAGTAATAGTGAAAATATTATCAAATATAGACTTCGATATCCCTATAAAAATCTAGTAATCAATAACTCATTACGTTATGTGATTCTTTATTAATAACTTCAAAGGAACTATAGATTCTCCCGAACTCTATAACATTCCTAGGTTATATTCTCTAGATTCTATTCAAAATCCCTCTTTCCCAAGTGATAGATTCTAAACATGCATCATCTCAATTTGTGGCCAACAAATAAGAAGCATTAAACGCAAGAGAATACAAATAAACTTAAATAACACTTTATATAAATCAAATCAGCAAACAACATATAGGTTCAAGCATTAGTTACATCATCCTCTAGAATTATGGAGTTAGTTCATGACTAAAGATAAAAACAATGACAATAGGGTCATGAACATAATGGACATCATTAGAGTTTAAAGAAGAAAACTAGATGATAAAACCCGAATTGAATCCATTCCTCTTCGGACGTCACCATATTCGCCTCCTCTTATCGCTCTTCAATCCTCTTCCATGGATCTCTATAAAATATGTGTTTTTGAGTCTTTATATTGTGTATTGGCCTTCGTTTCTTATGGTTTTGGACGAGCTTATGTATTTATAGAAAAGTCTTGGAGTCATTGTGCATGTAAAACCCTAAAAATTGGTGTTTTTAGGCTCTTCGGGGCGCGCAGCGCTGGAAAGTGGCGTCGCGACGCCCAACTTTTGGCATTTTTTTATTACAGGAATATTTGTGGGTGTCGCGACGCTAGGCTTAAATTCTGGATGTTGATTTCTGAGTTTTCCACTCTTCCAGCGTGCTTCCAATGCGTCCGTAAGGTCCCAAAATAAGTCAATTTGCCCCAAGATCCGTGTTCCAATGTTTCCTACAAATAAAACATAAAAGAAACTATAAATACATTAAATGATATGGAATCTAACAAAATAGTAAGCTAATAATGCATGAATGAGTGGGTATAAACCGTACTTATCAAACACCCCCAAACTTAAGATTGTGCTAGTCCCGAGCAAAAGACAAAATAAAAACTAAATAAATAAACAAACAATAAGTAACAAAATTAACCAGGCGAATTTTGTAGGGATCACGATTGCATTTAGCGTATACAACAAGCCTTTAAACCCCTAGGCGGCCCTAGTGGACGAGTTATAGTCTCTTGAGGGCTTACATCGATGATACCCACAAACGTCATTCACACACATGCAATCATGCAAAAATAATAAAAGCAAATAAAATAGTCCTGATAGTTACGCATAATATTGTCCTAAAAGAATACTTGTCAATGAAATCAGAGAACCTTCAAAGTACACAATTGCAACTCAAATCCAAGTTTTGAATAAATCATCTAAGCCAAACTCACAGTGTGTGTGTGTAAGGGTTCATTCACAGCTCGACTCCAGGTAAGCCAACTCAATGATTTCGTCTCAAAAATTGAGATCTGATGGGTCAAACCAACCTAGATATCTTAAAAGTACTCTGTATTTGCCTTTTTTGTGCTCAGTATAGTATGATTTTTTTTTTTTGCTTTTTTTTTTTTAAATTTTTTTCAACACATTTACCCTTTAAGGTAGCATTTCTCCTCATGGTGGTCCTAACACCCCCCATGGGTAGCTTCACGGTTATCAGTTATAAGTGATTTAACTTCTTTTTTTTTCTTTTCAAATATTATTTTTTTTCAAAATTTTTTTCTTTTATTTTTGACCATACCATACATCATAACATTAGCACATAGAGATAGACATCTAAGCAAATGGTCATTCATCGGCATGCAATTTCTTTAACTAGTCACTTTGCCAACTACCTAGGTTCTTACTGCTAGAAATATATTGTTAAGTGCTTACAAGTCTAACCTAGATCACCTACTCAAGGCATCCGATAAAAATCAATTGGGACTTATCGTTTCTAAGATTTCATCTAAAGCAAACAAATTCATCATTAGACATATGCTTCACTATCAAAGATTAAAAATAATTTTTTTATATAGCAGGAATTATCACTACATGCACACACCCCCAAACTTAAAACTTACATTGTCCTCAATGTAAGATAAACATAAAGAAATAAGATTAAAGAACAACACTACCGTGCATGGAGTTTATCAGGCTCATGCTGGTCAGATTTTGGTTGCGCGGGCTTTGTGTGTTTCGTGCTACCTGCATAAATAGCATGCAAACTAATAAATAAACAATAACACACAATAAAAAAATAAAATAAAGAAAATAATAATAAAATAAATGCAAGGGTTGCCTCCCCGCTAGCGCTAAGTTTAACATCTTCAGCCAGACACAACCACCCAAATGGTCATGGTGGCTTATTCTTTTGTATCCACTGACTGTTGTGACATGAAAAAGATAGCTTGGCGTGCTGTGGCAGTTTATCCAAATGCCAATTACTGTTGATTAGTCATGGAGGACGCAATCTGCCCAATCTGTGTTTCTATGTGTGTCTCAATATTGTTCAGCCTTGACTCATTCTTCTCAATCCTCGTTGAAGTATTAGCAACAAACGTGCTCATGAAATCTTCTAAGGAAAATTTCTGCTAAGCTCTTTGATAGTTGAAGCCAGATGAAGGTTGCAAGGCATTCTCAGTATTAACATATGACAGGTTCGAATGAGAGTAGTTAGGCATAGGATTGCCTCTATAGTTGTTGAAGTTCTGATTGTTCACATACTGGACTTGCTCATATCCTCCTTCAGGTAAAATCATTCTATTTGCAGCAGCAATTTCAATGGATGGTTGTCCTTGTTGATTGGTCAATGTTGCTAGATGAGTCGTGAGGGATGACATTTGAGCTGTAAGTGTAACAATATGATCTACCTCATATCTACCGGCCACCTTAGTCGTAGTCGGGCATTCACTTGGCCATTGATGGTTATTGATGGCCATATCCTCTAATATAACATATGCGTCTTCAGTAGATTTCTTGAATAAAATTCCTCCAGCAGCTGCATCGACCGTGGTTCTATTAGAGCCATTCAACCTATTGTAGAATAACTGAATCTGAATCCAGTTTTTGAAATTATGTTGTGGGCATCTTCTGAGTAGATCCTTAAAGGGCTCTCAGGCCTCGTACAGATTCTCAGTCTACAATTGCCTAAATATGCTAATTTCTGTTCTCAGTTGGGCTGATTTAGCTGGTGGAAAAAATCTCGCAAGAAATTTAGTAGCCATTTCCTCCCATGTCAGGATGCTTCCCATTGGTATTTGTTGCAGCCAACCCAACGCTTTATCCCTTAAAGAGAATAAGAATAAGCGTAGCCTGATGGTCTCTTTAGTTACACCATTCATTTTTATGGTATTCGCCATCTCCAAGAACATCCTTAAATGCATGTTCGGATCCTCTCCAACTAAACCCCCAAACTGGTTCTTTTATACCATGTTGATCAATGCAGGTTTCAGCTCAAAATTATTGGCGTTGATTGTTGGATGTGCAATCCCAGAATAGTTATCATCTACGACCGGCTTGAAATGATCTTTGATTGCAACCTGGCATAGATTGTTCTCTTTATTTTCAATCGTCATTTCTTCTTTTTCAAGTTCTTTCTCTTTCCTTAGTCTCCTCGATATTCTTTCTATTTCATGATCAAATAGGAGAGAGTTGAGACTTGTGGATCTTTGCATTCACTGAAGCACATAAAGACAAAAATCAATAATCAAATAAAAACAAAACAAAAACAAACTTAAAATACAAATAAACTAAAAATAAAAAAATAAAATTTTAAATTAAAGCTAAGGTTACTTGGTAATGATATTAATGAGAATTAAAAAAACAATCCCTGACAACGGTGCCAAAAACTTGTTGCGATATTTTATATCGTACCGCAAGTGTACGGTGTCTAGTTTTAGTAAGGATGAATGAAGAGTGTCGAACCCACATGGATTGTGTTCAACCTACAGTAAATACTATAATTAGTAAACCTAACTTTATTTAGAAAATAATTAATTAAGATTAAACTAAATAAATAATATATGAAAATATTCAAGTAGAAGAAACCAATACGAGAGAGATTCTAGAGTCTGATTTCACCAAACTATCTCCTATGTATTTGTCATGCAAATCAATCCTTATTCAATTGCATTGTTTATAAGTCAAGAATCCTAAGTATTCCACTCCCTCTCCCGAGCAATAATGAGAATATTATCAAATACAGACTTCGATATCGCTATAAAAATCTAGTAATTAATAACTCATTATGTTATGTGATTCTTTGTTAATAAATTCAAAGGAACTATAGATTCTCCCGAACTCTATAACATTCATAGGTTATATTCTCTAGATCCTATTCAAAATCTCTCTCTCCCGAGTGATAGATTCTAAACGTGCATCATCTCAGTTTGTTGGATTCTAAACATGCATCATCTCAATTTGTGGCCAACAAACAAGAAGCATTAAATGCAAGAGAATACAAATAAACTTAAATAACACTTTATATAAATCAAATCAGCAAACAACACATAGGTTCAAGCATTAGTTACATCATATTAATAATAATATATGTGAGTATATAATTGGACTATCCAATTATATTTAATTTACTACAGTATATCGAGCTAGCACCGGGACCAAATGGACCTACAGTTCCGAGCTCCAATAATCCTGGAATATTAATTAATTTCTTTAATCAAATATTCTGAATTATTAACTTTAGGTTATTCCACTAAACACTCAAAGTTGTACTCTCGTTGCCACATATATATATATATTATATTAACTGAACTACGTCGGTGTCCATCGATATAGTCATTACATACAGATTAACCATTCACGAGTATCTCATAATTAGAGCGGGTCAAAATATTCGTTATACCCCTCTAATTATTTTTACCTTAAGCACCGTTGATTCTCTAATGAATAATTTATTCATAATTATTATGAATATTAATCTTTCTATTTGTAATAAAATGACTTGAGCGCTCAAATCATTCAAGTACCGAATCAACCCTTCAGGAAGATAATCCTCAACTTCTCGCAAGAAAGAGTGAACTCCATATCTATGTAAAACGTCCTCAACTACACACCAATCCATGTCCCCAAAGTACGTAGTTATTTGTCGGAATTTTTACACCAACCTCATCTTTATAAATCAAAAGACACAGCCTGCCATGCAGGAATTCGTAGTACACTCAGGATTCAAACCAATCCATATATGACCATCAAGTATATTGAAATAAATTTCTTTATTTACCGGATATTATAAGAAAATCATTTATATCTGGGTCCAATCCTATATGATCACATCATACAAGGTGCCTCTATTCTCATGTCACCACATGGATGATCCCGGATCAAAGTCGCCATACAATTATAGAATGGACCGCAGCTATAGACAAACCATAAACAATGTACTCACTTTGTTTGCTCTCCATGGACTATTTTAGATAACTAACTTCATACTTAAATCCTCTTGTGTCTGACGCCTATACACTAAGTCTGAAGGCACATAAGTAATCTAGGGTAAACTAGATAATTTACAATATGAGATTTAAATCTAAACAATTTATAAATGAACAATGCATATTTTATTTTAAGCAAATAATTACGTTTACATATTACATGAGACTCTAGAGCATATATCCTAATAAAAAGCTCTAAGCGCCCTAACACTGGCAAAACATTAAATTTTAAGAAACCAGCATAAACACATCAAAAACCCTAAAAATACAATTTTTCTACTCCCAAACATAAACCCAGAAAGTATCCAAATACATGCATACAAACTAGAAACATATCCACCCAAATGACCGCCCTCATATCGTCATTTACTCCCAAACACCCAGAAAACACCATACCAACATATCATCAAGTTCATCACAAAAACCAACATAAAAAAAAATGGAAAGGTCAGGGAAAAACTTACTTTATGTGCTGAGGTGGTGATAAAATATGTTTGATGTTACGGAGGAAAACTGAGTTACAGAAGGTTGCTTAAAGGTCTGGAACAGCTACTTTGAGAAGATGAAGTGGTAAAGGGAAAAATTAAAGTGGAACAGCCTTTAAATAAGTAGCTTAGGTTGGTTTTGATCGTTGGATTGAAACAAGTATAATGGATTGATGATACGTGTGAAGGAGATCTCGACCGCTGAATTCAAGTGAAAGGCTTAGATTGAAGCCACGAGCTCAGTTGATCACAGCTGTATAAGTTTTGGCGCGCAATTCACGGATGTGCGACACCTGGTATCTCCGGGCAGACGAAGCAAAAAGAAGATCTGATGGACGTGATGGGCATTTTGATGGACAATTGTGACCCATAACATCACTATTTGTAAAAGATATGGTGTTCTTTGTACAAATTAACTATGTGATAAAGGAAATTGCTCTTTTATCATTTTTAATTGGATTACTTGGATATATAAATGATAAAAGTCCCTATGATTAGTACCAGGTTAATAAGATATGAGACAATATTAATGCACGAACGGTTTAATCATTAAACATCCCTAATCGTAGTATTATCGAGAATGGACATCGATAATGCGGAATAGACTAGTATTACACTTGTGCGCGTTATGGAAGCTTAACGGCATAGTTATCATATATTTAAGTATTGGATACTTATGCAAGTGTGATAGGAGGTTCTGTTATCCGTTGGAACGGAAACAGCTTCGCTCTGGATAGACCCCTCAGAATCCCATTGGTAGTATGACTATGTGTCTATGGGAATCCGAATCAGGGTAGGTTTATTTGGTCTTAACCTGAGACTTGCATCGCTAATACTTTCGAAAATCAGTATACTTTGGTTTTGGTCGTCCGGGGATTTAACAGGTTCTGTGTACGCCTCTTCTGGGTATACTGAGAATCGTAGTGTATTGGGTGTGATGTCAAGATGAAAGTATCACTTCAGTCATATGGAGATGATGATCACGCATGATACAGAACTGATGCTCTTAAATGCTGCAGCTATCGAGCTAGTATGACTAGGTCATGATTATCCGATTAAAGAGACTAGTTGCTAGTGATCCCATATATGCTTTGTACGGGGCAGACACAATTTCAGCCCCTGGCCTAGCATGTGACATCTGATACTGGATCGTAATACGCAATACTTAGTATAATACGCCGGATAAAGATTACATATTCCTCGTTGAATATTTCTGGAGAATTGGGTAGGCACGGTGTTTTGCTAGAAGCCAACCATGTCTTGTAAATCGGTAAGAACGTGGTACGGGGTACGCACGTGTTCGGATAGTCCGACAACCGGATTTACTGCCAACATATCCAGGGATCTCTTGGGTAAATTCCCAAAGATTCACCGATGAGATTTGACTCGAACAGAATTAATTTTGGATTAATTATGAAAGAGAAAATTAATCTGGGATTAATTACGGCAAGAATTAATCTAGGATTAATTAACAGAGAGAAAATTAATCTAGGATTAATTGCGTCAAGAATTAATCTGGGATCAATTCGACTAGTAGAGAGAGCGCGATTAATTGGAATTAATCGGCAAATTTAATTTATTTATTTGGGCTAAAATAATATATTAGATATATTAATTGAAATTGGATTTCAATGCGGAATTAAATTGGATTTTAATTCAAACGAACGAATTAATTTGGAATTAATTCGTAAGCGACTTCCGTGATGATTTTGCTAGACATTATTATTTAATTAAATTAGATTTAATTACGCCGTGACGCAAAATTTGTTTAATCGGATTAAACGAACCTGAGTCTGAAGTGTGTTGAGCAACGCAACTTGAATTTTGAATTTAAGTGTGGGACCCACCAACTTACATCAACAAGTCACTTGAGTGATGGAAGTGGTTGAAAGCTTTTAAAGCTAACTTGTAAAACACACTTTGACTTTTGCTTTTTTGAAAAATTATATACACTTTTTGGAAAAGAATTTTTGGTAATTGCTTTTGGAAAACAAAACACAAAAACTCATCTCTCTCTCCCAACTCTCTCCTTGGCCGAAACTTTGCACTCTTGGAGGGGCAATTTTTTTTTTCTTTCAAAATTTATTCTTGCTAGCACATAAGGAGTGAATCAAGGTGATAGGGAAACTCACCCAAGTGTTAGAAACACTCAAGAAAGCTTGGAGCCTCCACCTACATCCATGGAAAGTTTTGAAAACTCATCCGATCATTGTAAGTTTTTCCGCAAACTTCTTGATGTATTGACACACGAATCATGCTTAGAAGATCTTGGGGCATGTCTAGGACACTTACAATGGTATCAGAGCGAGATCTAAGCTTGATTTGGATTTAGGGTTTATGGACTTTATTTGGGATTTTTTTGCTTGGAGCTTGATTTTCCTAAATTGGTTATTGTGGTTGGATGATGATGAATTGGATTTGTGCATCAATAGAATTGAGAAAAATTGATTGGATAAAAAATCCCCAATTTTTTACCATTGGCCGAAACTTGAACCCTTAATTGCTCATGGTAATTTTTGATAATTAGACAATTGGATATGTTGTTGGCATGAAATGTATATTAATTGTTGGTTTAATTGGATTGAAATCAAAATTGGATGTTAATTTCATGTTAATTGCCATGAGTGAAGCATGTTTAATGGATTGATTTTGCTTCAATTTGTGTTGGACATGAATTGGAATTAATGAGCATGATTAATTGATTTAATTAGTGTTTTTGAAACATTAGATTAGTTGATTAATTATGTTAATTACACTTGAATTGGATTAATATGTAATTTGGAGTAATGTATTAATTTAATTGTTGTAATTGGGCTTAATGGGCTTGGTTGGGCCAAGTTTGGTTTTGGACAATTGGGTTGGATCCAATTGGGCCTAAAACCATTTCCATAAAGTCCAAATATGACTATTGGGCCTTTAAGACCCATTAAGATTGGATTTCGAATCCAAGTCTAAAAGGCACTATTAAAAGTGTAATTATTTAATTTGGAATTAAATTCGAATTAGTATTGAATACAAATTAAATTAGATTTAAAATTTTAGTTCGATATAATTCAAGAATACGTACTTTGAGTATTTATTCTTAAACGAGTTGGACTCGTGCAAATCAAATCGTTGTTTGAACATTGGATGATCATTAATTCAAAGATTAATTAATTGGATTAGATTGATTGAATAACATGCAATGTGTGAATACTTGGATTTTTTGTATGAATAATGTATATCGGATGGATATAAGAAGGGTGGGGGCAATTTTGGAAATTATTGTAATAAATTTAGAATTTAGTAAATTGGACCTGCGTGTCTAGCCTATTATCTCTTTTCTCATTGTATTTCTCTTCTCACAAATTCCCCTCAATGTAAATTAGGTTTCTTTTAGAGTTATGTAATTGGGTAGAAGTATGAATAGTGCTAGTGGGAGAGAGGAAATGGAGAAATTTGTTCTAGGAACAAATTTTTTATATATCCATCTGTATATCATTATTAATTTATTTCGCGCCTTATTATGCTTTTAGAATGCATGCTTAAGGGTGTATGATGAGACCTAATCAAAGATAATAAATTGGTTGCCAATTACGTAAAAAACCCTCATTAAATATTAAAAGTCCCTATGATTAACAGTATTAATCCACGAACGGTTTAATCATTAAACATCTCTAGTCGTAGTATTATCGAGAATAGACATCGATAATACAGAATAGACCAGTATTACACTTGTGCGCGTTATGGAAGCTTATCGGCATAGTTCTTATATATTTAAGTATTGGATACTTATGCAAGTGTGATATGAGGTTCTGTTATCCGTTGGAATGGAAACAGCTTCGCTCTGGATAGACCCCTCAGAATCCCATTGGTAGTATGACTATGTGTCTATGGGAATCTGAATCAGGGTAGGTGTATTTGTGTTGGGTTTCTCTAAGTCCCGAGGATCGATTAAAGCGATGAAACAAAGTGCGAATACATCGAAGAAGTTATGGAATACTTACATTGATCGGTTGAGGCGATACGAGGAACAACAAAAACTTTTTAAGCCCTTTGAGACTCCTCCAAGGCTCTCGGCAGTGCAAAATTTTTGAGCTCCAAATTGTTCCATTTTCGGTCCTCCATTGATGCTCCAAGCTTGGTGAAGTGATTCCATGCTCACAAGTAGGTTTCCCTATCACCTTAGGATGACTCCAATGTGTGCTAACACTTTTGATTTTGCAACAAAATCATCACTTGCTTCTCATTTAGTTCTCGGTGAAACCAGAAAACAGAAGAGGAAAAACTGCCCCTTGGGCGTGAAGATGGAGAGAAGAAAGAGAGAGGAGAGTTGTGTGTTGGTTGTTGGAAATGTGTATCTAATACACAAAAATGAATTTCCAAATTCATTTACCAAATTTTTGGCTTTCCAAAACTCAAAGGCTTTAAGCCATCCAACAACTACATCAACTATTCACATCACAAGGACTACACATCACATCACTCAAAGTGACAAGTGATTTGACGCTTGATGTGACTTATGGGCCGCACTCGAATTCAAAATGCGACTGTGCCCGCAAACACTATCGGGCTCGGGTTCGCTAATTTCGAATTAACGAATTTTCCGTTGCGACGTAATTAAATAATTATGCCTAGCAAAATCACTATTCACGTCGCTAATGAATTAATTCTAATTTAACTCGTTCGCCCGAATTAAATTCTAAATTTAATTCCGCGTCGAAATACAATTTCGTATAATATATCGAATATATTATTTTATCGATTAATTCCAAATTAATCATATTCTCTCTTTAAATAATATTTTATCCCAGATAAAATATCTCCGTAATTAATACCAGATTAATTTTCTCTCTCATCTAATTAATCCCAGATTAATAAAGTGCGATTCATACGTCATCGGCGAATCTTCGGGAAGCGACCCATGAGATCCCCGGATATGTTGGCAGTAAATCCGGTCGTCGGACTATCTGAACACGTAAGTACCTAGTACTACGTTTGTACCAATTTACAAGACAAGGTTGGCTTCTAGCAAAGCGCCATGCCTACCCAATTCTCTAGAAATATCCTTACAGGAATAAGTAATCTATATCAGGCGTAATATACGTAGTATTTCCTATTTCGATCCAATATCGGATATCACGTGCAAGGCCTGAGGCTGGAATTGTGTCTGCCCCGTACGAAGCACATATCGGATCTCTGGTAACTAGTCTCTATAATCGGATAAACATGACCTAGTCATTTTATCCCGATGACTGCAGTACATAAGAGAACCAGTTCTGTATCTTACATGACCATCATCTCCACTATGACTGGAGTGATACTTTCGTCTTGACATCACACCCAATACACTACGATTCTCAATATACCCAGTAGAGGTGTACACAGAACCGGTTAAAGCCATGGATGACCAAAACCAAAGTACATTGATTGTCGCAAGCATTAGCGGTGCAAGTCTCAGGTTAAGACCAAATACACCTACCCTGATTCGGACTTCCATAGACACATATTCATACTACCAATGGAATTCCGAGGGGTCTATCCAGAGCGAAGCTATTTTTCGTACCATCGGTAAAACACAACCTCCTACTACAATTGCATGAGTATCCTATACACAAATATATGAGAACTATGTCGTTATGCCCTCACAACGCGCACAAGTGTAATACTAGTCTTTTGCGCATTATCGATGTCCAATCTCGATAATACTCTGACTAGGGATATTTAATGATTAAACCTTCGTGGATTGATACTGTCTCATATCATCTCAATCCAGGAACTAATCATAAGGACCTCCTATCATTTATACATCTTGGTGATCTAATCACAAATGATAAGAGAGCAATTTCCTTTGTCACATAGTTAATTTGTACAACAACACCATGATCTGTACAAATAGTGACGTTATGGGTCATAACTGTCCAACAATTTGATCTTAACCTGAGACTTGCATCGCTAATACTTGCGACAATCAGTATACTTTGGTTTTGGTCGTCCGAGGCTTTAACAGGTTCTGTGTACGTCTCTTCTGGGTATACTGAGAATCGTAGTGTATTGGGTGTGATGTCAAGATGAAAGTATCACTTCTGTCATATGGAGATGATGATCACACATGATACAAAACCGATGCTCTTAAATACTGCAGCTATCGGGATAGTATGACTAGGTCATGATTATCCGATTAAAAAGACTAGTTGCTACTGATCCGATATATGCTTCGTATGGGACATACAAAATTCCAACCCCAGGCCTAGTATGTGACATCCGATACTGGATCGTAATACGCAATACTTAGTATACTACGTCTGATAAAGATTACATATTCGTCGTTGAATATTTCTGGAGAATTGGGTAAGCACAATGCTTTGCTAGAAGCCAACCATGTCTTGTAAATCGGTAAGAACGTGATACGAGGTACGCACGTGTTCGGATACTCCGAAAACCAGATTTACTGCTAACATATCCATGGATCTCTTAGGTCGCTTCCCAAAGATTCACCGATGAGATTTGAATCGAACAGAATTAATCTGGGATTAATTATGAAAGAGAAAATTAATCTGGGATTAATTACGGCAAGAATTAATCTAGGATTAATTAACATAGAGAAAATTAATCTAGGATTAATTGCGTCAAGAATTAATCTGGGATCAATTCGACTAATAGAGAGAGCGCGATTAATTTGGAATTAATCGGCAAATTTAATTTAATAGTTAAATTGGATTTTACTATTTAATTTATTTATTTGGGCTAAAATAATATATTAGATATATTAATTGAAATTGGATTTCAATGCGGAATTAAATTGGATTTTAATTCAAACGAACGAATTAATTTGGAATTAATTCGTAAGCGACTTCCGTGATGATTTTGCTAGACATTATTATTTAATTAAATTATATTTAATTACGTCGCGACGCAAAATTCTTTTAATCGGATTAAACGAACCTGAGCCCGAAGTGTGTTGAGCAACCCAACTTGAATTTTGAATTTAAGTGTGGGACCCACCAACTTACATCAACAAGTCATTTGAGTGATGGAAGTGGTTGGAAGCTTTTAAAGCTAACTTGTAAAACACACTTTGACTTTTGCTTTTCTGAAAAAGTATATACACTTTTTGGAAAAGAATTTTTGGCAATTTCTTTTGGAAAGCAAAACATAAAAACTCATCTCTCTCTCCCAAACTCTCTCAATTGCTGAAACTTTGCACTCTTGGAGGGGCAATTTTTTTTTTCTTTCAAAATTTGTTCTTGCTAGCACATAAGGAGTGAATCAAGGTGATAGGGAAACTCACCCAAGTGTTGAAAACACTCAAGAAAGCTTGGAGCCTCCACCTACATCCATGGAAAGTTTTTAAACTCATCTGATCATTGTAAGTTTTTCCGCAAACTTCTTGATGTATTCACACACAAATCACGCTTATAAGATCTTATGGCATGTCTAGGACACTTACACATTTAAGGAAGACCATTATGCCTTCGCGTATTCCTATGAATGATTCAGAAACCCTAGGAAGACTCATCAATTGGCGATGAGAGAAAGACAATCATTATAAAAAGGGAATCGTGGGAAATATATATAATATCCCGACCCGAAGGATATAGTAATGGGAGTATTTGCAAGCTACAACCCGAGAACACATGCTCAATTTGTATCACTTTTTTTTTAAATTCCCGGCATCAACTCACTAACTCATTGATACAGAGAACCATGGGACAGATGTTGATGACAGTTTTTCACCCCGAGGAAATTCAAATACCGAAGAAGGGTAGAATATGGTTTGTACTTAGCTAAAAGAAGATGATGAAGTTCCATAGGCCTAGAGAGGTTGAAGTCTGGCACAGTGGACCCGAGCCTTCTACATAGAAGATTTTTCCCTAGGGCAGAACTCGTTGATGAAGCAAGTAGGGATACCGACTCGAACCATAGAAGAAGTGTTAGATTTGGAAGTATTTGAGTGTCTATGGAAGCTGACTCGAGGTGGTCATTATTTATAAACTCGACCGGGTTAGAGAGGTCAGGAAGTTTGATCAAACATCATTTACCTCAGTATGCTGACATGAGGAGCGGATTTGGGGCCAAAAGTTTTATGCTTAAAGGTATGTGACGCATGCCCAAGTTAAAAGGATGAGCTTCTATAAGACTTATGATGATTATGGGAAAATCAACAGTCTCATTGGGAGTAGCCCCTACCAGCCGTCATAGGGTGGTGCAGTGACAGAGAAGTGGCAAAGCAGAGCCGCCATAGGCCAGTGTAATGTCAGTGAAAAGAGAGTATTCTGATTGGCTAAATTATAGTTAGTTGATAAGAGTTGTTACTACAATGATGGCAGTGACATGAGCTGATGTCATGGGCGGTTGAATAGTAAATTTAGAAGTGTATATAAAAGGGTTGAAGCTATAGATTCAAGAGAGAGTAATTTTTATATCTCATGACTTGTAAAAAAAGTAAGACCTTACAAACTAGTGATAGGGAGAGAAACATTAATCGGTATCCTATCATTTGAAAGATTTGTAACAGACTTGTGTAAGACTCGAAGAGTTGTAAACCTCTTTGTAAACCCACACCACCTGTAGCTCAGGTCGGTTTTGTCACCGAACAGTAATTTGATACCCTCATTTTTCCCGTGAACGTAGATTGGAGCCAATCTCCACCGAACCACAAAAATCCAAGTCTTTGTGATTTATCTGTCTGCTTGCTAAGTTTGTTTGGTTCCCTACTAACCAAACAAATTCACTGCTGGGGGAGGTTTGTTCGAGAGGTTGATTTCCTAAATTATCCTTGGAACGAAAAACGGTCGTCAACACAAATCTTCTGAACCAATTGATGAGCAAAAAATATATCAATAATTACCGACCCTTTTACCTAATATTTTAAATAGTTTTGTGAACGTTTTGATGTGTTTTTGTTTGATTTGTAGATAAATAAGAGATCATTACACAATGGAATCAACTCGAGGCTAAAACGATAAAAAACAGATGAAAAAAGTGCAAAATTGGAATTTCAGTATGAACGCGTCACGACGTGCAAGCCTTTGGCCTCATGACGCCAAGTTCAATCAGTGCCAAAAGTATACCTTGACGACACACGTCATCAACTATTCTACGAGTCACGACATAGAAGACTCTGTGCGTCGCGATGCCCATCAATTCTGCGTACATGTGTCAGTAACTTAGCACGTCGCGACGCGCAGGACTTCACGCGTCGCGACATCGGCCATTTTTTAAGTCTATAAATATCAGCCCAAATTAGATGTAAAATTCATGCTTTCTTCTGGGGTTTCTCTGGAAAACTTAGAAGAGAGTGTCCTGTGTGTTTATTTTCAGCTTTCTTATATTTTCTTGTTTATTTTAAGTAATAAAATTCTGTATGTTTTTATTCAAGCATGAGTAGGTAACTTCTTTCTGCTGGAGTAAAGGGTGAATATTTTAATATGATAAGGTAGATCAATCTCACTTATTTTATAATATATAAATTATAATTTTAATAATATTGATTAATGTTGATACCGCCTATATGGCTGGTTTTACTTATTTGACATAATTAGATACCGCCTATATGGTCGGTCTTTAGGTGACAGATGAATACTGCCTATATGGCTGATTTATGGACAAATAATAACATTGTCTTTATGGCTGGTTTGACTTAATTAGTCGGATAACACTGATAATTTTTATATTATAATAAAGTTAGATTTCTACATTTGAAATATTAGAAGTGTAGACGTTGGTTGCCGAGGTCTACAATCGAGATTTCATAGAAAGGGTGGGCACTAGCGATCCTGCAAAATAAAAAGTATATTGAGCGTGAAGAGTCTTCCCATCGGTGTGGTGGGTGCCGTAGGCACTCCGACGCTCAAGTCATTAATGAAAATGAGTTGTTAATACAGTAGGAGGAGAAGTAAGGTAAGAGACTACCTTGATACCCGTGGATTGCCGTGAGGGCGGTGGGTCGTAGGTTCAGAGGGTTCGGGTGAGAATGGCTAATCTTAGGGTTGTAATGCTTCCTTGCCCCATTTCTTCTGAATTATGTCTTCTTTTATAGGCTATCAAAGGTAGGTCTCATTAATGTATTAAATGATAGAAATTTTGGATACTATAACGGTTTAGTCATATAAATCATGCAGAATACATTTTCTTTCGGTTTAGGCGGCTGGAAAATCAAAAGGTTGGCCTCTCTTTGTGTAAAGGCCTGATAGGGTAATTGGGTCCTTGTTGGGTTTCTAAGGTCAATCCCAAGATCATTTAAGCATAAAACATGTGTGAATACGCAAATAAGTAGCAGAAATACTTACATTGAACGGATTGGATGTAGGTGTAAAGTTCAAAACTTTTGCTCCTTTGAAATGCTCCAAGCTTTCTTTGAATGATTGGTGTTGCTCGAAGCCTTGAAGTTTGATTCCAAACTCAATGGGAATGGTTTCCCTATCACCTTAGAAGACTCCTTTATTTGCTAGCAGTTAGGAATTTTGAACAAAATTTCAAGAAAGGGAGATGAAGCTCACGGCATAGGGAGAGAAAATAGAGAAAGGTTTTTCCAATTTTTGTGTTGTGTGTATTTGATTTCCAAAATTCAAATCTTGATATACCAAATCCAAGATTTGGTATTAGTTATTCAACAAAAATGAATAAACAATTACAAAGTGTGTAGAGATTGGTTGGAGTAAAAAACAAGTAAGCTTAGATTTACACTCCAATTCAACCACTTCCATCACTAGTCAAACTTGTGATGTAAGTCAAGTGGGTCCCACCACTTGTAAATTCTGAATTTACATCGAACAATCTCAACGCGTAACTTCACTCGGGCTCGGATTCGTTCAATTCCGAATTAACGAATTTTTCCGTTGCGACGTTAAAAAATATTAAAGTCGCTCGCAGATTAATTCTAAATTAATTCGTTCGCCCGAATTAAAATCTAATTTCATTTAATATATCGAATATATTATTTATCGATTAATTCTAAATTAATCGTTCTCTCTCTTCTAATTGAATTTTATCCTAGATAAATTCTCGCCGTAATTAATCCTAGATTAATTTTCTCTCTCTCTCCTAATTAATCCTAGATTAATTATGTTCGAGTCAAACGTCATCGGTGAATCTTCGGGAAGCGACCCATGAGATCTATTGATATGTTGGCAGTATATCCGGTCGTCGGACTATCTGAACACGTACGTACCCAGTACCACGTTCCTACCGATTTACAAGACATGGTTGGCTTCTAGCAAAGCGCCGTGCCTACCAATTCTCTAGAAATATTCTTTAAGGAATATATAATCTATGGCAGGCGTAGTATACGTAGTATTGCGTATTGCGATCCAGTATCTGATGTCACATGCAAGGCCTGAGGCTGGAATATTGTCTGCCCCGTACGAAGCATATATCGGATCACAAACAACTAGTCTCTGTAATCGGTTAATTATGACCTTGTCATATTATCCCGATACTTGCAACATAATAGAGAACGAGTTCTGTATCCCTGCGTGCTCATCATCTCCATATGACTGAAGTGATACTTTCGTCTTGACATCACACCCAATACACTACGATTCTCAATAAACCTAGAAGAGGCGTACACATAACCTTTTAAGTCCCGGACGACCAAAACCAAAGCGTATTGATTGTCGCAAGTACTAGCGATGCAAGTCTCAGGTTAAGGCCAAATACACCTACCCTGATGCTGATTCCCATAGACACATAGTCATACTACCAATGGGATTTCGTGAGGTCTATCCAGAGTGAAGCTGTTCCCGTACCATCGGTAAACACAACCTCCTATTACACTTGCATAAGTATCCAATACTTAAATATATGAGAACTATATCGTTATGCTCCCACAACTCGCACAAGTGCAATACTAGTCTATACCGCATTATCGATGTCCAGTCTCGATAATACTATGACTATGGATATTTAATAATTAAACCTTAGTGGATTGATATTGTCTCATATCTTATAATCCGGAACTAATCATAAGGACTTTTATCATTTATATATTCAAGTAATCTAATTACAAAATGATAAAATAGCAATTTCCATTGTCACATAGTTAATTTGTACAAAAACCACAATGTCTTTTACAAATAGTGACGCTATGGGTCATAATTGTTCAAAAATCTCCCACATACCCTATAGCCAGTCACTCAAGTATCTAACACATGAACTATATACATGTCGCTCAAACCTTTGCTGAGGAATATCTTTCGTCAGCGGATCTGTAATGTTGTCCTCTGATGCGACCTTCTCGATCTTCACATCGCCACGATGTATGATCTCGCGATTCAGATGGAAATGTCGAAGAACATGCTTGGATCGTTGATTTGACCGCGGTTCCTTAGCCTGTGCTATAGCCCTGTTATTGTCATAATACAATGGAATGGGCTCAGCTGCTAACGGAACTACTCCTAATCCAATTAGGAATTTACGGATCCAAACTGCCTCTTTTGCTGCTTCAGCTGCAGCAAAATACTCCGCTTCTGTTGCTGAATCGACAACAGTCTCTTGCCTCGAATATTTCCAGCTTACTGTTCCGTTGTTCAAACAAAATATGTACCCAGATTGCGACTTACAATCATCTTTATCGGTTTGGAAACTTGCATCGGTAAACCCAGTTACCTCAAGTTCTCCATCTCCATAGATTAAGAACGCATCCCTAGTTCGTCTAAGATACATAAGGATTTTCTTAACCGCAACCCAGTGACCATCACCTGGATCGGCCTGATAGCGACTACACATGCTCAAAGCACATGAGACATCAGGTCGCGTACATATCATGGCATACATGATCGATCCGACTGTCGAAGCGAACGGGATTCGAATCATGTTGTCTCTCTCATCTTGAGTTTTAGGACACATGTCCTTAGATAGAGTGACGCAATGTGACACTGGCAACAGTCCCCTCTTAGACTGTTCCATGTTGAATCTCTTCAACACTTTGTGAATGTACGTGCTCTGGGAGAGTCCAAGCAGCTTTCTTGATCTATCCCGGTAGATCTTTATTTCCAGAATAAAGGCTGCTTCTCCTAGATCTTTCATGGATAATTTTAATGAAAGCCAAGTTTTCACCGATTGTAGCATGGGAATGTCATTGCCAATAAGCAATACATCATCAACGTAAAGGACAATGAATGTCAGTGTGCTCCCACTAACCTTCTTATATACACAAGGATCATCCTCGTTTTGAACGAAATCATATTCTTTTATAATCTCATCAAAACGTTGGTTCCAAGAACGCGATGCTTGCTTCAATCCATAAATGGATCGATTTAACTTGCAAAACTTGTCTGCATATTTTGGTATGACAAAACCGTCAGGCTGTTGCATATAAACATTCTCCAAAAGGTTTCCGTTAAGGAAAGCGATTTTGACGTCCATCTGCCATATCTCGTAATCGAAATATGCAGAAATAGCAAGCATTATCCGAATAGATTTAATCATGGCAACAGATGAAAACGTTTCGTCGTAATCGACATTATGTATTGACGATACCCCTTCGCTACAAGCCTAGCTTTATACGTTTGTATGTTGCCATCCATGTCAGTCTTCTTATTGAAGACCCATTTGCAACCAATAGGCTTTACGCCTTCTGGTGCATCAACCAGTGTCCAAACTTGGTTGGTGTACATGGAATCCATTTCAGATTTCATGGCATCTTTCCATAAACCGGAGTCGATACCTAGTATCGCTTCCTCATACATAGTCGGTTCGTCTTCCTCAATAAGATTAATATCCACATGAGGTGAGATCAGAAATCCCTACCTCTCAGGTTGTTTTCTGACTCTCTCCGACCTACGCGGTGTGTTGTGTATTCGAAGATTGTGGTACAGTCTCATCCCTGATGAACTGTTCGTGTTCCGTTAAGGAATCGGTGCTAGGAACAGTATCACTCCGATTTTCATCGAGTTCTACTTTCCTCCCACTAACCACTGCATTTAGGAATTCCTTCTCAAGGAAAACCGCATGTAGAGCAACAAATACTTTGTTCTCTTATGGGTTGTAGAAGTAATATCCTTTGATTTTCCTAGGATAACCTACAAATAGACATTTATCTGATTTGGGTTCAAGTTTGGTACCATCCAAACGTTTAACGTATGCCCAGCAACCCCAAATCTTCAGGAATGAGAAACCCGATTTCTTTCCTGCCCATATTTCATACGGAGTCTGTTGAACAGACTTTGACGGAACCTTATTCAAAATAAGTATTGCACTGTTCAATGCATATCCCCAAAAGGAAATAGGTAGCTCAGTGCGACTCATCATCGACCTTACCATGTCCAACAAAGTTCAGTTTCTCCGTTCGGACACACCGTTTAATTGAGGTGTTCCGGGAGGAGTCCACTTTGAAAGAATACCATACTCTTTCAAGTAATCAAGAAACGCATTGCTTAAGTATTCTCCACCACGGTCCGACCGTAATGTTTTAATACTTTTGCTTGTCTATTTTTCTAACTTCGTGTCGAAACTCTTTGAATTTCTCAAAGGTTTCTGACTTGTGTCTCATAAGATACACATAACCATAACGCGATGCATCATCCGTAAAGGTTACAAAGTATTCATATCCACCTCTAGCCTGGCTAGACATGGGCCCACATACGTCACTATGACCAAGGGCTAATAGTTCGGTGGCACGTGCACCTTTACAACTAAAAGGTGTTTTAGGCATTTTGCCTAATAAACAAGATTCGCAGACGTCATATGAATTTGGATCAAATTCGTCCAAGTATCCACTCTTCGAAAGTGTGGATATACGAGTCTTGTTAATGTGTCCCAGACGACAATGCCACATAAAAGTTTCATCTTTGTTACCTAGTTTAAACCTTTTGTTTGTTACATTATATGTTTGAGATTGATTTATATTCAAAATATAAAGACCATTATTCACATCAGCATTGCATATCTCCATATCATTTTTATACATAAAACACCCAGTGTTTCTTAAAACAAAAGTATACTCACATTGGGCTAATAAAGATATAGATATAATATTCCTAGTCAAACTAGGTACATAATAACAGTTTGATAAGTTTAGTACATGCCCCGAGGGCAGTTCCAAAATATAAATCCCAACAGCCAAAACATTGACCCTGGTCCCGTTTCCAACTCGTAGATCAATCTCCCCTGAGGCCAGTCTCCTGCTAATCTGCAGATCCTGCACATCAGTACATATATGAGTACCACAACCAGAATCAAAAATCCAATTTTCAAAACTAGAAGTAGACATGTTTATTTCTATAATAAACATACCTGAAGCTGGTGCCTTGCCCACTTTGATTTCCTTCATGTGCGCCTTGTACTCACATCAGTCACGCTTCCAGTGACTCCATTTGCCACACTGCAGGCATACATCTTGGGATTTGTCATTTGCCTTCCCAGAAGACTTTGACGATTTGGCCTTGCCCTTCTTCTTCTTCTTCTTTTTCTTTACACCTTCAGTAGCCTTCGGCCAAGCCTTGGGAGACTGAGATGTTGAAGTGAAGTGCGCCTCGCACTTTTTGCCCTTCAATAGCTCTTTTTGTGCTTCACGCAGCATTGCCATCAGCTCTCCAAGAGTATGGTCTTGGTTCATCATATTGTAGTTCATGATGAACCCGCTCCAGCTGTCAGGTAGAGACTGCAAGATCAAATCTATAGAAGTCTCAGCCTTAAAGGTTATGCCTAGCTAACCTAGTTGTTCAATGTCAGCAATCATCTGCGACACATGGTGCTCAACAAATGTACCATCTGACATTCAAGAGCCAAAGAGCTTCTTCTGCAATTCATACCTTTGCGATATAAGGTTAGATCGATGAAGGTCCTTCAATTTTTCCATCATAGTATAGGGATCCAATCCCTTGTTTTGGCGACGAAATTGAGGGGTCATCGCAATGAGCATGACGGATTGAGCAGTTGCGTTGTCATCGCTATGAGTCTTCCAAAGCTCAAGCTCAAGCGGCTGCTCATTTTCGGTCTTAGGCTTGAGAGGTCTCTCTATCATATAGAGCATGCTCTCATCCCCTAGGACAATCCTGAGGTTCATATCCCAGTCAGGAAAGTTCGCGCCATTAAAGACATTTTCGCCCATGATAATGTCTCTAACTCTGATCTTTCCAGCCATCTTAATTGTAATAGTCAAACTATTCAATTAATGATATTTGGGTAAAGTCCAACTGTTACAAGAAAAATAATAAAATATTAGTCCAACTAATAAATATATATAATTGACGAAATAATTTGAAAGCGCGTATTTGGCAAGTATTTGAATGAAATTGCAAATTCAATACTAGCCTCCCATTATTTTTCGGCGAGCCTCTAACCCTCTGTTGAGTACTCGGGAAACCTAGTTTCCTAGTGGGCTAGGATCCCGTTAAATAACACACAACCTTGACTTTGGCCAACAAGCTGTATGATATTTAACTAGGTACATCTCTAAGATCAATTGGATCTCATCCAATTCCTAGATCCGGTAGGTGGACCTCCAAGTCCGAAACATATATACAATAAATATGCCAATATATCCAATATATTTTCCTAACCTTTTCCTCTGAATCAACTAGGCCTTGGCTTTGGCTCAACAAGCTTAATGATTCCAGTTAAGCGAGACCCATTGACCTTGGAAAACTTCGTAATCCATGTCGATGAACAAGAAGTGACCTTGACTTTGGCCAACAAATCACAACTTGACCAAGACATGCGATATGGAACAAAACTTTCATGGTTCAAACACATCCGCGATGGACATTGATATTGACTTTGGCCAACAAACCAATGCCAATCTTGGATCTTGAGAAAGAACCATTCAATGGAAGGAAAATGCTTAATATTTGATTAAGGGTTTTTTCGCGTAATTGGCAACCAATTAATTATCTTTGATTAGGTCTCATCATACACCCTTAAGCATGCATTCTAAAAGCATAATAAGGCGCGATAAATAAAATAATAATGATATGCGGATGGATATCTCACAAATTGTTCCTAGAACAAATCACTTTCTTTCCTCTTCCCGGCTAGCACTATTCTAACTTCTACCCAATTACATAATACAATAAAGAAACCTAATTACATTGAGGGGAATTGGTGAGAAGAGAATTACAAAGAGTCGAGAGATAAAGGCTGGACAAGCAGGTCCAATTTAATAAATTCTAAATTTATTACAATAATTTCCAAAATTGCCCTCACCCATCTAATATTCATCCGATATACATTATTCATACAATACATCCATGTATTCACACAAAACATGTTATTCAATCAATCTAATCCAATTAATTAATCTTTGAATTAAGTGATCATCCAATGTTCAAACAACGATTTGATTTTCACGAGTCCAACTCGTTTAAGAATAAGTACTCAAAGTGCGAATTCTTTAATTATATTGAATTACAATTTTAAATCCAATTTAATTTGTATTCAATACTAATTCTTTATTTAATTCCAAATTAAATAATTACACTTTTAATGTGCCTTTACGATTTAGATTCTAAATCTAATCTTAATGGGTTTCAAAGCCCAATTAACATCCAATGTCAATTAATTAAAGTCCAATGGGCTTTCAATTAATTTCTTAAGGCATGGACTTTGGCAACCAAAGCCCAATAAGGAATCACCCTTTGCCATAAAATTAATTTTGGCCCATTAGGCCCAATTAATTATTTAAAGGCCCAATAATTATATTTGGACTTAATGGTATAGTTTTAGGCCCAATTTGGATCCAATCCAATTGTCTTAAACCAACTTGGCCCAACCAAGCCCATAAGGCCCAAATTTTAGCCTAATTCCAAATTAAGCCTAATTAATTAAATTCTAATATTCCAAATATCACAATTTATTTAATTCAAATGTATAGCCATAATTAATTATTTAAATTAACATTTCCAAAATACCAATTTACATAATTAATCATGCTTTATTATTTTCAATACATGTCCAACATTATTGAAGCAAAATCAACTCTAACATGCTTCTTGATGCTCACGACAATATGGATATTTTTCATTAATTTTGATTTCAATCCAATTAAATCACAAATCAATATATCCAAATATTTTAAACACATCCAATGGCCTAAAATCAAAATCACCATGAGCTACAAGAGTTCCTCCATATTCAGCCAAGCCAAGCAATTTGGGAAAAATTATCTAATCAATTTTTTCATAAAATTAATCATGCATAACTCTTAGTTATCATAATCTAAGCATACTCAAACAATCAATTTGATAAAATCATGCTCCAAGCAAAAATACCCAAATTCAAGATTATGAACCCTAATCAATTTCATGCTTAAATAGGCTCAGGTCAATCCCAAGATCATTTAAGCATAAAATATGTGTGATTATGCAAAGAAGTAGTGGAAATACTTACATTGAACGGATTGGATGTAGGTGGAAAGTTCAAAACTTTTGCTCATTTGAAATGCTCCAAGCTTTCTTTGAATGATTGGTGTAGCTCCAAGCCTTGAAGTTTGATTCCAAACTCAATGGGAATGGTTTCCCTATCACATTAGAAGACTCCTTTATGTGCTAGCACTTAGGAAATTTTGAAACAAAATTTCAAGAAAGAGAGATAAAGCTCATGGCATAGGGAGAGAAAAGAGAGAGAGGTTTTTCCAATTTTTGTGTTGTGTGTATTTGATTTCCAAAATTCAAATCTTGATATACCAAATCCAAGATTTGGTATTAGTCATTCAACAAAAATGAATAAACAATTACAAAGTGTGTAGAGATTGGTTGGAGTAAAAAACAAGTAAGCATAGATTTACACTCCAATTCGACCACTTCCATCACTACTCAAACTTGTGATGTAAGTCAAGTGGGTCCCACCACTTGTAAATTACGAATTTACGTCCAACAATCTCAACGCACAACTTTGCTCGGGCTCGGGTTCGTTCAATTCCAAATTAACAAATTTTTCCGTTGCGACGTTAAAAAAAATATTAAAGTCGCTCGCGAATTAATTCTAAATTAATTCGTTCACCCGAATTAAAATCCAATTTTAATTCCGTTGTGAAATCCAATTTCATTTAATATATCGAATATATTATTTCATCGATTAATTCTAAATTAATCGTTCTCTCTCTTCTAATTGAATTTTATCCCAGATAAATTCTCGTCGTAATTAATCCTAGATTAATTTTCTCTCTCTCCTAATTAATCCCAGATTAATTATGTTCGAGTCAAACGTCATCGGTGAATCTTCGGAAGCAACCCATGAGATCTCTGGATATGTTGGCAGTAAATCCGGTCGTCGGACTATCCGAACACGTGCGTACCCGGTACCATGTTCCTACCGATTTACAAGACATGGTTGGCTTCTAGCAAAGCGCCGTGCCTATCCAATTCTCCAGAAATATTCTTTAAGGAATATTTAATCTATGTCAGGCGTAGTAAACGTAGTATTGCGTATTGCGATCCAGTATCTGATGTCACATGTAAGGCCTGGGGCTGGAATAATATCTGCCCCATACGAAGCATATATCGGATCACAAGCAACTAGTCTCTATAATCGGATAATCATGACCTTGTCATATTATCCCGATAGTTGCAACATAATAGAGAACCAGTTATGTATCCCTGCGTGATCATCATCTCCATATGACTGAAGTGATACTTCTGTCTTGACATCACACCCAATACACTACGATTCTCAATAAACCCAGAAGAGGCGTACACAGAACCTGTTAAAGTCCCGGACGACCAAAACCAAAGCGTATTGATTGTCGCAAGTACTAGCGATACAAGTCTCAGGTTAAGACCAAATACACATACCCTGATGTGGATTCTCATAGACACATAGTCATACTACCAATGGGATTCCGTGGGGTCTATCCAAAGCGAAGCTGTTCCCGTACCATCGGTAAACACAACCTCTTATTACACTTGCATAAGTATCCAATACTTAAATATATGATAACTATGCCGTTATGCTCCCACAACGCGCACAAGTACAATACTAGTCTATACCCATTATCGATGTCCAGTCTCGATAATACTATGACTATGGATATTTAATAATTAATCCTTAGTGGATTGATATTGTCTCATATCTTATAATTCGGAACTAATCATAATGACTTTTATCATTTATATATTCAAGTAATCTAATTACAAAATGATAAAATAGTAATTTCCATTGTCACATAGTTAATTTGTACAAAAACCACAATGTCTTTTACAAATAGTGACGCTATGGGTCATAATTGTCCAACAGTCTTTGGCCTAAGTCTTGTTTGGGTACTGTTTGGTGGAGGGATTTGGGTTGTATCTGACATAGGACCTGAAACGAAATGTCGGTAATGCCCTTGGCCCAAATTTGGCCCGTATAAGAAGTAGCCTACTCTCTAAGTCAATGAGTCCTTGGCTTGGAGAGTACTTGACGCGTGTGTCGCCTGGGGTGAGACCACATGATGTAGGTGAACCGAGCGTTGATGTTGCCTATCGATTAAACCAAACGAATGTCAGGTTATGAACTTGACTCTACATGAGCATTATGGATGTGCCCGGTCGACTGAACCAGATGAAGGTAAGGATAATCCCCATACTACGGTCAAAGGAGCATGGGAGTCTTCAATGTCGTCTGGACCAGATGAAGGTCAGGTCTGGAACTTGACTCTACATGAGCTATGGGGAGTCTTCCCAGTCGACTGAACCAGATGAAGGCCAGGATCATGAACTTTAATCTATATGAGCCATTAGAAGTGTTCCCAATCGACTGGACCTATTTGAAGGTTAGGATAATCAAATGACCAGTAGAATCTTCAATGTCGTCCAGACCAGATGGAGGCCAGGTCTTGAACTTGACTCTACATGAGCCAGTTGGGGAATGCTCCCGTCGACTGGACCAGATGAAGGCCAGGAGATCATCCACTCGACCGGTCCCGTATAGGGACCAAGTAGAGTCTTCACGTCGTCTGGACCAGATGAAGGTCTAGGTTTTATCTTGACTCGACATGAGCCAGTTAGGGAATGTTCTCGTCGAATGGACCAGATGAAGGCCAGGATATACTCCAACCGACTAGTCCTAAAAAGGAATCAGGGGGAGTCTCTATGTCGTCTGGACCAGATGAAGGTCAAAGTCTTGAACTGGGCTCAACATGAGCCAATTGGGGAATGTTCCCGTCGACTGGACCAGATAAAGGCTATGACATACTCTAGCCGACTGGTCCTTAAAAGGCACCATAGGGAGTATTCATGTCATCTGGACATGATGAAGGTCCAAGTTTTGAACTGGGCTCAACATGAGCCAATTGGGGAATGTTCCCTTCAACTGGACCAGATGAAGGCCAGGACATACTCCAGCCGACTGATCCTGAAAAGGCACCAGCGGAGTCTTCATGTTGTCTGGACTAGATGAAGGTCCAGGTCTTCATATATGTCATATATCATTGTTGATTTTTAAGGAATGTTATTCCCCCAAGTTATCATAGCTCTTTCTTTTCAGATTGTCTTCAGTCTACCGGATCTCATAAAGCTCTTAAACTGGTCTCCATTTCACTAGAACTGATGAAGGTCCATAATTGTCCTCATTCTATTAGACTTGATGAAAGTCGGAGGGAGTCTACGGTCGACTGGACCTGATGAAGGTCCATGAGTCTTAGGTCGACTGGACCTAATGAATGTCCATGAGGCTACAGTCGACTGGATCTAATGAAGGTTCAATGGAGTCTTCACTCCATCAGACTTGATGAAAGTCCATAGGAGACTGCACTCCTCTAGACCTGATGAAGGTTTAATGGATCTGATGAATGTCTATGAGACTACAATTAACTAGAGCTGATGCAGGTCAAGGATGCTACGGTCGACTGGACCTAATGAAGGTTCAGATGATGATATTCATCCTTCACTCTACAAAACATGATAAAGATCCATGAGACTATGGTTTATTGGATCTGATAAAGGTCTATGAGGGTCTTCACTCCTCACTCTACAAGACCTGATAAAGTTCCATGAGACAACGGTCGACTGGACTTGATGAAGGTCCAATGGAGTCTACGGTCGACTGGACCTGATGAAGATTCAATGGAGTCTTCACTCCACTATACCTGATGAAGATACATGTGAGTCTATATTCCACCTGACCTAATGGAGGTATGCGGAAGCCTACAGTCGACTGGACCTGATGAAGGTCCAATAAAGTCTTCATTCCACTATACCTGATGAAGGTACATGTGAGTCTACACTCCACCTGACCTGATGGAGGTACGCGGGAGTCCACAGTCGATTGGACCTGATGAAGGTCCAAGAAAGCCTTCATTTCACTATACCTAATGAAGGAACTTGGGAGTTTACACTCCACCTGACCTGATAGAGGTATGCGGGAGTCTACAGTCGTCTGGGCCTGATAAAGGTACAAGAAAGTCTTCATTCCACTATACCTGATGAAGGTACATGGGAGTCTACACTCCACTTGACCTGATCAAGGTACGCGGGAGTCTACAGTCGATGGAACCTGATGAAGGTCCAAGAAAGTCTTCATTCCATTATACCAGATGAAGGTATATGTGACTACGGTCGACTGGACATGATGAAGGTCCATGAGAATACGGACGACAGGAGCTGATGAAGGTCCAGGAGGCTACGGTCGACTAGACCTAATGAAGGTTCATGACGGTCCATGATGATCTTAATCCTTCACTCTTCAAGACCTGATAAAAGTCTTAAGAGACTATGGTCGATTGGACATGATGAAGACCAATGAGACTATGGTCGAATGAACCCAATGAAGGTCTATGAAATTTTTCATTCTAATAAACCTGATAAAGGTCCGTGAGACTACGGTCAAATGAACATGATAAAGGTCCATGAGAGTCTCCACTCTATAAGACTTTATAAAGGCATATAAGACTACGGTCGAATGAACCTGATGAAGGTCCATGAGAGTCTCCACTCTACAAGACCTTATGAAGGTCTGGGAGACTATGGTCGACTGGACCTGATGAAGGTCTGGAAGACTATGGTCAAATGAACCTGATAAAGGTCCATGAGAGTCTCCACTCTACAAGACCTGATAAAAGTCTTAAGAGACTATGGTTGACTAGACATGATGAAGACCAATGAGACTACGGTTGACTGGACCCGATGAAGGTCCAAGAGGGTCTCCACTCCTCATTCTACAAGACTTGATAGAGGTCGATTGGACCTGATGAAGACCCATGAGACTACGGTCGACTTGAACCGATGAAGGTCCAATAGGGTCTCCACTCCTCATTCTACAAGTCTTGATAGTGGTCGACTGGACCTGATGAAGACCCATGAGACTACGGTCGAATGAACCCATTAAAGGTCCATGAAATTCTCATTCTACTAGATATGATAAAGGATTTCCCATATAGTCTGAAGTTAATGGTAATTCATATATTTCATATATAGAATAGTTAACAATATTTCATGTCGACTGGAGAAGATGACTAACCTTTCATGTAGTCTGGAGGCGATGACAAACTTTTAATGTAGTCTGGAGGAGATGGCAATCCTTTCATATAATCTGGAAGAGATGACAATCCTCTTTCATATCGTATGAAAAAGATTGAGATTCATCTATGTCGTCTAGAGATGATAACCATCCACTCATATCATCTTTCATGTCGTCTGGAGTGGATGACATTCCATCAATGTCGAATGGAGAAAATAATAATCTTTTCATATCGTCTAGAGGAGGTGACAATCCTTCCATATCTTCTGGGGTGGATGACATTCCATTCATGTCGTCTGGAGAATATGACAATCTTCGTATAAAATGAGAGGTTGATGATGATCATTCTACGTAGTCTAGAGGAGACAATCAATTTTCCACGTCGTCTGGAGAAGATGGCAGTATTTATATGTACTTTAAAGTTGATAGCAATTCATCCATGTCGTATGGAGAATATGGCTATCCTTCCATGTCATTGGGAGCTGATGATTTATAGGAAATGAGTGTCCGATGTTATCTCAGCTCGGCTTTTCTTTATTTGTAGTTTGACTCCATGTAGACTGGAGAGAATTGCTCATTTGAACTCATGCATTTCCTTTCGTATGGAAGAGGTGACTTGTTGTGATAGGTCGGCTAGAGAAATATGGTGGCTTTTTTGGTGATTAAATGGATGGTCGCCTGATGGCAGATTTTCGCTTGTCATATTGTTGAATGCTTCTAAGATTGGATTAGATGATATAATCGTTGGGGTGACTCGTAGCCTCGCGCATTTGGGAGGTTGAAGAATTATGCTCCAATTACTTCTGGAGATTAGTATTGGAGCTTTGCATAGCTCGATTTTTCTCTTCCAATGATCGTAACCGTTCTTGTAGAGTGGCTAATTATGCAACCACGGGGTCTGGTGTTTGTTTGTTGCTTGAAGCTATAAGCTGCTATGTTCGTAAAGATCGTAGACTGATGGATCTTTACTTGTTATAAATCACTAAGGCCCCACGGTGGGCGCCAAATTATAGATGCTGGTTTTCGGCCGAGGTCCACAATCGAAATTTCATAGAAAGGGTGGGCACTAGCGATCCTGTAAAATAAAAAGTATAGTGAGCGTGGAAAGTCTTCCCACCGGTGTGGTTGGTGCCGTTGGCACTCCGACGCTCAAGTCATTAATGAAAATGAGTTGTTAATATATTAGGAGGAGAAGCAAGGTCAGAGACTACCTTGATCCCCGTGGACTGCCGTGAGGGCGGTAGGTCTGAGGTTCAGAGGGTTCTGGTGAGAATGGCTAAGCTTAGGGTTGTAATGCTTCCTTGCCCCATTTCTTCTGAATTATGGCTCCTTTTATAGGCTATCAAAGGTAGGTCTCATTAATGTATTAAATGATAGACGTTTTAGGTACTGTAACGATTTAGTCACATAAATCATGCCGAATATGTTTTATTTCGATTTAAGCGGCTGTCAAATCAAAAGGCTGGCCTCTCTTTGTGTAAGGGCATGATAAGGTAATTGGGTCATTGGCCCAAGTCTTGTTTGGGTACTGTTTGGTGGATGGATTTGGGTTGTATCTGACATAGGACCTGAAGCGAAATGTCAGGAATGCCATTGGCCCAAATTTGGCCCGTACAAGAAGTAGATCCCTTAACTCCAACATTTTATTTTATTGTTTTAACTTTTAGTTTTCTTATTGTTTTATGATGTTTTGTTTATTAATTTCTTTAGTAATCCTAGGTATGTGTTGTAACTAAATACATTATCTAGGGTTGTGATGAATTCAAATATCAATGATTTTATAAGTTGATTTATCTTGTGTCTTGTGTGATGTTTTGGTTTATTTATTGGGTCTTAATCTTAATGCTTCTTGTTGATTGGCCACAATAAGATTGATGTGGTAAACTTAAAATGAACTTGACGAATGGATTTTAGGTTTTAGACTTAGACTCAATAGCTCACGATCTCACCTTAGAGATTTCCTTCTAGGATAGACATATACCTGTCGGGCGTGGGTGGCCATAATTGGAACTTGATCTTAATGAATTCAGAGTTTCTTAATTAACATAGACATATAGTTAATTGGATTAATTTGGGTATTTGTATTCGACCATAGAGGCTTTTGCATATTTTCGTGTTTCAGGTTAATAAACCAACATATTACACAAATATAAGATAATCACTTCATCTTTAGAAGAATAGTGGAAGGATTCACAACCCTAGATAGTTTCATATTATTGATTATTTTTTAGAATTTACCTTTGTTTTATTTTATTTACTTATTTTTAGATAAAATCCATCCTACCAACAATCAATTTTAATTAGATACTTGTATAAATTTAGCTTCAATAATTAATAGCATAAGTAATAATTCCTCGTGGGATCGATACATTTTATACTACTTGAACGCACGATTTCATCGATCAAGTTTTGGCGCTATTACTGGGGACTTATTTATCTTTGACTATTAATTTCGAGGTTAGATACCTTACTTGTGTCTAAGATTTTTACTTATTTTTATTGTTTCTTGTGTTTCAGGTTCTCAGACACTACATGAGAAGAACAGAAGCTTTGAAATTCGTCCGCTTGACCCAGAATTTGATAGAACTCTCAGACAATTAAGAAGGGAAAGGCGAGAAGATCAAGAAGCACTGATCAACATGAACAATCAGGAACCTGAACCTTTGGAAGTACCACCACCAATTCCCATTCGAGATAGAACAATTCTGGTGGTTGACGGGTTCATATCATGCATTGTACTTCCACCCTTACCTGTAAATGTGTGTGACATCAAAACATGCATTCAAATGATACAGCAATCAGTTCAGTTTGGGGGAAGTGCAATTGAAGACCCCAATGCCCACATCAGCAACTTCCTGGAAGTTTGTGGCACATTCAACTACAACCGAGGGGCAGAAGAAGCAATGCGCTTGCATGTGTTCCCATATTCCTTGAAAGACAGAGCTAAGGGCTAGCTCCATTCACTACCAGCAGGTTCCATAACAACTTGGAATAATCTTTCCACCAAGTTCCTTGCAAAATACTTTCCCCCAGCCAGAACAGCAAAGTTTAGAAACGACATCACATCCTATGTGCAGCGTGACTCAGAATCCCTCTGTGAAGCATGGGAAAGATATAATGAACTGCTCCGAAAATGTCCTCACCATGAGATTTCAAAGTGGTTACAAGTCCAAACCTTCTACAATGGGCTTACTGGATTGATGAAAACTACAGTAGATGCTGCTGCTGAAGGAGTATTAATAGTAAAATGAGAAGATCAAGCTTGGGACTCAATAGAAGAAATGACTAATAATAATTCCTTATGGCCAACAGAGATGAGTATGATCCATTGAGTAGCAGGAATCCACAAAGTTTGGGTCAATACAGCTATGAATGCCAAGCTGGATCAAATCTGCAAATGCTTGGAAACTCTTAGTATGTAAGTTAATGATGGATCCACAAGTGCACCATATAAAAGAGTATCAGAGACATAATAAGTCTCTGAACTATGTCAGCAACTTCAACAGATAAGGAAATAATCCCAACTCCAATACCTATGACCCAGGTTGGAGGAATCATCCCAACTTCGCATGGAGTAATACTTCTGGGCAGGGATCAAATGAAAGGAACAACCCACCACCTGGATTCCAACAACAGAATAAAAGCCAGAAGTATGAAAAGAAGCCAGGAATAGAAGATTTGGTTACCCAGATGAAAAAGCAAGCGGCCAAATATGATGATATGTTTCAAGCACAAGCAGCATCTTTGAAGGCACTAGAGCATCAAATGGGACAACTAGCCAATGCTCAGAGTTAAAGACCGCAAGGAACCTTTCCTAGCAACACAAAACCAAATCCAAAGAGCAGATGGAAGAAGCAATGCCAAGCAATCACCTAGAAAAGTGGCACTGAAATTAATAAGGATGTTGGAGTCAAAACATCTAATAAGGAACTTCCAAAAGAAAGCAATGAAGCAGATCCAAAGACGGAGTAAAATGAGTTAAGAGAAAATGATCGAGAAAGATTTACTCCACCACATTTTCTGCAGCGTCGCCAGAAACACAAACTGGACAAGCAATTCGCTAGATTCCTAGAGATTTTCAAAAAGCTGCACATCAACATTCCTTTTGCAGAAGTATTAGAGCAAATACCCAGTTATGTCAAATTCATGAAGGATATTCTGTTAAGAAAATGAAGATTGGGTGATTTTGAAACTGTAGCACTTACAGAAGAATACAGCGGTATCATTCAGAAGAAGCTCCCCCAAAATTGAAGGATCTCGGCGTTTCACCATCCCTTACACCATAGGGAACCATTACTTTGGTAAGGCTTTATGTGATTCGGGTGCTCGTATTAACTTGATGCTTTTGTCTATTTATAGGAAACCGCAGCTTGGAGAAGCAAAACCCACCTTAGTCACTCTACAACTTGCTGACAGACCACTCAGATATCCAAAAGGGGAAGTGGAAGATGTACTTGTCAAGGTGGACAATTTCATTTTCCCAACAGACTTCATTATCTTGGACATGGAGGAAGACAGAGACGTACCCATTATCTTTGGGAGACCATTCTTGGCAATAGGTCGAACCATCATTGATGTACAAAAATATGAACTAACCATGAAGGTGCAAGACCAGGAAGTTACGTTCAATATTTTTAAAGCCATGAAATTCCCAAATGACGAAAGGGATGAGGAATGTTTTAGACTTGACGTAATAGATAGTGTCATCCATGTTGGACAATTATGACCTATAGCATCACTATTTGTACAGATCATGGTGTTGTTGTACAAATTAACTATGTGACAAAGGAAATTGCCCTTTTATCATTTGTAATTGGATTACCTAAATGTATAAATGATAAAAGGTCCATATGATTAGTTCCGGATTGAGATGATATGAGACAGTATCAATCCACGAAGGTTTAATCATTAAATATCCCTAGTCATAGTATTATCGAGATTGGACATCGATAATGCGGAATAGGCTAGTATTACACTTGTGAGCGTTGTGGGAGCATAACGGCATAGTTCTCATATATTTGGGAATAGGATACTCATGCAAGTGTAATAGGAGGTTGCGTTTACCGATGGTACGAAAACAGCTTCTCTCTGGATAGACCCCTCGGAATTCCATTGGTAGTATGACTATGTGTCTATGGAAGTCCGAATCAGGGTAGGTGTATTTGGTCTTAACCTGAGACTTGCACCGCTAATACTTGCGATAATCAATATACTTTGGTTTTGGTCGTCCATGGCTTTAACAGGTTCTGTGTATGCCTCTTCTGGGTATATTGACAATCGTAGTGTATTGGGTGTGATGTCAAGATGGAAGTATCACTCTAGTCATAGTGGAGATAATGATCACATAGGATACGGAACTGGTGCTCTTATATGCTGCAGCTATCGGGATATTATGACTAGGTCATGTTTATCCGATTATAGAGACTAGTTACAAGAGATCCGATATGTGCTTCGTACGGGGCATACACAATTCCAGCCCCAGGCCTTGCACGTGACATCCGATACTGGATCGTAATACGCAATACTACGTATACTACGCCTGATATAGAACACATATTCCTTTAAGAATATTTCTGGAGAATTGGGTAGGCACGGTGCTTTTCTAGAAGCCAACCATATCTTGTAAATCGGTAAAAACATAGTACTAGGTACGTACGTGTTCGGATAGTCCGACGACCGGATTTACTGCCAACATATCTGGGGATCTCATGGGTCGCTTCCCGAAGATTCACCGATGACGTATGACTCGCACTTTATTAATCTGGGATTAATTATAAGAGAGAGAAAATTAATCTGGGATTAATTACGGAGATATTTTATCTGGGATAAAATATTATTTAAAGAGAGATAACGATTAATTTGGAATTAATCAATAAAATAATATATTCGATATATTATACGAAATTAGATTTCGACGCGGAATTAAAATTAGATTTTAATTCGGGCGAACGAGTTAATTTAGAATTAATTCGTTAGCGATGTGAATAGTAATTTTGCTAGGCATAATTATTTAATTAAATTTGATTTAATTACGTCGCAACGGAAAATTCATTAATTTGGAATTAGCGAACCCGAGCCCGAGAGTGTTTGCGGGCCCACTCGCATTTCAAATTCAAGCGCGGCCCACAAGTCACATCAAGCATCAAATCACTAGTCAATCAAGTGATGGATGTCTTATCACTTTGAGTGATTGACAACTAGTCACTATTCATGATTGATGGTGGTGGTTGGAAGGCTTTAATGCTTGTACTTTTTGGATTTGAATTTTGGTATTAGTTTTTGGAAAACCAAAACCAAATGATTCTTATGAAGGTGATAGGGAAACCCACCCATGGGCATGGAATGCACACCAAAGCTTGGAGCTTGGCCGAACAAATGGAGCACAAAAAAGGAGGCCAAAACTGTGAGCTTCATGAAGGAAAATCTTGAAAATTTTTGTTGTTCCTCGCATCGCAAAAGTTGATCATTGTAAGTATGATTCCGCCATACTTCTTTTGAGTATTCACACATGATTTCATTGCTTAAATTGATCTTGGGACAAACCTAGAAACCCAACAATGGTATCTTGAGCCATTTTGAGCATGAAATATACTTAGGATAAAATTTGGGTAAATTGGATTTGAGCATGTTTTGACTAAATTACTTGTTTGAGCATGCTTGTATATGGATGACTTGGAGTTGTTTGTGATCAGTTTTGTGAAAACTGGATTGGATCAATTTTTCCCCAAAATGCTAGGCTTGGCCGAAACATAAGACTACCCTAATGTCATGGTGATTTTATGTTTTTGATCATTGGATGAGTTGAAATCATTTGGGTAATGTTGATTTAGGATTTAATTGGATTAAAATCGAATCGGAAAAAGAAATCCCCAAATTGTCATGACTTGTAAGCATGAAAATGATTGATTTTTTGATTCAATTGTGTTGGACAAAATTTGATGATGATAAGCATAATTAATTGAGTAAATTAGTGTTTTGGAAATGTTAATTTGGTTAATTAATTATAGCTATACACTTTGATAAATTTAATTATGAAATTTGGAATTTTGTGATTTAATTAATTGGGCCAAATTTGGAATTGGGCTTGTAAAAGTTGTATTTGGGCTTAATGGGCTTGGTTGGGCCAAGTTTGGTTTAGGCTAATTGGTTGGATCCAATTGGGCCCAAAACCATATCCATAAAGTCCAAATATGACTTAATGCACCTTTAATTTTAATTGGGCCTAATGTGCCTAAATTGGTTTCTTGGCAAATAAGGGTGATTCCTTAAATGGGCTTTGGTATTTGGGTTTGACCCAAGTTGACCAAAGTCCATGCCTTATGAAATTAATTAAAAGCCCATTGGACTTTAATTAAATTGACATGGGATGTTAATTGGGCTTTGAGACCCGTAACGATTAGATTTAGAATCTAAGTCGTAAAGGCACATTAAAAAGTGTAATTATTTAATTTAGAATTAAATATAGAATTAGTATTAAATACAAATTAAATTGGATTTAATGTTGTAGTTTAATATAATTCAAGAATTCGTACTATGAGTACTTATTCGCAAAACGAGTTTGACTCGCGCAAAATCAAATCGTTGTTTGAACATTGGATTGTCATTAATTTCAGATTAATTAATTGGATTATATTGATTGGTAACATGCTTTGTGTGAATACATGGATGCGATGTATGAATAATGTATATCGAATGGATATTAGATGGGTGAGGGCAATTTTGGAAATTGTTGTAATAAATTTAGAATTTATTAATTGGACCTGCGTGTCCAGCCTATTACCTCTTGACTCTTTGTATTTCTCTTCTCACCTATTCCCCTCAATGTAAATGAGGTTTCTTTAGAAGTGTTATGTAATCGGGTAGAAGTAATATTTGTGCTAGCGGGAGAGAGGAAAAGGAGAGATTTTTTCTAGGAACAATGTGTTAAGTATCCATCCGCATATCATTATTATTTAATTTATACGCCCTTATTATGTTTTTGGAATGCATGTTTAAAGGTGTATGATGATGCTTAGATCTTTTAATATGCTTTTGATTATAATCTGTTGCCAATTACGCGAAAAAACCCTCAACACATATTAAGCGTTGTTCCTTCCATCGAGTGATTCTTACTCAAGATCCAAGATTGGCACTGGTTTGTTGGCCAAAGTCAAGACTTTTATCCGTCGCGGATGTGTTTGAATCATGAAAGCTTTGTTCCATATCGGTGTCTTGTCCAAGTTGTGATTTGTTGGCCAAAGTCAAGATCACTTCTTGTCCATCGACATCTATTACGAAGCTTTCTATGGTCAATGGGTTCCGCTTAATTAGGATCATTAAGTTTGTTGTGCCAAAGCCAAGGCTTAGTTGATTCAGAGGAAAAAGGTTAGGCAATATATTGGATATATTGGCATAAATAAGATATATGTTTCGGATTTGGATGTCCACCTACTGGATCTAGGAATTGGATGGGATCCAATTGATCTTAGAGATCTACCTAGTTAATTATCATACAATTTGTTGGCCAAAGTCAAGATTGTGTGTTATTTAACGGGATCCTAGCCCACTAGGAAACAAGGTTTCCCGAGTACTCCACATAGGGTTAGAGGCTCGTTGAAAAATAGTGGGAGGCAAGTATTAAATTTGCAATATTCGTTTAGTTACTTGCCAATACGCGCTCATTTCAATTTTTCGTCATACATAAATTAATATATTAGTTGGACTAATATTTAATCGTTGTTTTAATTAAACAGTTGGACTGTATTCAAACAACTTCAAATGCTAGTTGATTATATAATTGGATTATAGTAATCAATATATTTGAATTAACCAATTAAATTATAGTTGATTATATAGTTAGACTATAGTAATCATTATATTTAATAGTACCTGAAATCGTTGATTGGATAGTTGGACTATAGCAATCAAGATAACTGAAAGATTAGCGTTTAAAATATCAACTTGGGTAAAAATATTTTAAACGGCTTTAATTTTCAGATTGGGAATAAAATCTCAGGATAGTCCTGGGTAATCGAGAAGTTACTTTATTTGATAGAGTGACGTCTCGAGCCTAAGCCCGGAGTTGAGAAAATAGTAGAACATGACATTTGGAATATTCATGTGATGATAAATTTAGTGCTTAATCCGTTATGCTTGCCGCAAAGACTCCTTAATTTCTTAGTCAGAACTAAGGATTAGATCCTTATAGTATGATAATGAAATTGAAGGATCTTCATAGATCTATCCTTAGATCTTAGAAGTACAAATTGCAATAAAAAACTCTTGGAGAGTTAATGGCTATACTCAATGAGACAAAGCCAGAGTTTGCAATAGGACAAGAAGCGCAAGACGCATCTTACTTCGACATCCCAGAAGGCCAAGGCTTGGCCAAAGGCAAAGTCATTATAATCTTCTGGGAAGACAAAGGACATATCCCAAAATGTCTGCCTAAACTGTGGCAAATGGGGTCACTGGAAGCGTGACTGTCGTATGGACAAGGAAGACATGAAGGAATTGAAGACGGGCAAGGCTCCGACTTTAAATATGTTTGTCATAAACATGTTCACTACTAGTATTAAAATTTGATTTTAGATACTAAATGTGGTACATAAATATGTGCTGATGTGCAGTATCTACTGAGAGTAGGATACTGACTTCAGATGAGATCTATCTACAAATCGAAAACGGGACGAGAGTCACTGTTTTAACCGTAGAAACCTAAGTTTAGGAACTACCCTTTGGGTATGTACTTAAATTAGGAAACTGTTACAATGTAACTAGTTTGACTAGAAACATTATCTCTATATCAGGGTTTAATCCGTTGTGGATATACCTTTATATTCTAGAACACTAAAGTGTTTCATTTTATAAAGATGATATTGAGATAAGCACATTAGATGTGAATAACAGTATTTATATTTTGAATATAAATAAATCTCAAACGTATAACATAACAAACAAATAGCTCAAACTGATTTAATCAGTTGAGACTTATAAGTGGCATTGTTGTCTGGGACACAATTAACAAGACTCGTATATCCACACTTTCGAAGAGTGGATACCAGGACAGATTTGATTCATTCAAATAATGTCTACGAATCTAGTTTATTAGGCAAAGTGCCTATAGCACCTTTTACTTGGTAAAAGTGTAAGTGCCACCGATCTGTTAGCCCTCATTCACAGTGACATAAGTGGGCCCATATCTAGCTAGGCTAGAGGTGGATATGAATACTTTGAAACCTTTACGGATGTGGCATCGTGTTATGGTTATGTGTTTCTTGTGAAACACGGATCAGAAACTTTTGATGAATTCAAAGAGTTTCGACACGAATTAGACAAACAGATCGGCAAGAGTATTAAAACTGTCATGGTTAGACCATGATGGAAAATACTTAAGCAATAAGTTTCTCAGATACGTGAAAGAGTATAATATTCTTTCAATGAGGACTCCTCCCGAGAAACACGTCAATTTGACGGTGTGTCCGAACAGAGAAACCGAACCTTGTTGGACATAGTAAGGTTAATCATGAGTCGCTCTGAGCTACCATTTCCTTTAAAGGATACACATTAATCAGTGCAAAACTTATTTTGAATAAGGTTCCATAAAAATCTGTTTGACAGATTTCATATTAGATATGAACATGAAAGAAACTGGGTTTTCTCATTCCTGGTGATTTGGGGATGCTGGGCATATGTTTGGATGATACCAAACTAGAAACCAAATGGATAAGTGCCTAAATTGTAGGTTATCCTAGGGAAACCAAAGTATAGTACTTATACAACTCACAAGAGAACAATTTAATTGTTGCTCACCATGCGGTTTTCCTAAGAGGAATACCGATATGCAATGGTAAGTGGGAGGAAAGTAAAACTCGATGAAAATTGGAGTAGTAATACTGTTCCAGGCACCGATTCCTAATGGAACACAAATAGTTCATCAAGGATGAAACTATACCAATAATCTTCAAATACACAAGAACCGCGTAAGTCGGAGAGAGTCATAAAATAACCTGGGAGGTATGGGTTTCTGATCTCACCTCGTAAAGGTGTCAATCTTATTGAGGAATATGAACTGACTATGTATGAGGAAGTGATACAGGTTATCGACTCCCTATTATGGAAAAGTGGCATGATGTCCAAAATGGATTCCATGTATACCAACTCAGTTTGGACACTGGTTGTTGTACCGGAAGGCATTGTGCCTATTGGTACTATATAAGTCTTCAAGGAAGACATACATGGAAGGCAACATACCAACGTACTAAGCTGGGCTTGTAGCGAAAAGGTATCGTTATCAACATTGTGTCGATTATGACATAATCTTTTACTTGTTGCCATGGTTAAGTCCATTTGGATAATGCTTGCTAATACTGCATGTTTCATTTATGAAATATGGCAGCTGAATGCCAAAACCGCTTTCCTTAAACGGAAACCTTTTGGAGGATGTTTACAACATCCTGACGGATTTGTCGTACTAAAACAAGCAAACAAGGTTTGCAAGTTAATTCGATCCATGTATGGATTGAAGCAAACATTGGGTTCTTGGAACTATCGTTTTGATGTAATCATAATAGTATATGATTTAATTCAAAACGATTATAATTCTTGTGTATATAAGGAGGTTAGTGGGAGCGCACTGACAATGAATGTCCTAAATAAATGATGATATATCATTTCTTGGAAATGATAGTCCCATAATAAAATCGGTGAAAGCTTGGCTTTTGTTAAAATTCTCCGTAGAATTCTTGGGAGAGACAACTTTTATTCTAGGAATAAAGATCTATTGGGATAGATCTAAAGGTTGTTGGCACTCTCCGAGAATTCGTACATTGAAATAAATGTACGCGACCTGGTGTCTCTTATGCTTTGAGCATATGGAGTCACAATCGGGCCAATCCAAGTGATAGTCACTGGATTGATGTTAAGAATATCATTTAGTATCTTAGATGAACTAAGGATGATGTCTTATACTATGGAGATGGAGAACTTGAAGTGACTGGGTTCACCATTGCAAGTTTCCTAACCGATAAAAACGACTATAAGTCGTAATAAAGGTGCTATAAAGTTTGAATAACGGAACAGTGAGCTGGAAATCTTCCAAGCAAGATATTGTTGCCGAATAAACAACAAAAGTGGATTATTGATGCAGCTGAGGCAGCAATAGAATCCTTTTGGATCGATAATAATCCTAATCAGATTATGAGTAGTTCTGTTAGCAGCTGAGCTAGGCTACATCAAATGCTAAAGAATTAATGGTCTCATCAACGATCCAGATATATACTTCAAATATTCATCTGATTCATTCGGATCATACATCGTGGCGATGTGATGATCGTATAATTCGCATCAGATGAAAACACCGTAAATCCGCTGACGAAAGTATTTACTCAGCAGAAGTTTGATCGAACTGTACATAGTTCGGGTGTAGGACACTTGAGTGATTGGCTATAGGCCAAGTGGGAGATTGTTGGACAATTATGACCCATATCATCACTATTTGTACAGATCATGGTGTTGTTGTACAAATTAACTATGTGACAAAGGAAATTGCCCTTTTATCATTTGTAATTGGATTACCTAGATGTATAAATGATAAAAGGTCCATATGATTAGTTCCGGATTAAGATGATATGAGACAGTATCAATCCACGAAGGTTTAATCATTAAATATCCCTAGTCGTAGTATTATCGAGATTGGACATCGATAATGCGGAATAGGCTAGTATTACACTTGTGCGCGTGTGTGGGAGCATAACGGCATAGTTCTCATATATTTGGGTATAGGATACTCATGCAAGTGTAATAGGAGGTTGTGTTTACCGATGGTACGAAAACAGCTTCTCTCTGGATAGACCCCGCGAAATTCCATTGGTAGTATGACTATATGTCTATGTAAGTCCGAATCAGGGTAGGTGTATTTGGTCTTAACCTGAGACTTGCACCGCTAATACTTGCGACAATCAATATACTTTGGTTTTGGTCATCCAGGGCTTTAACAGGTTCTGTGTACGCCTCTTCTGGGTATATTGAGAATCGTAGTGTATTGGGTGCGATGTCAAGTTGAAAGTATCACTCAAGTCATAGTGGAGATGATGATCACGTAGGATACGGAACTGGTGCTCTTATATGCTGCAGCTATCGGGATATTATGACTAGGTCATGTTTATCCGATTATAAAGACTAGTTACCAGAGATCCGATATGTGCTTCGTACGGGGCATACACAATTCCAGCCCCAGGTCTTGCACGTGACATCCGATAATGGATCGTAATACGCAATACTACGTATACTACGCCTGATATAGTCATATATTCCTTTAAGATATTTCTGGAGAATTGGGTAGGCACGGTGCTTTGCTAGAAGCCAACCATGTCTTGTAAATCGGTAAAAATGTAGTATTAGGTACGTACGTGTTCGGATAGTCCGACGACCTGATTTACTGCTAACATATCTGGGGATCTCATGGGTCGCTTCCCGAAGATTCACCGATGACGTATGACTCGCACTTTATTAATCTGGGATTAATTATAAGAGAGAGAAAATTAATCTGGGATTAATTACGGAGATATTTTATCTGGGATAAAATATTATTTAAGAGAGATAACGATTAATTTGGAATTAATCAATAAAATAATATATTCGATATATTATACGAAATTAGATTTCGACGCGGAATTAAATTAGATTTTAATTCGGGCGAACGAGTTAATTTAGAATTAATTCGTTAGCGACGTGAATAGTAATTTTGCTAGGCATAATATTTAATTAAATTTGATTTAATTACGTCGCAACGGAAAATTCGTTAATTTGGAATTAGCGAACCCGAGCCCGGGAGTGTTTGCAGGCCCACTCGCATTTCGAATTCAAGTGCGGCCCACAAGTCACATCAAGCGTCAAATCACTAGTCAATCAAGTGATAGATGTCTTATCACTTTGAGTGATTGACAACTAGTCACTATTCATGATTGATGGTGGTGGTTGGAAGGCTTTAATGCTTGTACTTTTTGGATTTGAATTTTGGTATTAGTTTTTGGAAAACCAAAACCAAATGATTCTCTCATTCTTCCCTTTCTCAACTCTCGGCCTAGGGCCAATTTTCTCTCTAAATTTGTTCTTCTTTGTCGTGAGCAAGGAGAAGCAAAGGAAGAATTTGCGGCAAATTTTTCCGAGTGCTAGCACACATTAGGAGTCTTATGAAGGTGATAGGGAAACCCACCTATGGGCATGGAATTCACACCCAAGCTTGGAGCTTGGCCGAACAAATGGAGCACAAAAAGGGAGGCCAAAACCGTGAGCTTCATGGAGGAAAATCTTGAAGATTTTTGTTGTTCCTCGCATCGCAAAAGCCGATCATTGTAAGTATGATTCCGCCATACTTCTTTTGAGTATTCACACATGATTTCATTGCTTAAATTGATCTTGGGACTAACCTAGAAACCCAACAATCCAGAACACAGATGTAATGAAACTTTTTGCTGATAAACTTGAAGCATGCATCACCAATATGATTGACAAAGAATTAGATGATGAGATTTTGGAATGTATAAACTATCTATGGAGCCCCTCGCTTCAGACCGACACCACAAGTATAAAGCTTGGGACTACCGATAAAGGGGTGAGTCAAGCCCTCAATAGAAGAACCACCACAGTTGGGACTAAAACCACTTTCGAGCCACCTCAGGTATGCATACTTGGAGAACTCTTCTGAATTACCTATTATTATCATCGTCTAACATGGGTGCATGAGAATAAGTTGCTAAAGGGTGCTACGTGAGCACAATAGAGCTATTGGCTGGACTATAGCAGACATACGAGCCATCAGCATCATCATTTTGCATGTGCACAAAATCTTACAATGATATACAAGAAAATAATGGAGCATCAACGAAGGCTAAATCCAATCATGAAGGAAGTATTGAAGAAAGAAATCATCAAATGGTTGGATGCATGCATCATCTACCCCATCTCTGACAGCTCTTTGGTAAGTCCTATGCAATGTGTACCCAAGAAAGGGGGAATAACTATAGTCACCAAAAAAAAAAATGAGCTGATTCTAACAAGAACAATGACTGGATGGATAGTGCGTATGGACTATAGGAAGCTGAACAAAACCACACTGAATGATCATTTCTTGTTACCATTCATTGACCAGATGTTAGATAGACTGGCGGTGCATGATTACTACTGTTTTCTAGACGGATACTCGGGGTACAATCAGATTGCCATCGCCCTAGAAGATCAGGAGAAAACCACATCCACATGCCCGTATGGTACTTTTGCATTTCGCATGATGCTATTTGGGCCCTATAATGCTCCTGCCACGTTTCAACAATGCATGATGGTCAACTTTTCAGACATGCTAGAACAAAGCATGGAAGTCTTCATGGAATTTTGAAAGTGTTTGGGGACTAGTTTGATCACTGCTTGCAAAATCTGAGAAAAATATTGCAAAAATGTGAAGATTCTAATATGGTACTGAACTGTGATAAATGCCACTTCATGGTGCAGGAAGGCAATATCCTGGGACATCAGATCTCACAGAAATGAATTAAGGTAGATAAAGCAAAGATTGAGACGATAGAGAAACTACCTCCACCATCATCCGTCAAAGGGATTCGAAGTTTTCTTGGACATGCAGGATTCTACAGAAGATTAATCAAAGACTTCTTCAAGATGTCAAACCATTATGCAATCTGCTGGAGAAAGATGTGCCCTTCCACTTCACCAAAGAATTCCATCATGCTTACGAGATCTTGAAACGGAAGTTGGTTTCCGCTCTCATCAGAGTAGCACCAGATTGGACGCTCCCCTTTGAAGTGATGTGCGATGCGAGTGATTTTACTGTAGGTACAGTTTTGGGACAACGTAAGGCGAAAGTTTTCCATACCATTTATTACGCCAGCAAAACCTTGAACGAAGCACAACTCAACTACACAACAACTGAAAATGAGTTGCTCGTAGTAGTGTTTTCTTTTGACAAATTCTGCTCTTATTTATTGGGTCCCAAGGTGGTGGTCTACACAGATCATTCAGCAATCAAATACCTGATAGCAAAGAAAGATGCCAAGCCCAGATTGATCCGTTGGGTGCATCTACTGCAATAATTTGACGTGGAGATCTGAGATAGGAAGGGGACACAAAATCAAGTGGATATCACATGTCGAGGCTTGAAAATGGAGGTACAACTGGCAATGAGATGAAAATAAATGAAACTTTTCCAGATGAACATTTTTTTTCCATCAAGCATCAGGAAGTCTCGTGGTATGCTGACTATGTGAACTACCTAGTATCGGGGAAATGGCCATTGGAATGGACACATCAGCAAAGGAAGAAATTTTTCAGTGAAGTCAAGCATTATATCTAGGATGAGCCATATCTATTCAAGCGATGTGCTGATCAATTATTGTGACGTTGTGTACCACATGAGGAGGTAAATAGTGTCATGCATCATTGTCATTCATCTCTATATGGCGGACACTTCAGTGGAGACAAAACTGCGGCCAAAGTGCTGCAATCAGGTTTGTTCTGGCCCCCTTTGTTTAAAGGTGCTCATTTATTTTTTCTTCAATGTGACATGTACTAAAGAACGGGGAATATTTCGAGAAGAAATGAAGGACCTCTCCAAAGCATTCTCGAAGTGGAAATATTTGATGTATGTGGGATTGACTTCATTGGACCATTTGTTTCATCATATGGAAACATGTACATTTTGGTTGCAATAGACTATGTCTCCAAATGGGTGGAAGCAACAGCACTACCATCAAACGATTCCAAAGTTTTTTTACAATTCCTCAAGAAAAATATTTTAACTCACTTTGGAACACCTCGAGCAATCATTAGTGATGGTGGACACATTTCTGTAACAAGTACTTTGATACACTCCTAGCCAAATACGGAGTTAAAGTTGCCACTGCATACCATCTGCAATCAAGTGGTCAGGTCGAAGTCTCCAATAGAGAAATAAAAAAAATACTGGAGTGAACTGTTGGTTCAATGAGGAATGACTGGTCCAGAAAATTGGATGATGTATTATGGGCCTACCGGACAACTTTCAAGACGCACATTGGAATGTCCCCATATCGACTAGTGTTCGGAAAAGCATGTCATTTGCATGTGGAGCTCGAACATAAAGCATATTGGGCACTAAAAAATTAAATTTTGATCTTCAAGCAGTGGGGGAGAAATGACTCTTGCAATTGAATGAATTAGAGGAATTTCACCTTCATGCTTATGAGAATGCCAAAATGTACAAAGAAAAGACCAAGAAGTGGGTTGATCAGAAAAAGTGCGCAGACACTGGAATGGAACCAAAGCAGAAGGTGTTATTATACAACTCAAGGGTAAAAACTTTTTTATTGGCAAGCTGAAATCACGGTGGTCAGGTCCATTTGTGATCACCTAAGTGTTACCGTAGAGATCCGTTGAGTTACATGACCCCAACTCCAACGACACATTCAAGGTCAACATCAAACGTGTCAAGCATTATTGGGGAGAATCCATCGAGCATCAAAAAGAGAGTCTCACATTGGCCGATCCAGCCTTACTTTTGGGCAATTATGTCTGGCTAAAGACGTTAAATTTAGCACTAGCAGGGAGGCAACCCACGTATTGTGTATATATTGAGATATTGTGTGTTTTATTTTATGTTTTATTTTTGTAGGAAAAGTCACAAGACAAGATGGAAGAAACTCTCGCAAAACTTCATAAGCATTTTCCTTCTCTTCCTCAAAACTCTCTAATGAAAGTCTACAAAGCATGCATCGAAAGAATGAGACTTCTTATGATCCAAGGTATTCCTAGTGATATTCTTCGGGTAATTGAAGCACGAGTTCACTTGGCAGGTGAGTCATCTGACTCTTTCATTTCATTTATGCCTGGTTTAGGAAAAAATACATATGCTAAGAAAAGAAGAGCTAAATGATTATTTGTTTGTTATAAATGTACACGTTGGTCATGTACAATCGTTTTTGTTCCTTAGGAATGGTGTCTGAAAATCACGAAGATAAAATAAAATTCATTAGAGATGGCATGAGTAAGGAGTCTTTAGATGACATATCATTGACTCTTGAGACGCATCCCAATGGATATGTTCATCACACGATTCGCAATTTACATACACAATTTCAAAGAGAAAGACAACAATTGAGTCTTGAGAATCTGACTTTAAAAGATCTTGTTTGCCAATTCATAAGAAAATTGGATGGGAAGCCTATCCCTGACCCATATAGGTCATTCAAGCCATTACTTGACGTAAAACCAGAGGAAGATGGGAGCCACAATCACAACTACATGTACATATTATTGCTTTGATTTCTTTGTCTTTAACCAATTATTGTGATTTGCTTTTTTATTTTGATTCCCTTTTTATTTTCACCGACAAGATCCAGACTTTTTGACTTTCAAGATTTATTGTATTGTTCATCTAATAATTGTCATTTGATAGGTACTAGTGCAATTATTACTCACCCTTTTTAGGATCTATAAATTCAGCTCGTCATTGCTCTCTTCAACACATCCAGATTAGATAGAGTAAAGAAAAAATGGAAGCAACTTCAAAAAGACGAGTCATTTATATTTGTGTGTTTTGTGGGACTAGTTCTGGATCTAAACCAGAATTTGTTGAGGCAGCAAAAGAAATTGGGTAGAGTTATGGCATAGAGAAATATGCACTTAGTATATGACGGTGGAAATCTTGGACTGATGGGGTATGTTTCAAGGGCCGTACAAGAAGGTGGCAGTCAAGTTTTGGGAATCATTCCAAAATCTTTGGCAGACGCAAATCTTATCGAAAAATCAAACGGAGATGAATGTATTATTTCAGGTATATCCCAAAGACTTTTTGAAATGATTAATCGTGTTGATGTGTTTATTGCTTTGCCAGGTGGCCTAGCAAATGGAGGAATATTTATAGTGATATCTTGGGCGACCTTGAACATTCACCAGAAACCATTTGGATTGTTTAATGTTGATGGATTTTTTGATTTTCTTTTTGTGTTTCTTGAAGATTCTAAAAGAAATGGGTTTCTTTCAAAACCCGTAAAAGATATCTTTCTCACTGCCAAAACAGCCAATAATTTAATTGACCAACTCTTAACATATTAACCAAAAATCGACCTCATCATTTCCAAGTTGAACTGGTCTGATAACGATCGTGGTAAGAAGCGTAAATAAATCTGGATCTTAATCTTTAGTTTTCATTTTAGATGTAGATACAATTGACAATTTCACGCTAATCATGTATTATCTTCTAAACTCTTCTTCTTCTTTTTAGACATTGGGGACAATGTCTCCATTAGGTTTAGGGGAGGGAATAATTGATTAGTATCTTATTTTTATTCTTTTTTGAGTTGTTTTTGCTTTTTTTGTTTTATTTAAAAAAAATGATTTTTATGTTTTTAACTTCACTAACCAAGTGGAATTGTGTTTTGAGATAGCTAAGTAAAGAGTTTTCGCTCCTGAGACGTATCTAAGTTTAATTCGTAACAAGTTAATTTTTGTTTATTTCATTTTGAATTATGTAAATTCGTGAATTCTCCATAATATTGATTAAATGTGATCTTCATATGCTCATTTGACATGTATTATCAACATACATGGTAACATACGAACATGGGTTGTCAGTGAAAATTTTATAATATTCAGTGCTCTGGTTTATTGGAAATAGCACATAAAAGAGATGGAATAAAAAAAATATATACATATAAATAATTAACCTCGCTCTTAATTAGTAATCGGACATCTTGCCTCAGTAAGCAGTGATTGTTCGCGTCAAACGGTAGAGCCTGAGTTAATAATAATTAAGTTTCTACTCAGTAACCGGACATCTTGCCTCAATAAGTAGTGGTTCTTCGCATCAAATGGTAGAGCTTTTAATATATGAGATCCGAGCAATTAAGTCCGTAGGGGTGTCTTAACACCTAGTTATCTGAAGCCAACTGGTTTAGGAGTCACTGGCCCAAAGCTCGTTACAAGGATTGAAGATGCTGTAATTAAAAAAAAAAGATAAGAAGTTCCATTGCCCAAAAAAATGTGTGAATTCCAATTTAACTTTAAGACAAAAATATTACTCTATTTTTTCAACTACACTTAAGAATATTACGGGCACAATAAATTGATTAATACCTTGTTGGTTGTGTGTAAGGAGAATGATAAAAAGTATAGGACAATTTACTTATTTAGTAATTTAGAAAGAAAAAAAAATTACTAACTTGGATAAGAATTTTTTTTCTAACTCGTTTTTTCTTTTTGAGTTTTGTGTGATTGATTGTACAGTTGATTGACGTTTGTGGGCATCGTCACTGTAAACTTTCGCGAGACTACAACTCGTCCACTAGGGACACCTAGGGGTTTAAAGGCATGTTGCATATGATAAATACAACCGTGATCCCTACAAAAGTGGCTTAGATTAATTTAGTCTTAGTTGTTTATTTCATTTTGTTTCTGTTTGTTTTGCTTGAGGACAAGCAAAATGTTAGGTTTGAGGGTGTGATGAGCGAAAAATATATCAATATTTATAACCACTTTTACTTAATATTTTGAATAGTTTCTCGAGTTTTGTGAATGTTTTGATGTGTTTTTATTTGATTTGTAGATAAATAAGAGATCAGGACTCAATGAAATCAACTCGGGGCTAAAACAACGAAACAGAGATGAAAAATGGAAAAATTGGAATTTCAGCATGAACGCGTCGCGACGGACAAGACTTTGGCGTCGCGACGCTAACTCAAATCAGTGCCGAAAGCGTACCTTGCCAACACGCGTCATCAACTGTTCTACGAATCGTGACGCAGAAGACTCTGCGCATCGCGACGCCCATCAATTCTGTGTACACGTGTCAGCATCTCAGTGTGTCGCGACGCTCAGGACTTCACGCGTCGCGACGCCGGCTATTTTTGAAGTTTATAAATGGCAGCCTAAATTAGATGTACATTTCATGCTTTCTTCTGGGGTTTCTCTGGAAAACTTAGAAGAGATTGTCTTGTGTGTTTATTTTCAGCTTTCTTGTATTTTCTTTTTATTTTAAGTAATAAAATTATGTCTGTGTTTATTCAAGCATTAGTAGGTAACTTCTTTCTGCTAGAGTAAAGGGCGAAGCGTTTAATATGATAAGGTAGATCAATCTCACTTATTTTATAATATAGAAATTCTAATTTAATAATATCGATTAATGTTGATACCGCCTATATGGCTAGTTTTACTTATTTGACATAATTAGATACCGCCTATATGGTCGGTCTTTAGGTGACAGATGAATACCGCCTATATGGCTATTTATGGACAAATAATAACACTGCATTTATGGCTGGTTTGACTTAATTAATCGGATAACACTGATAATTTTTATATTATAATAAAGTGAGATTTCTACAATTGAAATATTAAAAGTGGATCCTCTAACTCCAGCATTTTATTTTATTGTTTTAACTTTTAGTTTTCTTATTGTTTTATGATGTTTGTTTATTTATTTCTTTAGTAATCCTAGGTATGTATTGTAACTAAATACATTATCTAGGGTTGTGATGAATTCCAATATCAATGATTTTATAAGTTGATTTATCTTGTGTCTTGTGTGTTGTTTTGGTTTATTTATCGAGTCTTAATCTTAATGCTTCTTGTTGATTGGCCACCAATAAGATTGATGTGGTAAACTTAAAATAAACTTGACAAATGGATTTTAGGTTTTAGCCTTAGACTCAATAGTTTACGATCTCCTCTTAGAGATTTTCTTCCAGGATAGACATATACATGTCGGGTGTGGGTGGGTGGCCATAATTGGAACTTGATCTTAATGAATTCGGAGTTTCTTAATTAACATATACATATAGTTAATTGAGTTACTTTGGGTATTTACATTCGACCATCGACATAGACTTTGCATATTTTCGTCTCTTATGACAGTGAAATATTCACATTTTAAGATGTTGCTAAGGATGTAATTCTGTATTCAATCAATAGAACACCGGTGCACTCTTTTTCCATGATTTTGCGCCCAGTCGGAGGGGATTATGGTTTTTTAATGAGGCACCTTTCATAAAAAAAAATTTCTCTATCAAAGCCGGCACAAATGTTCCAAGTCGGCGGCCAACAAACTTGTCGACTGGATTACGGCTCACGATTGTTCCAAACATTCCAGCCCATTGAAGCCATTTGACTTAGCCGACTGAACTCTTCAATGAATATGACTAGACCAAAATCTTCAACTGGCCGCCACAGTCCAGTCCCCAATATCTCTCAATCAACAATGCATCCATTCAAACACAAAGGGAAAAACTCTTCAAAAATTTTGCCAAGTTTTTCATTGAATCAGTTGAAGTCATTACAAATACCCACTAACGAGCCCATCAGTACAAAAGGCATTTCAAAAAAAAAAAAAAAAAGGAAAGATTATAAGTAGAAAATCAGCCAATTCAATCATCCGCAGGGGTCAATCTGTAGATGTGGTATATTTATTGTAAGAGTCTGAGACAATTGAGAGTTTACATATTTTATTTAAGTTCGGATTGGATGATTTAATGATGAAATTTCCAATATTTTCGAAAAAAAAAAAATATTATTTTCAATCGAGCCTAAACAGAGAATTTGTATTGTGCCCAATTTCACCAAAAAAAAAAAGGTAATGAATGGATAATGGAAAAGACAGTGGTGGATGATATTTTTTAAAAAACTCCATTGACTTTTGATTATTCATATTTCATAAGGAAACTTTTGACCAAAAAAATAATAAATAAATAAATATGTGTTTAGTTGGTAATGAAATTTTTTATTAAAAATAAAAAATTATTTTAATGAATAAATTTTTTTTTAATTGTGTTATGAATTAAGAGTATTTTAGAAATTTTAATTCTTAAAATAAAAACTTTTAAACTTCTATTATCAAAAGTCTAAATTTAGAGTTTTTACTATTTGAATTAAAATAATTTTTTTAATCATAAAAAATTATACTCTAAATGTAATCAAACACTGTCAATTTTTTTTAAAAAATAAACATATGTGATTAAAAAAATATTTCGCCTCTCTTAAAAGTCAAATCAAATAAGTACTTAGTAGTGATGAATGAAAATAAGATGTCATGATTTCACGTTTAAGATGATATATTTAATTTGATATTCGAGTGTAGTATAATTAAAAAAATATTTAAAAAATGAATAATTATTAATTGGGAATATTAAACAAGTTCTGTTTGGCAAACGCATCAAAGTATCAATTTGGCCCACTCCTCGAGTGCCTATCTATTAATATTCCCATCACTTCCACCCATTTTGATGAATTGTCTAAATTGTTCATCCATAAATGAAAAGTTATGAAATGTTAACACACACCGATACGTATTGCTTACGTATTAATATTTTATAGGCTTAAATGTCATTTACCTCCCTATATTTTGACTTTAAAATCTATTACATCCTTACGGTTTTTAAATTATCCTAACACATCCTTTAACTTAATGATTAACATAATTTGACATTTTTATCCATATTCTATTTACATATTTAACATTACAAAAAAATGTGAATTATCTCTATAGTTTGTAAAGTAGCTGAACACATCCCTCTAACTTAGTTATTAATTAGATAATTTGATATTTTTACCCATATTCTATTTAGATAGTTAACTTTACAAAAATATTTAAACAAAAATGTGAATTGTATAATTTTTTTAACAAAAAAAAAAAAAAGAAATTTAAATAATATTTGTAAGAATTTAAAATATATTAACAATTATGCTCATATTGAAAAATTTAACTTTTTATTGTATATGTAATTTTCAATTTTTATTTTTTAAAATTAATTTTATATATTTTATGTTTATATATAATCACAACTAAATTCAAACAAATGAAAATGTGTGAAGCATTTTCTTAATAAAATTAAAAAAGGTAAAAATGACAATAATATTCTAATTTAATATTTGAATATTTTCTCTCATATGAAATACATTTTTTCATGGTTAATGATTACAATGTTAATTTAAATAATAATAATTAAATAATTATCTTTATAATTAATCCTTCTTAATTTAAATAATTTTCATTTATTTGTTAAAAATAAATTTATGCTTAATTTGACAATTTTAAATCCTTCTTAATTTAAATAATTTTCATTTTTTTTTTGGTAAAAATAAAAAAATTTAAAATTATATGCACTCTAGCTCTACGGTCATTCGAATAATAAAAGAAATAGAAGGTAAGAGTTGATGGAGTGACGTACAATTTTTTTTTAAATAAAAAAGTATTTACTGTTGATAGTGATTTTTGGGCATCAGGCCCCAGCAAAGTAAAAAGGGTATAGAGGGGATTTCCATTTCCAATGTTCAAGGGCCCGAGCCCGAGGAGCAGGCACGTCAGGTCCAGCTCGGGGATTGAGGATCAGTTCACACTTGTCAAAAGATCCGATGAATGAAGATGTTCAGAGAAACGAAAGGGGATAAGCCCTCGGGACCGACTCGACCTGATAGTCCGATATAGGCAGGATGAGTGGTGCTTTGTTTCCTGACTTGGTTAGTGATGAGCGGAAAATATATCAATATTTATCGTCCCTTTTACTTAATATTTTGTATAGTTTCTCTAGTTTTATGAACGTTTTGATGTGTTTTAGTTTATTTTGTAGATAAAATAAAATCGGGACTCAATGGAATCAATCGGGACGAAATATGGAATAAGGGTAAAAACTGGACTTGACATTTGGATTTTAGAGGTTGGAAACTTGAAATGGCGTTCTAAGGAAGTACAATTTCAGAAATTTCAGCTTTGCGTAATATTCGTATTTTGGCCATAACTTTCTACTCCGATATCGGATTGAGGTGATTCAAGTTCCAAATTAAAGAAGACACAAAGATATACAACTTTTACGTTCATAATAATTTCGAATTCTGAAGTTTTCATGACCGAAATTGATAAAATATCCAGAAGTACGTTATGTGTAATTATTAAAGTCATTTTCAAAACAAAAAAATAAAATAAAATAAAAAATGAAAATGAAAATTGTCAAACTTCCACCAAACATGATTGGTGGAGGATTTGGTGCCATGTTTGGTGCCATGTTTTGTGGAGAAATTGGTGAAGGTAAAATTTTGCCTATAAATACCAAGTCATTTCATTTGTAAATTTAATACATTCTTTTCGGGATTTCCTTAAAAATACTAAGAAGATTGTATTTTGTTTATTTATTTACAACTTTATGTATTTAATTATTTATTTTACGCAATAGTACTTTCTTTATTTTACTTTTCAGTCTTTATTTTTACTGTTCAGTATGAGGAGGTAACTCCCCTCTACTGGGGTGAAATGTTAAGCTTTTATTACTAATATTTAGATTAATCTCCCTTAATTATAATATATAAACTATTCTAAAACCTGACTTAATGGGATACCACATTTATGGTCGGTTGGACTTAATTAAATTGATTTTAACCTGACTAAATTGGATACCGCCTTTATGATCGATTGTAAATAATCATAAATCTGACTTAATCAGGATACCGCATTTATGGTCGGTTGGTAATGTCATGCAAAGTTTATATATTATAATAAGGGAGATATCTAAAACAGAAGTAATAAAAGTGGATCCTCTAACCCCAGCATTTTCTTTATTGCTTTATTTACCTTTTTAATTTCCAAGTTTGACTTTATGTCATTTATTTTATTTAAGCTTTTACTAGTCTTAGATATGTGTGGTAACTAAATACCATATCTGGGATTGTGATGAATTCCAATATCACCGGTTTATAAGTGGTAATTTTATGTCTTGGGTAATATAAAGGTTTATTTATTGAGCCTTAAACTTAATGCTTCTTGTTAACTGGTCATTAATAAGATTGATTTGGTAAACTTAAAATGAACTTGGAAAATAGATTTTAGGTTAGCCTTAGACTCAATAGCTCATGATCTCACATTGGGGCAACAGACTCTTAGGTAGATTTCCTTATAGGATACGAATATACCTGTCGGACGGAGGTAGCCATAATTGGAACTTAATCTCAATGAATTTAGGTAACTTGGTTGATATAGGAATATGATTAATTGAGTTATACTGGGTATTTGCATTTGACCATCGGAAGAGGCTTTTGCATAAATTCGTGTTCCAGGTTAATAAACCGATATATTGCATAAACATGAGATAACCACTTCATCTTTAAAAGATATTGGAAGGAATCACAACCCTAGATACTTTCTTAATATTGAATTTTCCTTAAATTTACTTTCGCACTGTTTTATTTACTTGTTTTAAGACAAAAATCATCATCCAATCAACAGTCAATCTATTAGATACTCGTAAACATTTAACTTCATAAATTGATATATTTTCACTTATTTCAACTCCGAAATAACTTCCGGCAATTGTTCCAACACCCAAAACACATCCAATACATTTATATGACATCATTTTCGTCACAATAAACCCAGTTTTTCCAGATCTGATATTGTAACAAAAATTATCAATTTTTCATGCTTTAATCCAACTTTTTTAACATTAATCAAATTAATCACAACACCAATCAAAGTCACCACCAATGAAGCACCCAAGAACAATTCTAGGCATTACAAGAGTGATCATAACACTCTATAATAGCAACATATATGTTGGACAGTTATGACCCATATCGTCACTATTTGTACAGATCATGGTGTTGTTGTACAAATTAACTATGTGACAAAGGAAATTGCTCTCTTATCATTTGTGATTAGATCACCAAGATGTATACATGATAGGAGGTCTTTATGATTAGTACCTGGATTGAGATGATATGAGACAGTATCAATCCACGAAGGATAAATCATTAAATATCCCTAGTCAGAGTATTATCGAGATTGGACATCGATAATGCGTAAAAGACTAGTATTACACTTGTGCTCGTTGTGAGGGCATAACGACATAATTCTCATATATTTGGGTATAGGATACTCATGCAAGTGTAGTAGGAGGTTGTGTTTTACCGATGGTACGGGAAACAGCTTCGCTCTAGATAGACCCCTCGGAATTCCATTGGTAGTATGACTATATGTCTATGGAAGTACGAAATCAGGGTAGGTGTATTTGGTCTTAACCTGAGACTTGCACTGCTAATACTTGCGACAATCCATATGCTTTGGTTTTAGGTCATCCAGGGCTTTAACAGGTTCTGTGTACGCCTGTGCTGGGTATATTGAGAATCGTAGTGTGTTGGGTGTGATGTCAAGACGGAAGTATCACTTCAGTCATAGTAGAGATGATGGTCACGTAGGATACGAAACTCGTTCTCTTATATGCTGCAGCTATCGGGATATTATGACTAGGTCATGTTTATCCAATTATAGAGACTAGTTACCAGAGATCTGATATGTGCTTAGTACGGGGCAGACACAATTCCAGCCCCAGGCCTAGCATGTGACATTCGATACTGGATCGAAATACGCAATACTACGTATACTACGCCTGATATAGATCACTAATTCCTGTAAGGATATTTCTGGAGAATTGGGTAGGCATGGCGCTTTGCTAGAAGCTAACATTGTCTTGTAAATCGGTAAAAACGTAGTACGAGGTACTTACGTATTCGGATAGTCCGACGACCGAATTTACTGCCAGCATATCCGGGGATCTCATGGGTCGCTTCCCGAAGATTCACCGATGACGTATGACTCACACTTTATTAATCTGGGATTAATTAGATGAGAGAGAAAATTAATCTGGGATTAATTACGGAGATATTTCATCTAGGATAGAATATCATTTAAAAAGAGATAACGATTAATTTAGAATTAATCGATAAAATAATATATTTGATATATTATACGAAATTGGATTTCGACACAGAATTGAAATTACAGTTTAATTCGGGCGAACGAGTTAATTTAGAATTAATTCGTTAGCGACGTGAATAGTAATTTTGCTAGGCAAAGTTATTTAATTAAATTAGATTTAATTACGTCGCAACGGAAAATTCGTTAATTTGGAATTAGCGAACCCGAGCCCGGAAGTGTTTGCGAGCGCACTCGCATTTCGAATTCAAGTGCGGCCCGCAAGTCACATCATGCGTCAAATCATTAGTCACATCAAACGTCAAATCACATGTCACTTTGAGTGATGTGACAACTTGTCACTTGATTGATTGATGGTGGTAGATGGATAAGCTTTAATGCTTGTACTTGTTTGACTTTTTTTGAAAATCAAATAATTGGTATATGTTTAATTGTTTTTGGAAAACAATTAACTAATACACATTTTCCATCTCTCTCTTCTAACACACATTTTTGGAGCCAAAATGCTCCTCTTCTCTCACACGGTCTTGGACCATCTTCTTCCTTCTTCTGTTTTCTGGTTTCACCGAAACACAAGGAGAAGCAAGTGATTTTTGTGGTAAAAATCAAGAGTGCTAGCACACATAGAGTTATCCTAAGGTGATAGGGAACTAATTTCGTGAGCTTGGAATCCATTTTGGAAGCTTGGAGCTTGAAGACTTTAATGGAGCACCATGGCCTAATTTCTTGAAGGACCAAACAGCCCACTGCCGAGCACTCTAGGAGGAAGCTTGAAGAAGTTTTGTTCTTCACCGCATCGCCTCAACCGATCGATGTAAGTATTCCACAACTTCTTTGATTGTATTCACACATATGTTTTATGTTTGATTCGATCCTCGAGACTTAGAGAATTCCAACAATGGTATCTATGAGCAAGGTTGAGCATGAAAATATATTAGGGTTAAAATTGGGTAAAATGTATCTGAGCATGATTTTGATGAAATTGGATGATTGAGTATGCTTAAATGTAGTTGAATTGAAGTTTGATTGGATCAATTTCATGAAAATTGGTTTGGAACAATTTTCCCCAATTTGTTTAGGCTTGGCCGAATACACTACTACCCTAATGTCTTGGTGATTTTTTGATTTTAATCATTGGATGAGTTGGAATCATGTTGGGTAATATTGATTTGTAATTCAATTGGATTGAAACCGAATTGGACATTAAAAACCCCACATTGCCGAGACTAGGAAGCATGTAATTGGGTTTGACTTTTGTTAAAATGTGTTGGACATGTTTTGTTGTTAATGAGCATGATTAATTATACTAATTGATGTTTTGGAAATATTAATTTGGGTGATTAATTATGGCACACACTTTAGTTTAATTAAATATGAAATTTGGAATTTTTTATGTTTGATTAAATGAGCTTAAATTGGATTTGGGCTTTAAAAGTTGTAATTGGGCTAATTGGGCTTGGTTGTACCAAGTTAGGTTTAGGCTAAATTGGTTGGATCCAATTGGGCCCGAAACCGATTCCATAAAGTCCAAATGCAACTAGGACCTTAATTATTTAATTGGACCTAATGGCCTAAATTGATTTCTAGGCTTATGGGGTTATTCATTGATTGGGCTTTGGTTATTGGGTTTGACCCAAGTTGACCAAAAGTCCACGCCTTATGAAATTAATTAAAAGCCCATTGGACTTTAATTAAATTAACATTGGATGTTAATCGGGCTTTGAGACCCGTAACGATTAAATTTGGAATTTAAGTCGTAAAGGTTCGTTAATAAAGTGTAAATATTTAATTTGGAATTAAATAGTGAATTAGTATTAAATACAAATTAAATTGGATTTAATGTTGTAGTTTAATTTAATTCAAGAATTCGTACTTTGAGTACTTATTCGCAAAACGAGTTTGACTCGCGTAAAATCAAATCGTTGTTTGAACATTGGATGGTCACTAATATCAGATTAATTAATTGGATTAGATTGATTGATAACATGTTTGTGTGAATACATGGTTGCGATGCATGAATAATGTATATCAGATGGATATTAGATGGGTGGGGCAAATTTAGAATTTATTAATTGGACCTTCGTGTCCAGCCTATTACCTCATTTCTCATTGTATTTCTCTTCTCACCTATTCCCCTCAATGTAAATGAGGTTTCTTTAGAAGTGTAGTGTAACAGATAGAAGTGAATATTTGTGCTAGCGGGAGAGAGGAAATGGAGAGATTTGATCTAGGATCAATGTGTTAAGTATCCATCCGCATATCATTATTATATTTATTTATACGCGCCTTATTATGTGTTTAGAATGCATGTTTAAGGGTGTATGATGATGAGACCTTAACAAAGATAATAAATTGGTTGCCAATTTGCACGCGAAAAAACCCTCACAAAATATTAAGCGTTTTTCCTTCCATTGAGTGATTCTTACTCAAGATCTAAGACTGGCATTGGTTTGTTGGCCAAAGTCAAGACCTTTGTCCGTCGAGGATGTGTTTGAATCATGAGAGCTTTGTTCCATATCGGTGTCTTGTCCAAGTTGTGGTTGTTGGCCAAAGTCAAGACCACTTCTTGTCCATCGACATTGATACGAAGCTTTCCATGGTCAATGGGTCACGCTTAACTGGGATCACTAAGTTTGTTGTGCCAAAGCCAAGGCTTGTTGATTCAGAGGAAAAAGGTTAGGCAATATATTGGATATATTGGCATATATAGGATATATGTTTCGGACTTGGATGTGCCCCTACTGGATCTAGGAATTAGATGGATCCAATTGATCTTAGACATCTACCTAGTTAATTATCATACAATTTGTTGGCCAAAGTCAAGATTGTGTGTTATTTAACGGGAACCTAGCCCACTAGGAAACACGGTTTCCCGAGTACTCGACAGAGGGTTAGAGGCTCGCCGAAAAATAGTGGGAGGCAAGTATTAAATTTGCAATATTCGTTTAGTAACTTGTCATACGCGCTCATTTCAAATATTACGTCAAATAAATTATTTATTAGTTGGACTAATATTTAATTGTTGTTTTAAATAAACAGTTGGACTGTATTCAAAATAATTCATTATAGTTGATTATATAATTGGATTATAGTAATCAATATATTTGAATTAACCATTTCAATTAATAGTTGATTTTATAATTGGATTATAGTAATCAATATAATTGAATTTAATCTATTAAATTATAGTTGATTAGATAGTTGGACTATAGTAATCATTATAATAAATAGTACCTCAAATCGTTCATTAAATAGTTGGACTATTAGAATCAAGATAAAATTGAAAGATTAGCATTTAAAACATAATCATATGGAAAATGTATTTAAATGATTTAATTTTCAAATTGGGAATAAAATTTCAGGATGGTCCTGGAAACTAATAAGTTACTTTATTTGATAAAATAACATATTAGGCCTAAGCCCAGAGTTAAGTAAATAGTAGAGCATGATCTTTGGAAGATTCATGTGATGATAACTTTAGTGCTTAATCCATTATGCTTGCCAATTAGACTCCTTAATTCCTTAATCAAAACTAAGGATTAGATCCTTAAAGTATGATAATGAAATTGAAGGATCTTCATAAATATATACTTAGATTTTAGAAGTACTATATTGCAATACATAACTCTTGGAGAGTTAATGACTATTCTCAAGGAGACAAAGTCAAAGTTTGCAATAAGGCAAGTAGCGCAAGACGCATCTTACTTCGACATTCCGGAAGGCCAAGGCTTGGCCAAAGGCTTCTGGAGTGTGAAAAGGGTAAAGGCAAAATCATTATAATCTTATGGGAAGATAAAGGACATATCCCAAAATGTCTGCCTAAATTGTGGCAAACGGAATCGCGGAAGCGTGACTGCCGTTTGGACAAAGCAGACGTGAAGGAATTGAATAACGAGCAAGGCTCTGACTTCAAATATGTTTGTCATAAAATATGTTCACTGCTAGTATTAAAATTGGATTTTAGATACTGGATGTGGTACATAAATATGTACTGATGTGCAGAATCTGCTGAGAGCAGGATACTGACTTTAGATGAGATTTATCTGCGAATTGAGAACGGGACGAAAGACGATGTTTTAACAGTAGATACCTAAGTTTAGGAACTACCCTTCGGGTGTGTACTTAAATTAGGAAACTGTTAAAATGTAACTAGTTTGACTAGATACATTATCTCTATATCAGAGTTTAACCCGTTGCGGGTATACCTTTATATTCTAAAACACTAAAGTGTTTTATTTTATAAAGATGATATTGAGATAAACACATTAGATGTGAATAAAATTATTTATATTTTGAATATAAATAAATCTCAAACATATAACATGACAAACTAATAGCTCAAACTGAATTAATCAGTTAAAACTTTAAAGTGGCATTGTTGTCTAGGAAACAATTAAACAAGACTCGTATATCCACACTTTTGAAGAGTGGATACTAGGACATATTTGATACTATTCAAATAAAGTCTACGAATCTAGTTTATTAGGCAAAGTGCCTAAAACACTATTTACTTAGTAAAAGTGCAAGTGCAACCGTTCTGTTAGCCCTTATTCATAGTGAAGCAAGTGGGCCCATATCTAGCTAGGCTAGAGGTGGATATGAATATTTCATGACCTTTACGGATGTGGCATCGCGTTATGGTTATGTGTTTATTTTGAAACACAAATCAGAAACTTTTACAGTTTCGACACGAAATAGACAAACAGATCGGCTAAAGTATTAAAACATCACGGTTAGACCATGATGAAAATACTTAAGCAATAAGTTTCTAAAATACTTGAAAGAGTATAGTATTCTTTCAATGAGGACTCCTCCCGGAACACGTCAATTTGACGGTGTGTCCGAACTGAGAGACCGAATTTTGTTAGACATGATAAGGTTAATCATGAGTCGCTCTGAGCTACCATTTCCTTCAATAGATATGCAAAAACAGTGCAGAACTTATTTAGAATAAGGTTTTATGAAAATCTGTTTGACAGACTTCATATTAGATATGAACAGGAAAGAAACCGGGTTTCTCCTTCCTGGAGATTTGGGTATGCTAGGCATATATTTGGATGATACCAAACTAGAACCCAAATCGGATAAGTGCCAAGTTGTAGGTTATCCTAGGGATACCAAAGTATAGTACTTATACAACTCACAAGAGGACAATGTAATTGTTACTCGCCATACGGTTTTCCTAAGAGGAATACCTATATGCAGTGGTAATCGGGAGGATAGTAGAACTCGATGAAAATCGCAGTAATACTATTCCAGGCACCGATTCCTAATGGAACATAAATAGTTCATCAAGGATGAAACTATACCAATAATCTTCGAATACACAAGAACTGCGTAAGTCGGAGAGAGTCAGAAAACAACCTGGGGTATGGGTTTCTGATCTCACCTCATACATATGTTAATCTTATTGAGGAATACCAACTGACTACGTATGAGGAAGTGATACAAGGTATCGACTCCCTATTATAGCAAAGTGCCATGAATCCGAAATGGATTCCATGTATACTAACTAAGTTTAGATACTAGTTGTTGTACCGGAAGGCATTGTGCATATTGGTACTATATAAGTCTTCAAGGAAGACATGCATGGAAGGCAATATACCAACGTACTAAGCTAGGCTTGTAGCGAAAATGTATCGTTATCAATATTGTGTCGATTACAACGAAACCTTTTAACTGTTGCCACAGTAAATCCATTTGGATAATGCTTGCTAAACCTACATGTTTCATTTATGAAATATGTCAGCTGAACGGGAAAATCGCTTTCCTGAAACAGAAACCTTTTGGAGGATGTTTATAACATCCTGACGGTTTTATCATACCATAACTAGCAAACTAAGTTTGCAGGTTATTCGATCCATGGATGGATTGAAGCAAGCATAGCGTTCTTGGAATTATCGTTTTGATGTAATCATAATGGTGTATGATTTAATTCAAAACGAATATGATTCTTGTGTATATAAGAAGGTTAGTGGGAGCGCACTAACAGCGAAAGTCCTAAATAATGATAATATGTCATTTCTTGGAAATGATATTCCCATAAAAACAATCGGTGAAAGCTTGGCTTTCGAGAAAATTCTCCGTAGAATTCTTGGGAGAAACAACCTTTATTCTAGGAATAAAATTCTACTGGGATAGATCTAAAAGTTGTTTATACTCTATGAGACATAGTACATTGAAAAATGTACGTGACCTGGTGTCTCATACACTTTGAGCATATGGAGTCACAATCGGGCCAATCCAAGTGATAGTCATTGGATTGATGTTAAGGACATCCTTAAGTATCTTAGAGGAACTAAGGATGCTGTCTTAAACTATGGAGAAGGAGAACTTGAAGTGACTGGGTTCACTGCTGCAAGTTTCGTAAACCGATAAAACGACTACAAGTTGTAACAACGGTACTATAAAGTTTGAATAACGGAACAGTGAGTTGGAAATCTTCCAAGCAAGATACTGTTACCGAATAAACAACTAAAGTGGATTATTGCTGCAGCTGAGGCAGCAATAGAAGCCTTCTGGATTAATAACAAATCTAATTAGATTAGATATAGTTCTGTTAGCAGCTGAGCTAGGCTACAGCGCAGGCTAAAGAATTAATGGTCTCATCAACGATCCAGATATATACTTCGATATTCATTTGATTCGTTCGGATCATACATCATGGCGATGTGATGATCGAATAAACCGCATCAGATGATAATCATGCAAATCCGCTGACGAAAGCCTTTTCTCAGAAATTTGAGCCAACCGTGCATAGTTCGGGTGTAAAACACTCGAGTGACTGGCTATAGGCCGAGTGGGAGATTGTTGGACAGTTATGACCCATAGCGTCACTATTTGTACAGATCATGGTGTTGTTGTACAAATTAACTATGTGACAAAGGAAATTGCTCTCTTATCATTTGTGATTAGATCACCAAGATGTATAAATGATAGGAGGTCCTTATGATTAGTACCTGGATTGAGATGATATGAGACAGTATCAATCCACAAAGGATAAATCATTAAATATCCCTAGTCATAATATTATCGAGATTGGACATCGATAATGCGTAAAAGACTAGTATTACACTTGTGCGCGTTGTGAGGGCATAACGACATAGTTCTCATATATTTGGGTATATGATACTAATGCAAGTGTATAGAAGGTTGTGTTTTACCGATGGTACGGGAAATAGCTTCGCTCTAGATAGACCCCACGGAATTCCATTGGTAGTATGACTATGTGTCTATGGAAGTCCGAAATCAGGGTAGGTGTATTTGGTCTTAACCTGAGACTTGCACCGTTAATACTTGCGACAATCAATATGCTTTGGTTTTAGGTTGTCCAGGGCTTTAACAGGTTCTGTGTACGCCTCTGCTGGGTATATTGAGAATCGTAGTGTGTTGGGTGTGATGTCAAGACGGAAGTATCACTCCAGTCATAGTGGAGATGATGGTCACGTAGAATACGGAACTCGTTCTCTTATATGCTGCAGCTATCGGGATATTATGACTAGGTCATGTTTATCCGATTATAGAGACTAGTTACCAGAGATCCGATATGTGCTTCGTACGGGGCAGACACAATTCTAGCCCCAGGCCTAGCATGTGACATCCGATACTGGATTGAAATACGAAATACTACGTATACTACGCCTGATATAGATCATTAATTCCTGTAAGGATATTTCTGGAGAATTGGGTAGGCATGGTGCTTTGCTAGAAGCTAACCTTGTCTTGTAAATCGGTAAAAACGTAGTACGAGGTACTTACGTGTTTGGATAGTCCGATGACCGAATTTACTGCCACCATATCCGGGGATCTCATGGGTCGCTTCCCGAAGATTCACCGATGACATATGACTCGCACTTTATTAATCTGGGATTAATTAGATGAGAGAGAAAATTAATCTGGGATTAACATTTAAAAAGAGAGAACGATTAATTTAGAATTAATCGATAAAATAATATATTCGATATATTATACGAAATTAGATTTCGACACAGAATTGAAATTAGATTTTAATTCGGGCGAACGAGTTAATTTAGAATTTATTCGTTAGCGACGTGAATAGTAATTTTACTAGGCAAAGTTATTTAATTAAATTAGATTTAATTACGTCGCAACGGAAAATTCGTTAATTTGGAATTAGCGAACCCGAGCCCGGAATTGTTTGCGAGCGCACTCGCATTTCGAATTCAAGTGCGGCCCGCAAGTCACATCATGCGTCAAATCATTAGTCACATCAAGCGTCAAATCACATGTCACTTTGAGTGATGTGACAACTTGTCACTTGATTGATTGATGGTGGTAGATGGATAAGCTTTAATGCTTGTACTTGTTTGACTTTTTTTTAAAATCAAATAATTGGTATATGTTTAATTGTTTTTGGAAAACAATTAACTAATACACATTTTCCATCTCTCTCTTCTAACACACGTTTTTGGAGCCAAAATGCTCCTCCTCTCTCACACGGTCTTGGACCATCTTCTTCCTTCTTCTGTTTTCTGGTTTCACCGAAACACAAGGAGAAGCAAGTGATTTTTTTGGCAAAATTCAAGAGTGCTAGCACACATAGAGTTATCTTAAGGTGATAGGGAACTAATTTCGTGAGCTTGGAATCCATTTTGGAAGCTTGGAGCTTGAAGACTTTAATGGAGCACCATGGCCGAATTTCTTGAAGGACCAAACAGCCCACTGCCGAGCACTCTAGGAGGAAGCTTGAAGAAGTTTTGTTCTTCACCGCATCGCCTCAACCGATCGATGTAAGTATTCCGCAACTTCTTTGATTGTATTCGCACATATGTTTTATGCTTGATTCGATCCTCGGGACTTAGAGAATTCCAACAATATCATCAAATGATCAAATTGAATAAATATTACGATAATATCATTCAATATCACATCACACATGCACCAAGCCTTTCATTTCATCCTCCACATTTAAAATACCCAAATTATCAAGAAAAGAAGAAACCCTAGAGTCTATCTAGATGATCAAGAACAAGAAACATGCTTTCCAAGCTTAGGGATATTGAAGATTACCTTTAATCTCTTAATTTCCTTAGGTTTTTTTCTTGATTTTCTTTGCTTTTCTTTCTTGAATCATCAAATAATTTGAGAGTGTTTTTGGAAGATGATGTTCGGCCAAGCTTGCTTAAAATGAAAAAGAAAACAAATTTTTCTAATTTAAACAAGGAATGACCGACCTAGTGGGGGGCAAAATGGACAATTTCTAAATTTAATTCAATTAAATAATATTAAGCTTTATGTTAGCAAATCAAATTTGCACTCCTTAATCTTAATTAAAACATGCCACATGTATCAATAATAATTAAACATATTCCATAACATTTATGTAATATGTGTAGGGGTTTTTTAGGGGCTAAATCCGGTAACGCAGCGGAAGCGGTGGAAAATCGTATTTTCCGATTTCAAAACTTTTTCTCGGATTAATTAAAAAAAATATTTATTTAATATTCCAATAATCAAATTATGAAATAAAATTCAATAAATCATATTTAGGTGAATTTACCAAATTACCCTTACTTGATATTTTTGTCCATTTTAGTCCGAAATTGATCAAATCAATTTTGAATGATTCTAAATCATTTCTAAGATGAACTTAGCATGTTCAAAACACCAAAGAAACCAAAATCCCCAAATTTCAAGTTCTTGGCCGAGAGCCTCCAAAGGGGTGACATTTGTGCACTTTGTCATTTCATGCTTCAAAACACATCAAGATGTAATCCAATCAACATGAAACTTTATATGCATCATATACACATCCAAATACACAACATATATGAAAAGTCCCAAATTTGGAATTGGTCATGAACCCTAATTTTTCAATTTCTTCAAATTGGATAAATTAGACCAAATAGTTTAAATCAATTACTTTAATCATCATTCTTCCATCCAATCCAAGTCTCAACACAATGAAACAACTCAATATCAAATCTAGGTCATTTAAGAGTGGTTCAATAACTCTAGATTAGCAACATGGTTTCCAAAACCATAAAAGAAAGCTTACAACTACAATAGTCACAATCTTCTTTCATCACACATGCTCAACACTTCCATCAAAACTTCCATCAACAAAAACACAAAGAATAAAGAAATAAATAACCTAAGAACATCATATGTTAAAGCCTAGATCCTAAGGAACATTTTCCTTTCTAATAGTAAGTTGAAGAAACTTACTAAAATCCAAGCTTTCTTTGATTTTTTCTTTCTTTTCACAAGCTTCCTTTTTTTTCTTCAATGGAGTTTGTCTTTGTAAAGTGTATTAGGTTATGAAATGAAAATGAAATGAAAACAATATATGCTTGCTTCATTTTTAGCCTTGGCCGAATTTGGCCAAGCCAAATACAAGATAAATAATTTCAATTTCATTTGCAATTTCATTAAATCAACTTCCATATATATCTAAAAACACTTTAATGATATTTATATAAAGTCAACAAAGGCAACTTAATCATTTCTAAACAAATATCCAAAGTTAAGATATTTATATTTTAATTAATTTAATCATTTAACAATTAAATAATTAATTAATTAATTAAATACAAATATATTAAATATATGTATTATATTTACATTAAATATCAAAAACATATATTCATTTAGGATATAAGTCAAATATCTTAATTTGACTATTAATTAATGTGTATTTAAATTAATCAAGTATTAAATGTAAATACACAATAATTAAGCAAATGACTATCGGGTCCCTTTAGCACGTATCTTGCGTTTAACCTTTAAACGACTTTATAAATAATCAATATTATTTATATGTGTTGCTCTAGTGCTCTACGAGTATGTTTCATTATTGAGACTCTCTAGATTCAGGTATATCCGTCACGAAATCCAATTTCGTGTCCATAATTTATCCACCCATAAATTATGACGATCACGGATAATCTCGCTGAATCATACAGGTCGAGGTCATGGAAAATGTATAATTCCTCCGTCACAGGTATCCGGATAAATCCCAGAGATATAGATGTAAACGTCAAATCTCTACGGGGATTATCCAGTCGACTATTCCATTAGCAATCTCTAAAAGAATGTTTAGAACTAGCTTCTAAACTTTACCACGGGCCCATGATTTTATCTGATTGCTAATCATATGGACTACCTATGCTCTGATACACAGAACTGACGGATCCTATCTTGATACATATAGGACACCCTGAGGATCTGTCTACACCCAACGAACAGGCGGAGGTCTGATCTTAATAGATCGGTGACGTGACTGCCATCTAAGTGTAGAAGATGTCTCATGTGCCCACAATGGCATCTCAAGTCTAAGAATCACAAGTGCTACTCAACCCGAGAAGATTCTTATTGACGCTGGTGTACCATCCATTAAGAATCTTCGGTGAGCCATTCAGTGTTTATCCGCTATAAACACCTACACGTCTATACTAGTCTCCAAGACTAATGGTTCATTGAGAAACCATTGGAATCATATATTCCTGTATACGACATGTACCGGTCTCAACGGGTTTACTATACTGACCAAGTAGTGTAAACCTTGACCAAGAACAATCTGAGAATGACAACGTCATGATACTACTCAATGTCAGTTGCGACGCTTTTGCAACAGTACCATGACTAATCATTCTAAGGTTATTACGTCTTTACCATATAGAAAGATAGATTATATTATAGAAACTACATATTATTCATAATAATAATGTTTTACAGAAGTATTCAAAAGAAATACAACCGAGAATTGGCGCTCTGAGCACCAACCCCAACAATATGAATATGATTTAATTATTCAAATATTTAACATTTAAATATTGATAAGTGGTAAATATATCAATATTTACTGTCCCTTTTGACTTAATATTTTGTATAGTTTCTTGAGTTGTGTGAATATTTTGATGTGTTTTGTGTTATTTTGTAGATAAATAAAATAATAGGACTCTCTGGAATCAAACCAGGGCTAAAAACATCGAAAAAACAGACAAAAAGGGAAAAAATATAAATTTCCTATTAAAATGTGTCGTCTGCTAAAATGCACCGTTGCTAAAATACGCCACCTGCTATCATACACCGCTAACGTGCGCCGGATAAGTGTCATCATCCTATGCTTCCGACATTTACTATGCACGTATCGCGACGCCAAGCACCTACGTGTTGCGACGCGGAGCCAATAATTCGGAGGCTGGACATGTGTCATCATCGCAGTGAATAAATGGCGCGTCGCGACGCGCAAGCTACTTTGCGTTGCGACGCGCGTGGCATATTTTTCCCTATAAATAGAAGCTGAAATCACCGGTTTATAAGGGGTTATTTCATGTCTTGGGTAATATAATGGTTTATTTATTAAGTCTTAAGCTTAATACTTTTTTTAATTGTCCATTAATAAGATTGATATGGTAAACTTAAAATGAACTTGACGAAGGGATTTTAGGTTTCAGCCTTAGACTTAATAGCCCACGATCTCCCTTAAGGATTAGATACCCCTTAATAGATTTCCTTCCAGGATAGACATATTCCTGTCGGGCGGGGGTAGCCACAATTGGAACTTAATCTTAATGAATTCAGGTAACTTGGTTAACATAGACATATGATTAATTGGGTTATTTGGGTATTTGCATCTGACCATCGACAGAGGCTTTTGCATAAATTCGTGTTCCAGGTTAATAAACCGATATATTACACAAACATGAGATAACCACTTCATCTTTAAAAGATATTGGAAGGATTCACAACCCTAGATAGTTTAATAATATTGAGTTTCCTTTAATTCACTTTCGCACTATTTAATTACTTAAATTCAAATTCACCATCCAATCAAACAACCAATCTATTAGATACTCAAAAATATTTGACTTCATAAATTAATAGTTTAGGTATTAGGTCCTCGTGGGATCGATATATTTTATACTACTTGAGCAATATGTGCACTTACGTTACGTGTATGATTTCACTGATCAAATATATAAATAATTAATTAATATATTTATTATTATATATGTATTTTTATTTACATTAAATAACAAATACATATATTAATGGCATGTGTCAAAGTCTCATTTGAAAATTAATTAATATGTATCAAATCAAATTTTATATCAAATACAAATACACATTAATTATTAATTGACCAAAATCCCCGAAAGCATGTATTTTCGTTTAACCGTTTAAACGATTCGAATTAACTCATTTAATCCGGTGAAGTATTATGAATAATTTGTATTATTCATAAAGCATTGCCCAAATGCTCAACGAGTACACTTCATATTGTGGGACTCTCTAAGTTTAGGTTTATCCATCATAAAATCCAATTTCGTGTCCATAATTCACCCACTAATGAATTATGACGACCACAAATAATCTCGCTAAACTATGCAAGTTGAGGTCATTGCATAAGTATAATCCCTCTATCACAGGTTATCCATATTATACATGAGATATAGATAAGAACGTCAAATCCTTATGGTATAATATAGTCGACTTTCAAATTTACGATCTCTAAATAACACTCGGAACTTGCTTCCGAAGTTATACCATGACCATGGATTTACTAGATCGCAAACACGTGTAGGATGCCTATGCCCTATACACAGGACTGGCAGATTCTATCTTGATACGCACTGGATATCATGAACATCAGTCCACACCCAACGAACAGGCGGAGGTCTGATCTAAATAGATCGGTGACGTGACTGCCATCAAAGTGTGGAGGATAACTCATATATCCATTGTGGTATCTCAAGTCGAAGGACCACTATGCTCGCTCAACTCGAGAAGATTCCTATTGACGTTGGTGTACCATCTATTAGGAAATCTTCAGTGAGTCGTTTAGTGTTTATCAAATAAATACCTACATGTCTATACGAGTCTCTCGAGACTCATGGTTCATTGGGATAAATCATCGGACCAAGTCACGATATACGACATGTACTGGTCTCAGCGGATTTTACTAACCGACCCGTGTTAGTAAATCTTGATCAGGAACTTTATTTAAGGATATACAACTTATAGTGATGATTCCCAATGTCAATTACAAACTACGTTGTAACTGTGCACTACGTTGTAAATCCTAGGGTCTTTGTCTAATATATACGTATCACTAAATCAGGTTTAGTTTCAATCTAATCTTAATTAGATATCTAATCGTAATTAGATCGAATATGTATATAAAAGACAAGAGGTGCTAACATTAAATAAGTAATATTATGGAAAAATACGTTGATCGTATTTATGAATTGGACATAAATACGATCCGGATTGGCACTCTAAGCACCAACCCTAACAATTTCTCCCACTTGCTCTAGTGCCAATCCACGGTATCATATACACATCTCAATTTGTATCACATACTCATGGCCCTCAAGAGCTCACCTAGCACTCAAGAGGTAGGCAACAACAAGTAAGCCCGCTATTACAACTTGAGTTTGTCCAACAAACCCAATCGTTTCCCTTAGCCAACATCATTAATATGTTGTAGAACCCAAGTTCTACATCAATATGACTCAGATGTGATATCAATATTATGCTATAGCTATTAAGTTGTCTATGTATTTAGAGATCAAATCCAAAATACTATGCAGACAACCGCAAATACAATACTAATATCAAAACTTCTAATCTAAAAGGTCAATATGTAACTTCATAAGTCAATACTTCATAAGTTACAACTAATTCTATTGATTCAGTAGAATCAACTGCATCTTTTCTGACTTTATATGACGTAGACCATCTAACGTCATAATTAGACTCAAAACTAATCTGACCCTAATGGTTGCGGATTATATTCTTCATGAATAAGAAACTCGTTCTTAATATCTCAAAGATAACAAAAGAACATATTTCAAGACACATCATTTGGTCTACATGATATCAAAATAATTCGTAACAATTACGATTAAATTGATATCTTTAATCGTACATAATATAGTATTCAGTATGCCATCATCCTATAATGCATAAGATTGAATAGACATTCTAATCAATTTCTCTTTCGACAAAGGAATCATCCTTACGAAAGATAAATAATATATATAATAGACACACTAACTGTCAAACAATTATACTAACTGTCATACAGATAGGCTTACTGTGTCCATTATTAGATCATATCTAATGCACGATTAATGGGAATATCTCACAAGTCTCTAGTTTTATATCATATATAAAACTTTATATCAAATATAACAGAGACTACTCCCACTGCTTTCACGGAGAAAATAAGACTTAGGTAAACCTTTTACCTCACAAACAACTCATCATTACATTAATAATGATAATGTCGTTAGGATATATAACACTAGAAAGAAATTTGTACGCTCCCACTGACCCTACTATTATATATGTATTCTCTATGCTTTGATAAATCAGACAATATAACTGTATCAAAATTAGAGAGCACAGATTTTCGAAATGCTTATCTGAGTCTAGAATAGGCTTTATAAGCTAGTATATCAAACCGTGATCTTAGCAGAATACAAACTCTAGGGTCATTCTAGAATTAACTCTTCAAACAAAGAAACCACAACGGATTTCTCACTCGAAGAAAACATTCAGGAACACCAATTTGCATTCTTTAGCCAAAATACATAGTTTAATATCAACATTAACCAACAGATCTTTAATTATTCAATCAATTCGACTAGAGACAAGTTTCCTCAGAATCTACAATAGATCACTGAGTAAAACCTTTCTCACTGTCATACTGTAAAGGTCAAACCTTTAATTAGCTCACATTGCTTTTGCTGCGCAAATAATTTGCACATTTTATGAACTATTCATAACGAAAGCTTAATCAAGTTCAAAACTTGATCGTAGTAAGCTAGGAACAATCTTAGATCTATGGTTTAATGCTAACTTCTGAAATCGATATCAAATATCGCTCCCACTATAAGTTATAGGAAAATTTTCTTCGATAAGAAAACAACAGAACTAATAAGTATCAAATACTTTGTAAATGATTCTGACATCCTATTAAACTTATACGGAAGATATCGTAGGGTCATTTCATCTAATTAATTATGTAGTTCCATTACAGTTTATCACTCTCACATTTGACTTCAATAAGTCAAGTCTTTTCTACAATTGTGAATATCTGATGTTACACACCAAGTAATAAAATAATTTTGTTACACGGGATTATAGAAAAGATATTCTATGAAATAGAATACAATATTCTATTAAATAGAATAAATGATAAACTTTTACTTGTACCTCCGAGGCGCAAGTACTTTCAATTATATAACCATTATACAAAAGAAAGATTCAAATCTCAAACCTTTTAAGATTCAAATTTTCTACTTATACATATCATATACTTAACTGTAAAAACTAATGGAACCTTAATAAAAAAAAATGAAAGCATAACCCCAAGAGTATTGAAACTAATTCGGTAACACTCAATATCAAACGAATCAAATCATATAAGATTCGATTTCTCCCACTGGTCAACTCTAACACGATGGAATCGTAGAATAATCATATTGAGTAAGAACCACATTCATAAAATAACTTTAGAACTAATTGCCATAAATTCATATGTTTGATCATATCAAACATCCTTGAACAATTCAAAGACTCACGATGAATTTTAAAATTATAGTTTTCAACACTTCAAATAGAATATCTTTGAACCATTCAAAATATTCTATCCGTGTTTTATCAGAAATATATTGAAAGTTCTCGAACCATTCAAGACGTTCAAAATATATTCTTTTAGAAACACGCAACTAAGTCATGACAACTCATTAACTAAGTTACGAAGTAAAGAAAACTATCCAAGGTAATTTATAATTCATTAAACTACATACATCCAATGTATTAGTTTAATAAATCTGTAGTCCAATGACGATCATTGGTTAAATGAGATTCAATCACATCCTGAATACAATATTCATTAAATGGATAAGGATATATGATGTGATCTTATATCAGACCATCCTTTACCATATGGAATTAGCATCTAATATTTATGTGATAAAATCTCATAAAGCATTGTTCTAAGTTATTTAGTTAACCGAATATTTTCTTAATATTTATCTTTTCATCAATGACACTACTAGTCATATTAAAATATGTAACAACTATTTATAAAGAACAAGTAACTATCTGATAGTCGCAAGTTCTGATATCAAATATCAAAACAATCATTAAACATTATTTTAAATAACTAGATGGGAGATCTGGTATCCAATACCTACAATTTTCGTATTGTGAGAATCGATATTCTCTATACACAACTATACACATCTTCTTTCTTAAGCTCTATAATTTGCCTTCAATTATTCACAACAATTGCAAATAATTGATTAGAAAACTGTGTCAAACACGTGACTTCTAAAAGTCACTAAAGCCAAGAAACGTCATTATAAGATAAATAAAATACCTAATGGAGTTTTCTTAATGCCAGTCAAGAATCTCGAGACATGAACTAATTCACGTCAATTCTTACCGCACAAGAAACTATTCTATTTAGACAATTATATCCTTAAATAGATATCTATTTAGATTATTTATCGTGACTTAGCAACTAAGTCACTAACCATCTTGATTTTCAAGAAAATCACAACAACAGTTCCCGATGGTTTTGACTAATCTAACAATATCCAAGTGAACTTACATTCTAGAACCTATTCTAGAAAAAACGCAACCAAAAGTGAAGTCAGAAAACATATTCAAATAATATGCATGCAGTGGATTAAAAGTATAATTCTATTAACAATATAGAATAAAGGAAAACAAAAGCAGCAATTTCCATAAAATTACACACTGCTTTAGTTATGGATTTTTAACCCAGCAGTGTCTTCCACTACTTTACGTAATACCGTAATCCCCAAAGGAAAATGGGAATTCAATAATTAAATCAAATTCCATAATGAGAGGTGGAACCCATGAATATATTTCGACTAACAGCTTTGGCACGATCTCGCCTACGTATATTCATTAGGTAGATAACTCATTGTCAATCACACTTACTGTGACTTCTAATTTTGGTCCTGACTGTTTCTCGTTATGACAGCTTTGGCACGTTCACAAGGAGGCATATCAAGGCTTCACTTGCCAATGACAAACTCAAGCTACCGATGTAGTCCTGACAGCTTTGGCATGTTCAGGATTTCCACTTTCACTTGAATTTATCTAGTATCAAATATACATCCGGCATGGATAAAATTTTATCAACTACACCCTCACTGCTTTGGCACTTTCTCGGATGCAGCCATAGAAAGATACCCATAAACCGTATTGACAAGACAGACCAAGAAACATGCATCCAATACATGTCACTTTACTGCCTTATTTAAGCGAGGATATTCCATAAGAAAGCTTTGCTCTACATCAAATGCAGAATATAATCTAGATCAACTTCTAATCAGTTCAATTCTACCTTAGAAAACATAACTTAACTTAACCATTAAATTTTTATTACGTTTCCCGTTAGCGTAGAACCGAAAAGTCAAGAAATATATAAATTACATGCAAGTGCAAACATTAAAATTGGATTATATATCATATATCAAGCATGAAAAATGTAATAGATGAAGGATCAGACATGCTCTGATACCATTTTTGTTGTGGTTTTGGCACGGGCGCAGCGGAAGCTCGCGGTTCGGGTGAAATCATAATTTTAAAACTTTTAAATTACCGAATGAATTATTTAATATCCAATATGAATAATTCATTTATATTTCACGTAAACATATTTATTCGATATCAAATAATGACATAAATAACTAAGAAACATCGCGAAACTTTTACGAAAATATTTTTCCGCAAAATGGTATAAAACGCGTTTTTGAACGAACCGACCACCCAATACATATGAGGGCTGCCCAGGTCAGCCCCAATAGTGCTAGGGCAGTTCATGGGCTGCCCAAACAGTGACCAATTCACTGTTTGGGTAGCCGTCACCCGGTTTGCTCAAAAGCCACCCGGTAACGCCGTTTTTCACCGTTTTCACTTATTTCAACTTTGAAACAATTTCCGGCAATTGTTCCAACACCCAAAACACATCCAATACATTTATATGACATCATTTTCATCAAAATAAATCCAGTTTTCCATATCTGATTTTGTAACAAAAATAATCAATTTTTCATGCTTTAATCCAACTTTTTCAACATTAATCAAATTAATCACAACACCAATCCAAGTGAAGCACCCAAGAACAATTCTAGCCATTAGAAGAGTGGTCATAACACTCTAGAATGGAAACATATCATCAAATGATCAAATTGAACAAATATTACAATAATATCATTCAATATCACTTCACACATGTACCAAGCCTTCCATTTCATCCTCCAAATTAAAAACGCCCAAATTCTCAAGAAAAGAAGAAACCCTAGAGTCTATCTAGATGATCAAAAATAAGAACATGCTTTCCAAGCTTAGGGATAATGAAGATTACCTTTAATCTGTTAATTTCCTTGGGTTTTTTCTTGATTTTCTTTGCTTTTCTTTCTTGAATCATCAAACAATTTGATAGTGTTTTTGGAAGATGAGTGTTCGGCCAAGCTTGCTTAAAATGACAAAGAAAACAAATTTTTCTAATTTAAACAAGGAATGACCGACCTAGTGGGGGGCAAAATGGTCAATTTCCAAATTTAATTCAATTAAATAATATTAAGCTTTATGTTAGCAAATCAAATTTTCACACCTTAAGCTTAATTAAAACATGCCACATGTATCAATAATAATTAAACATATTGCATAACATTTATGTAATATGAATATTATTTAATTATTAAAATATTTAACATTTAAATATCTAAATAATTAATTAATATAATTATTATTATATATGTATTTTTATTTACATAAATAACAAATACAAATATTAATGGCATGTGTCAAAGTCTCATTTGACAATTAATTAATATGTATCAAATCAAATTTTATATCAAATACAATTACACATTAATTATTAATTGACAAAAATCCCCGAAAGCATGTGTTTTCGTTTAACCGTTTAAACGATTCGGATTAACTCATTTAATGCGGTGAAGTATTATAAATAATCTGTATTATTCATAAAGCGTTGCCCAAGTGCTCAACGAGTACACTTCATATTGTGGGACTCTCTAAGTTTAGGTTTATCCGTCACGAAATCCAATTTCGTGTTGGGAAGCGGCCGCGAGTGCGCAGCGGAAAATTAAAAAATTATGATGCCGCTATCCCTTTGCCCAAGACCCATTTGTTTTTATTATTCTACAAGCCTAGGCATGTTACTATATATTCTAAGCATAAAAACTCATAAAACATGCAAAGAACAAAAACCTAAACATACTAACTATCATAAGAACTCTAATTAAAATAAAGAAAAAAAAATTACTTGAACTGAAGACTCATCCAGTCTTCCCTCCAATCTATAAGCTTTTCTCGAACTCAGCAAGCTCTTCCACGTTCCAAAGAGTCACCCAAGTGTGTGGCCTCCAAAGGTGCACACACCAAAGCCAAAACTAAATGGCAAGACTACGCCTTGAGTGCACGGGTATTTTGCCCTTGGTGCTAGCCTAGGCAAATACCTCAAAACTTTTAACTTGAGATTCCTCTAGTCAATTAGACTTAAGGATCCTCAAAATCAGTGGCTTCCTCTTAAACTTTAGAGTTGCTCACTTATATAAACCCAATATATGAAAGGTTTGGTGTAAAAAAATTTGTAAAGAATTCTTTGGGTTTATATAGGTACTCCAAAGACAACAAAATTAATTAAGAATCTGATGTGGGATAAATGCTAATTTAATCTTAGCCATTGGATCTTAATTTAGTGGTTTAATGAGATTATAAAACCCTAATAAGAGTTTAGGCCGAATTGGAATTCAAAACAAATAAAAAATAAAAAAAAATGAAGCGCCATCTGCGCTTTTATTTATTTATTTATTTATTTATTTATTCCAATTCCCAAAGTGCCCCTATCGTCATTCACCAATCCTTAAGCCACTATGAAACCTCATAAATGATCTGTTCAATAATTAAACACATTGAACCATTTATGAACAATTCCTACAGCAATCATATATACTGTTAAATTTGTATTGTGCACAGTTAACCATTGATTTCGACTTTGTTGTGTGTGACCTTTTGGGTTTGCCTCAAGTTGGACATGAAATGAATCGAGATAATTTAATCGAATATAAATTATCCTCTGATTAGATGGTCGTTCGATTTCAATGACCAAGGTTGACATCTAGCAACATGCCAAGGCCCTCAAATGAGAAGGAAAGATATATACACATTCTGTATGCGATTTACATATGATACGGTCCCTCGCCTCACTGTATCCCCACCTTTTAACCTAGAGTACGGAAAGTGTCTACCCATATGGTCAAAGGTATGATGTTGATAGTGTCATGAATCATGCTAACCCAATAATCTCACATGATTCTTCCGCTGCGGCCATATTCTCAAGCACTGATCACACATATCAACCCGCGAACTGGAATACTACTCTTATAAGAAAATATTATCCGAGAGAGTGGTGATTCTCTGTTGTATCTTTACAAACTTCATGTGTTTCAATAAATGACCCAATTATACCCTTATGAGCGGATCTTTTAAACCGGGGAAGGAGAATGTCAAAGTTATTTGATCCACACATAAGATTGTAAAGACCTCAAGTCTGAGGACTAGTCATACAATCGATACATGAAAGTTCTCACAGACAAATGGGATAAACACTCCATGTGAAAACTTTCGGCGGTCAGTTCAATGGACACGAGAAACTCATGCATCCATGTGATACACCAATCGGACGGATCTCCGCTAGTAGCCTATGAGATCGGCTACCCCAGTTAAGGGCGGATCATATCATCATGCTAGTATCTCCGCTTTATGAACGCCCAGATTATTCACAAAACTATGACTAGGAACGTTTGAGAGTAATGATTCTCATAAGGCGTGGAAGCCATCATCTTATTACTCCAAGGGCTTTTTTACAGTGTTTGATGATTCATATAATTTATGTAAGACACGTATAAAAAAGATTTCCATTTTATTAATTAATGAAAAATATTACAAATACATGTACATATAGCCCATCAATAAGTTCGGTATAGGGCATATCCCTTACAATCTCCCACTTGCACTATAGCCAACTAGTATGAATCTGGACACCATACTCTCGGGGTGTGCCTATCATGCTTTTGTTGAGTCAGCCATTTAGTCAGAGAATCTACAAGATTATCTTCTGTGGGTATTTTCTCTATAATAACTTATTTTCTCTCTCAATAATCTCCCTGATGAGATGAAATCGCCTGAGTACATGCTTGGATTTCTGGTGGGACCTTGGTTCCTTTGATTGAGCAATGGCGCCCGTGTTGTCACAGTACATCGTGATGCTATTCTTTATCGCGGGAAGCACTTCCAGCTCCGTGATGAACTTCTTTATCCAGACTGCTTTTTTAGCTGCCTCAGATGCTGCAATATACTCGGCTTCAGTGGTGGAGTCCGCTATAGTTGACTGCTTTGAGCTTTTCCAACTGACAGCTCCGCCATTCAAAGTAAACAGATATCCTGTTTGCGATCTGCTGTCATCCCTATCGGTCTGAAAGCTCGCATTTTAGTAACCAATGACTTTCATCTCAGAACAATCTCCGTATGTCAAAAACACATCCTTAGTTCTTCTCAGATACTTGAGGATTGTTTTGACAGCTGCTCAGTGTTGCTCACCAGGATTTTCCTGATACATACTCGTTATGCTAAAAGCATAAGAGACATAAGGTCTTGTACATAGCATGGCGTACATGATCGATCCTATTGCTGAAGCATAAGGGATCCTACTCATACGCTCTCTATCTGAAGGAGTATGTGGACATTGCTCCTTAGATAATTTGATTCCATGACAAGTAGGTAAATTACCTCTTTTGGAATCTTCCATTTTGAATCTTTTCAAAACTTTATCTATGTACGTAGATTGAGAAAGTCCTAACAACCTCTTAGATCTATTACGCTAGATCTTAATCCCGAGGATTTAGGCTGCTTCTCCCAAATCTTTCATGGAGAAATTCTGAGATAACCATTGCTTGATAGCTTGCATCATGGGAATATCATTCCCGATGATTAATATGTCATCGATATATAATACAAGAAATATAACAGCACTCCCACTACTTTTCCTGTAAATACAAGGCTCGTCTATATTTTTGATGAAGTCAAATTCTTTGATTATCTCATCAAATCGTATATTCCAACTTCTGGAGGCTTCCTTGAGTCCATAAATGGATTGTTTAGCTTGCATACTTTATTATGATCATCCTTAGATGCAAACCCTCAGGTTGTGTCATATAGACTTCCTCTACGAGGTTCCCATTAAGGAAAGTTGTTTTGACATCCATCTGCCAAATCTCATAATCAAAGTGTGCAGCTAGTGCCAGTAAAATTTGAATGGACTTTATCATTGCAACAGACGAGAAGGTTTCGTTATAGTCAATTCCTTGGATTTGTCTATAACCTTTCGCCACCAACCTATCCTTATAGGTTTGGATGTTGCCTTCTGCATCAGTTTTATGCTTGTAAATCCACTTGCAGCCTATGGGTTTTATCCCTTCAGGTGCATCCACCAAGTCCTAGACTTGATTCTCATACATAGAGTCTATTTCGGATTTTATGGCCTCAAGCCACTTGATTGAATCAATGTCACGCATTGCTTCGTCATAACTGGTGGGATCGTCATTATCAATAACCTGATCATGTTCCTTATCAATATGGAAACCATATCTTTCAGGCTCATATATTTCCTTACCAAACCTTCTAAGTTCATAACCTTGTGATTGTTCCATCGCTGCCCTTTTGAGGGGCCTAGGGTTTAGTTCTATGTTATTTTGTTCTTCTCGTACCTCATCGAGGTCAAGTCTACTCCCACTATATTTCTTGAGAAGGAATTCATTCTCTAGAAATTTAGCATTTCGTGAGACAAATGTTCTTTGTTCATTTGGGATGTAGAACACGTATGCTCTTGAGTTCAAGACATATCCTACAAACTTACATTTAACTGCACTATCATCCAATTTGTTAGTTTGTGTGAGCTTAACATATGCGTCACATCCCCAAACTCTTAGATAACTAAGACTATGACGTTTCCCAGACCATAACTCATATGGTGTTTGACTAAAAGTCTTGGAAGGAACTTGGTTTAGTAGTAGTGTTGCAGTTTCTAAAGAAAGACCCCAAAATGAAAGAGAGAGGTAGATCCGTGTCTGGCATCATTGATCAGACCATATCTAATAATGTCTGATTTCTCCTTTCGGAGACCCTATTATGCTGTGGAGTTCCCGGAGGAGTCCACTGGGAAACAATGCCATTTTCTCTCAAGTAATCTTGAAATACGTCGCTTAATTATTCACCACCTCGGTCAGACCTTAGTGACTTAATACTTTTATTAAGATGATTTTCTACTTCAGCTTTGAAGTCTTTGAATTTCTCAAAGGCTTCAGATTTGTACCGCATAAAGTACACATACCTATACCGCGAGTGATCATCGATAAAGGTAATGAAGTAGGAGAATCCACCTCTAGCGGTGACTGACATTGGTCCGCATACATCAGAGTGTATGAGTTTTAATGTCTCCGCTGGACGCTGTCATTTACCTTTGAAGGGTAATTTGGTCATTTTACAAAGTAAACAAGACTCACAAGTTCCATAAGGTTCATATTTGAAGGGTTTGAAATACCCATCCTTATGTAGCTTAGTTAATCTTGTTTCATTGATATGACCTAAGCGATTGTGCCATAGAAGTGATTCATTGAGATTATTCGAGTTAACGTTGTATATATTAGAGGTTGAACATTCTTTGTTAGTTTTTAAGACATAGATACCATTATTCAAAATACCATCTCCATATTTTATTTCATTGAAATAAATAGAACATTCATTACAATTTATTAGGCATGAAAAGCCTTTATTACATAAAGAATAAATTGAAATGATGTTCTTTACTATAGAAGGTACATAAACACAATCTTCTAAGTCTAAAACTAAACCATTCGGAAAATCTAATGAATAAGTCCCCACGCACAATGCAGCCAGTTTTGCTCCATTACCCATGCATAAGTCAACCTCCCCATGACGAAGTCTCCTACTGTTTCTCAGGCCCTGCACATTGTTACACAAGTGAGTCCCACAACTGGTGTCAAGCACCCAAGTAGAAGGTTCAGAGTTTTGAGAATATAGTTCAATCATATAAAACATACCTGAAGCATTGGGCTTCTTGGCATCTTGGGCTTCCCTAGCTTCATTGGCTTTCAAGGATCTGCAGTCTTTCTTCCAATAAACCTTCTTTCCACAAAAGAAATATTTCCTCTTTCCCTTTTTCTTCTCCACCTTACCATTGGGCTTTAGGTGATCTGGAGCCTTGGCCTTGCCCATATTTTTCTTTGGGCCTCGTGGCTTCAGGTCCGTACCCGTAAGCATGACGGAGGTTTTAAGCTCCGGTTTCAAGTCCTTCTCTGCTTGCTTTATCAGATTGTACAATTCTGCTAAAGTAGTTTCTTTATTAGATAGATGAAACTGCATAATAAAGTTAGAGAAGTCTTTTGGTAAGGACTGAAGAATTAGATCGTGACCTATCTCATGATCCATGATGAACCCGAGGTTGGCCAATTTTTCAATGTGGCCAATCATCTTAAGCACATGTCCACTAACAGATCCTTCTTTATACCTTGTTTGGAATAAGACACATGACACTTGGAATCTCACGGTATGAACGAAAGTTGCATACAACTCCTTCAAGTGAAAGATGATGGTTTGAGCATCCATATCTTCGTAAGCTTTCTGAAGTTCGTCCAAGATAGAGCCAAGCATTATGGAAACTGCTTGCTCATCATCATCGACGTGTTTCTTCCAAGCATCAAATGTATTTTGGTCAGCATCTTCTGTGGGTTCAGGGGGAAATGGTCTTTCAAGAACATAGAAAATATTTTCTTGTCGTAAGACAATTTTAAGGTTTCTAAACCAGTCATTGTAGTTGTCCCATTTGAGCTTATGCTCATCAAGGATGGAACAAAGTGATATTCTGTTTGCCATTTGAATGTTTGTGAAATATTTTAACCCATTTGTTAAGAGAGAATGTTAAAATTAGGAATATGTTTTCATTAATGTTTCATAATAACATGGGCTTTTAATATTATGAAGTTGCTCCCACTCAATTTTTAAAATTTTAAGCAAATCGCATCAACCCCAATATGATGGATTTCTTGTGGGCAAGGATCCCATATCATCATTTCATAACTCCGACTAGGGCCGGTCGTTATAAAATACGATAATTAGGTAGGTTCCCAACCAATTTATGATATAAATCATAATTCCTTAATCATTAGGTTGGGCAATCAAACGTGTCATAGCTTATGCTAGTCTTTGTGGACACCCAATCTTTTGCCACTAAGTTATAAGACCATGCCTAAGGGTCGCTTCAAACCATTGTCAATAGTATGATTTAGGGACAAATTGGTATTGGTCAGTCTGGTAAAGCCTAGTCCTGCCAATACGGTTTAAGCCCTTTGGGTCTATACTTTACAATGGGAGGAAAATTTTAGACTTAAATTATTATTGAGGATTTTATCAAGTTTAAGTGAATAACTGTCAAATGGATTCCTCCATTGAAAATTCCCCAGAGGGAGGGTGGGTCAAACTCTCTTAAATACCCTTACCTCTTAGGCTTTTATTGCATTGGTGACAGGAATAAACAATAGATCTTCCAAATTAGTCCAACACTTTAAATATGCTTTAAGGTAAGCTTTGAGTAAATGATTATCTAGATGTCTTCACAACTTTTCCTTTTGGCTATAAAAAGGTAGTGAGTGAAGGAAGAAACCAAATCATTATCCAACTCTAGTAATACCTTTGGTTAAATTAATTTTAGTTTGGAAAGTTTTATTAACGCCTTGGTCTCACCCCACTTGTTTCTTTTATAAAGTCTTTATTATAAACAAGTGATTTATATTTATTAGCCTTAAAGGTAATAAATCTCTAAGTTCATCACGAAATAATTACTTAGCTAAGGGATAAGCAATACACTCTCTATTTCCTTAGAAAGTCTATAGATGCTTGCACCCTAAAATAATCATGCCAATTCTAATCATACATAGAATCATCAAGCAAATGAGTTTTAATATGTTGGAATTATTTTAGGGATTAAATAACTTTGATTAATATTTAATTATGATATTGCATTTTATTTTAATCAAATAAATTTACTATTCACGTTTTTTTACAGATGTGTGAACTTTAAATGCAATTTCACAATTCAAATCTTAACCAAATCATGCAACGAGCTTTTACACACCCAATTTCGAGTTCAAATGAGAGAGAAATAATCAAAACAAAAACGGCGCTCTGATACCACTGTTGAGAAGCGGCCGCGAGTGCGCAGTGAAAAATTAAAAAATTATGATGCCATTATCCATTTGCCCAATACCCATTTGTTTTGATTATTCTACAAGCCTAGGCATGTTACTATATATTCTAAGCATAAAAACTCATAAAACATGCAAGTAACATAAACCTAAACAAGCAAACTATCATAAGAACTCTAATTAAAATAAAGAAAAAAAAGACTTACTTGAACCGAACACTCCTCCAGTCCTCCCTCCAATCTACAAGCTTTTCTCGAACTCAGCAAGCTCTTCCACGTTCCAAAGAGCCACCCAAATGTGTGGCCTCCAAAGGTGCACACACCAAAGCCAAAACTCAACGGCAAGACTACGCCTTGAGTTCACGGGTATTTTGCCCCTAGTGCTAGCCTAGACAAATACCTTAAAAATTTTAACTTGAGATTCCTCTAGTCAATTAGACTTAAGGATCCTCAAAATCAGTGGCTTACTCTTAAACTTTAGAGTTGCTCACTTATATAAACCCAAGATATGAAAGGTTTTGGTGTAAAAAAATTTGTAAAGAATTCTTTGGGTTTATATAGGTGCTCCAAAGACAACAAAATTAATTAAGAATCCGATGTGGGATAAATGCTAATTTAATCTTAGCCATTGGATCTTAATTTAGTGGTTTAATGAGATTATAAAACCCCAATAAGAGTTTGGGCCGAATTGGAATTCAAAACAAATAACAAATAAATAAAATTAAAAAAAATGAAGCGCCATCTGCGCTTTTATTTATTTATTTATTCAAATTCCCAAAGTGCCCCTATCATCATTCACCAATCCTTAAGCCACTATGAAACCTCATAAATGATTTGTTCAATAATTAAACACATTTAACCATTTATGAGCAATTCCTACAGCAATCATATATACTGTTAAATTTGTATTGTGCACTGTTAACCATTGATTTCGACTTTGTTGTGTGTGACCTTTTGGGTTCCCCTCAAGTTGGACATGAAATGAATCATGATAATTTAATCGAACATAAATTATCCTCCGATTAAATGGTCATTCGATTTCAATGACCAAGGTTGACATCTAGAAACATGTCAAGGCCCCCAAATAAGAAGGAAAGATATATACCCATTCTGTATGCGATTTACATATGATACGGTCCCTTGCCTCACTGTATCCCCACCTTTTAACCTATGGTACGAAAAGTGTCTACCCATATGGTCAAAGGTATGATGTTGATAGTGTCATGAATCGTACTAACCCAAGAATCTCACATGATTCTTCCGATGCGGCCACATTCTCAAGCACTGATCACACATATCAACCCACGAATTGGAATACTACTCTTATAAGAAAATATTATCCGAGAGAGTGGCGATTCTCTGTTTTATCTTTACAAACTTCATGTGTTTCAATAAATGACCCAATCATACCATTATGACCGGATCTTTTAAACCGGGGAAGGAGAATGTCAAAGTTATCTGATCCACACATAAGATTGTAAAGACCTAAAGTCTGAGGACTAGTCATACAATCGATACATGAAAGTTCTCACAGACACATGGGATAAACACTCCATGTGAAAACTTTCGGCGGTCAGTTCGATGGACACGAGCAACTCATGCATCCATGTGATACACCAAGCGGACGTATCTTCGCTTGTAGCCTATGAGATCGGCTACCCCATTTAAGGGCGGATCATATCATCATGCTAGTCTCTCCGCTTTGTGAACACCCAGATTATTCACAAAACTATGACTAGGAACGTTTGAGAGTAATGATTCTCATAAGGCGTGGAAGCCATCATCTTATTACTCCAAGGGCTTTATTAAAGTGTTTGATGATTCATATAATTTATGTAAGACACGTATAAAAAAGATTGCCATTTTATTAATTAATGAAAAATATTACAAATACATGTACATATATCCCATCCATAAATTAGGTATATGGCATATCTGTGGGAACACAGAAACTGGGCGACGCATGCTGTCCTGGGCTCACGGCCCGGTCGGGAGTACGGAATAGCCCGTGGGGGACTAAACCGGAGAATAATGGAGTCGCCACCCGGTGTGAACCGGGACAAAGATTTAAGGCCGCACTCACCCCTCGCAAGGGAAGACCTCAAACCGTTGGGTTCGGAATGGTCCCTTACTTATGCCACTTGTAATGAAAGGATTTATATGATAATTTAATCAGGCTTAAGTAATACTTATTTCTAAGAATATCATGCTTCTAAATCCACATACATACATCAACAAGTTCATCTAAATTTATATATAACACATATTCGAATTTGCATATAGCCTATTTGCATGTAATCTATGTCTCAATTTGCATACATGAGGTTTATCATACGGCAAGCATACAAGTTAATGAACGCATTGGTGGATACAGAAGCGCGAACAAATAGCATTCTTACTAGCATGCATATTAAGAAAAGATATTTAAGCGCATAACAGAAATAGACAACTAGAGAGGTAATACAAATGCATAACGTAAAAAAGGGGAACTATGTGCTAAGATGGACATGTCGTAATATGATGCAAGAGGATCTGTTTACCGTGGGTGTTCGTGCAGCGTTCGTAGATGCGTTCGAACGGTAAACAGAAGGTTCTCATTCGAGTAGCGTTCGTAAATGCGTTCGAACGGAAATGAAACAGAATGCTCACGTTCGTATGGCGTTTGTGAACGCGTTCGAACGGAAATGAAACAGAATACTCACGTTCGTATAGTGTTCGTTAATGCGTTCGAACAGAAATGAAACAGAATGCTCACGTTCGTATGGCGTTTGTGAACACGTTCGAACAGAGATGAGACCTGATGCATGATAAGGCAAAAATGCATGCGCGTTCGAGTTGCATTCGTAAACGTGTTCGAACGGGAACAGACCTGATGCATGAAATGGGACGCAATACATAAATGGCAAATAGTACAATGCGAGGCGCGGCGAAGCATCGTGGTAAAGGATTTTAACCTCTTCAATTAGAGGACCTCTCATCGCACTTACTAAGCCCATGCGCCCGATCGCATCATGCGTACAAACATAAAGACAATCATATCAAACTAAGTATGCCCGATTGAACACATCTTACATCCAACCGAACACACATCAACCGGCGCGGCAAAGCATCGTGGTAAAGGGCTTTAACCCCTCCCCATAGGGGATCTTTCATTCCACTTACTAAGCCCATGCGCTTGATTGAACCATGCATAAAAAGATAAAGACAATCATATCAAACTAAGTATGCCCGATTGAACACATCTTACATCCAATCGAACACACATCAACCAGCGCGGCAAAGCATCGTGGTAAAGGGCTTTAACCCCTCCCCATAGGGGATCTTTCATTCCACTTACTAAGCCCATGCGCTTGATTGAACCATGCATAAAAAGATAAAGACAATCATATCAAACTAAGTATGCCCGATTGAACACATCTTACATCCAACCGAACACATATCAACCGGCGCGGCAAAGCATCGTGGTAAAGGGCTTTAACCCATCCCCATAGGGGATCTTTCATTCCACTTACTAAGCCCATGCGCTCGATTGAATCATGCATAAATAAGCAACATACAGAATTCAAGTGACGAAAAATAAATAAACCAAAGCAACACAAAACAAAAGAGGGTGCCGTTTACTCAAGCGGTACGTGGAGTTGTGTCCCGAGTACAGATCATATTACCGTCCATTCAGAATCGGCTATGAAATTTATGTCCGGGTTTCCATCCGATATACCGCGAGAGTTGACACATCTCTCATTTTATTCCATAGCCACAACATACAACATCTCATAATTCATGCATATTTATCTACTCAAAGGCCACAACATGCATTTCAACATGACAATCACGCAAGCAATATTTAAGAAATAGTACAAAAAAAAGCGAGTGTGAAAGATACCCTCAGGTCTAACCTTTTTGCCAACTTTCAGGCTTGCGTTTCATGGACGTCGGAAGGGTACAACTTCTCAACTTCTCCGATTCACTGGTTTAGCGTCCTAGCTCACTGCTTTGCTGTTTTGCTTGCGGTTTGAACTCCGTTCTGCTACTGTTCGGCCTCTGTTTTGCTGCTCACTGTTCAGGTCACCTGTTTTGACGTTTCAACGGACTGTTCCAAGTTTTTGTGTGGGTTCTTAGTGCAGTCTTATGTGATTATTTTAAGGATTATGAATGCAGTTTTTTATGTTATTACTTTAAGGTTTTTAGGGAATGTTTTAAGCGTATTTTGCTGCTGTTTTAGGGGTTAAATTACTGCTGTTTGGGCGTGATTTAGGGACTGGTTTGGGTCGGTTTCGGTTTGTGTAAGTGGGCTACGGATTGAACTGTTTGGAGAGGGTATTGTGCGACAATTCTGAGAAGTAAAGGGGCTGCTGTTTTGGCGTGGATTTAAGGACTGTGAAGGGGCTGGATGCGGCAATGGGAGAGTTTGGAGGTCTCTTGGGCGTGATTTGAGAGATATGTGTGCTTCGGTTATTGAAGGAGGTGTAGGAGAGAAATTGTTTTTACTTCTTTATGCTATTACCGTGAATGATCTTGTCTGAATGAGAGGATGGCTTTGGTTAGGGGTTGTTTATATAGAGAAGGGTTAGGGCTTCACCTTGTCTCACAAGGAAGGGATTTTGGCATTAAAATGAGGATTTGATTTGGTGTTGAGCAAGGAAAGTCAAAGATTGAGGGGGGACAAATCTTGGCTAGAATAGGAAGTCAATATCTTTAATTTGTTATGATTGATTTTAATTAGGCATGACATCTTTTTAATTTAGTATGTGATTTGTTTAGTTAAGAAGTTAATATATTTGATTTATCTTAATTAGGTATGATTATATTTTATGTTTTATTTAATTGGTAAATGGTTTAAATATTATATTTAATTCAATGTTTAATTTAATTAAATTGGGATGTGTTTTATAGGCTTTGGGGAGCTAATTGGGCTGGGGTGCGAGGCTAGCAGCAAAACCAGAAACACCGACGCCGTTCGAACGCCAATTCGAACGCTACACGAACGTCCGCAATCTGCCTGACGTTCGAACGAAGTAACGAACGCAGCACTAACGAAGACAGTGAACTTGTGAGATGAACTTGATGACGTACTTATTCTGAATTTCCCCTTCCGACCTCCGTTTCCCGCAATATCCTTAGCTAAAAAAGGTAGTGCCTCCAACTGAGACTCATCATCGGGTTTCACATGTAAAATGCAATGCCTACAATATCCCTTACATTTCGTGTCCATAATTCACCCACTCATGAATTATGACGACCACAGATAATCTCGCTAAACTATGCAAGTCGAGGTCATTACATACGTATAATCTCTCTGTCACAGACTATCTATATTATACTTTAGATATAGATAAGAACGTCAAATCCTTATATTATAATATAGTCGACTTTCAAATTTACGATCTCTAAATAACACTCGGAACTTGCTTCCGAAGTTATACCACGGCCATGGATTTACTAGATCGCAAACACGTGTAGGATGCCTATGCCCTGTACACAGGATTGGCGGATTCTATCTTGATACGCACTGGATATCATGAGCATCAGTCCATACCTAAGGAACATGTGGAGGTCTAATCTAAATAGATCGGTGACGTGACTGCGATCAAAGTGTGGAGGATAACTCATATATCCATTGTGGTATCTCAAGTCGAAGGACCACTATGTTCGCTCAACTCGAGAAGATTCCTATTGACGTTGGTGTACCATCTATTATGAAATATTTAGTGAGTCGTTCAGTGTTTATCAATTAAACACCTATATGTCTATACGAGTCTCCCGAGACTCATGGTTCATTAGGATAAACCATCGGACCAAGTAACGATATACGATATGTATTAGTCTCAGCGGATTTTACTAACCAACCCGTGTTAGTAAATCTTGACCATAAACTTTATTTAATGATATACAACTTATAGTGACGCTTCCCAATATCAATTACAAACTACATTGTAACTGCACACTACGTTGTAAATCCTAGGGTCTTTGTCTAATAAATACGTATCACTAAATTAGATTTAGTTTCAATCTAATCTTAATTAGATATCTAATCGTAATTAGATCGAATATGTATATAAAAAAACAAGAGGTGATACCATTAAATAAGTAATATTATGGAAAAAAGGCATTGATCGTATTCATGAATCGGACATAAATACGATCCGGATTGGCACTCTGAGCACCAACCCTAACACACAGAACCAAATCCAAGGAACTGGGGGAATGAGCAATGTCAAGCCATTACTTTGAAAAGTGGTACTGAGATCAATAAAAATGTTGGAGTCAAGGCATCCACTGAGGAAGTTCTAAAAGAAAACAACGAAGTAGAACCACAGATAGAGGAAAAAGAGACAAAAGGAAATGATCGAGAAAAATTCACTCCACCTCCACATTTTCCACAGCGTCTCCAGAATAGTAAACTAGACAAGCAGTTTGCTCGATTCCTGAAGATCTTCAAAAAGCTGCATATCAACATTCCATTTGCAGAAGCGTTTGAACAAATGCCCAGCTATGTCAAATTCATGAAAGACATTCTGTCACGAAAACGAGATTGAGAGGTTACGAGACAGTAGCATTTACAGAAGAATGCAGCGCCATCATTCAGAGAAAGCTTCCCCCAAAGTTGAAAGATCCTGGCAATTTCATTATTCCTTGCACCATAGGCGAACATTACTTCGGTAAGGCTTTGTGTGATTTAGGTGCCAACATTAACTTGATGCATTTGTCTATTTACAGGAGCAGATTGGAGAAGCAATGCCTACCTCAGTTACTCTGCAGCTTGCTGACAGATCGCTTGCATTTCCGAGAGGTGTAGTGGAAGATGTATTGGTTAAAGTCGACAAATTCATTTTCCCTGCAGATTTCATTATCCTTGACATGGAAGAAGACAAAGATGTACATATCATCCTCGGGAGACCATTTTTTGCTACAGGTCGAACTGTTATTGATGTACAAAAAGGAGAACTAACCATGAAAGTACATGACCAAGAAGTTACATTCAATGTTTTCAAAGCCATGAAATTCCCGAGTGATGAAAATGAGGTGGAATGTTTCAGAATTGATGTTGTAGATAGTATCATCCAGGATGATAATGCAATGCAACTTCCCACGGATAAACTTGAAGCTTGCATCACTGACATGACTGACAGTGAGCTAGATGATGAAATTCTGGAATATATCAATTATCTTGACAGACCATTTCGCTTCAAATCGACACCACATTTGGAAAGTTTGGAAATACCAAAAAAGAAGTGAATCAAGCCTTCGATTGAAGAACCACCGCAGCTGGAACTAAAGCTACTTCTGAGCCATCTCAGGTATGCATTCTTAGGAAACTCTTCTGATTTACCTGTGATTATTTCTTCGTCACTAACATTGGAACAAGAAGATAAGTTGTTGAGAGTTTTACGAGAACACAAGAAAGCAATTGGCTGGACTATAGCAGACATTCGAGGCATTAGTCCATCATTTTGGATGCACAAAATTATGATGAATGATGAATAAAAAGCCATAGTGGAGCATCAACGGAGACTAAATCCAATCATGAAGGAGGTCGTGAAGAAATAAATTATCAAATGGTTGGATGTCGGCATCATTTACCTCATCTCTGACAACACGTGGGTGAGTCATATGCAATGTGTGCCAAAGAAAGGAGGAATTACTGTAGTCACAAATGAAAAGAATGAGTTGATTCCAACAAGAACGGTGACCGGATGGAGAGTATACATGGACTACATGAAGCTGAACAAAGCAACAAGGAAAGATCATTTCTCGTTACCATTCATTGACCAGATGCTAAACAGATTGGTGTGACATGATTTCTATTGTTTTCTGGATGGATACTCGAGGTACAATCAGATTGCCATCGCCCCAGAAGATCAGGAGAAAACCACTTTTACATGCCTGTATGGTACTTTTGCTTTCCGTATGATGCCATTTGGACTATGTAATGCTCTTGCCATATTTCAACGTTGCATGATGGCCATCTTCTCAAACATGCTGGAACAAAGTATTGAGGTTTTTATGGATGATTTCTCTGTGTTTGGAGACTCTTTCGACCACTGCTTGCAAAATTTGGAAAAGGTGTTACAAAGGTGTGAAGATACCAACCTGGTACTCAACTGGGAGAAATGCAACTTCATGGTGCAGGAAGGCATTGTGATGGGACATCATATCTCACAAAAGGGAATCGAGGTAGACAAAGCAAAGATCAAGACAATTGAAAAACTACCTCTACCATCATCTATCGAAGGGATTCGCAGTTTTCTCGGACATGCATGCTTTTACAGGAGATTTATCAAAGACTTCTCCAAGATTGCTAAACCCCTATGCAATCTACTGGAGAAAGACGTGCCTTTCAATTTCACCAAAGAATGCCACAAAGCTTTTGAGATATTGAAACAGAAGTTGGTCTCTGCCCCCATCATAGTAGCACCAGACTGGACCCTTCCATTTGAGGTGATGTGCAATGCTAGTGATTTTGTTGTAGGTGCAGTTTTGGGACAACAAAGCAAAATTTTTCCATACCATTTACTACTCCAGCAAAACTCTGAATGAAGCTCAACTCAACTACACAACCACTGAAAAAGAGTTGCTCGCAGTTGTGTTTACTTTTGATAAATTTTGCTTCTATCTACTAGGTCCCAAAGTGGTGGTCTACACAGATCATTCAGCAATCAAATACCTGATCATGAAGAAAGATGCCAAACCCAGATTGATTCGTTGGGTACTTCTGCTGCAAGAATTTGAAGTAGATATCCGAGATAGGAAAGAGACAGAAAACCAAGTGGCAGATCATTTATCGAGACTCGAGAATAGAGAAACAGCTAGCAATGAACTGAAAAATAAAGAAACATTTCCATATGAATATTTGTTTGCCATGAAACAGCATGATGTCCCTTGGTATGCTGACTATGTAAACTATATAGTATCGGGAAAATGGTCGTTGGAATGGACTCATCAGCAACGAAATAAGTTCTTCGTCATTACTAAGACGTACCTGTTCAAATGATATGCTGACCAATTACTAAGACGTTGTGTTCCAGTGGAGGAGGTCAATAGTGTCTTACAGCATTGTCATTAATCATCATATGGTGGACACTTCAGCGGAAATAAAACTTCAGCCAAAGTCCTACAATCAGGTTTGTTCTGGCCTACTCTATTTAAAGACGTTTACTTATTTGCTCTTCAATGTGACAGGTGCCAGAGAACGGGAAATATTTCAATGAGAAATGAAAATCCTCTGCAAAATATTCTGGAAGTGGAGATATTTGATGTATGAGGGATTGATTTTATGGGACCCTTTGTTCCATCATTCGGAAACTTGTACATACAAGTTGTAGTAGACTACGTCTCCAAATGGGTTGAAGCAACAACACTACCATCAAATGATTCAAAAGTTGTAATAAAATTCATTAAAAAGATTATTTTCACTCGCTTCGGAACACCTCGGGAAATTATCAGTGATGGTGGCACACATTTCTGCAACAGATACTTCGAAGCACTCCTATCCAAATACAGAGTCACTCATAAAGTTTCTGTTAGACATTATGTCCCATAGCGTCACTGTTTGTAAATGATATTGTATTATTGTACAAAATTAACTATGTGATAATGAAATTGCCTTTTGCCGTTTTGTAATATTATTTACTTTTATATATAAATGGCGAAAGTCCATATGATTAATACCGGATTGAGATGATATGAGACAGTATCAATCCATAAAGGTTTAATCATTAAATATCCCTAGTCGGAGTATTATCGAGATCGGACATCGATAATGCGGAATAGACTAGTATTGCGCTTGTGCACGTTGTGAGGGCACAACGGCATAGTTCTTATATATTTAAGTATTGGATACTTATGCAAGTGCGATAGGAGGTTGTGTTTTACCGATGGTACGGAAAACAGCTTCGCTCTGGATAGACCCCGCGGAATCCCATTGGTAGTATGTCTGCGTGTCTATGGGAGGCCGCATCAGGGTAGGTGTATATGGTCTTAACCTGAGACTTACATCGCTAGTACTTGCGACAATCGGTAAACTTTGGTTTTGGTGGTTGGGGACCTTAACCGGTTCTGTGTACACCTCTTCTGGGTTTATCGAGAATCGTAGTGTACTGGATGTGATGTCGAGATGGAAGTATCACTTCAGACATATGGAGGTGATGGTCACGCAGGACACAGAACTAGTACTCTATAAAAGGTTGCAACCATCGGGACAATATGACCAGGTCAGGATTGTCCGATTTAAAGAGACTAGTTGCTTGATGTCCGATATATGTTTCGTACGGGGCAGACACATTTCCAGCCCTAGGCCTAACATGTGATCATCCGATACTGGTTCGATATACGCAATACTACGGTATACTACGCTTGATATAGATCTTATATTCCTATAAGAATATTTCTGGAGAATTGGGTAGGCATGGCGCTTTGCTAGAAGCCAACCTTGTCTTGTGAATCGGTAAAAACGTAGTACGAGGTACGTACGTGTTCGGATAATCCGACGACCGTATTTACTGCCAACATATCCGGAGATCTCTTGGGTCGCTTCCCGAAGATTCACCAATGACGTATGATTCAAACTCGATTAATCTTGGATTAATTACGGAGAGACTTTATCTTGGATAAAGTACTATACATAGAGAGAGAACGATTAATTTGGAATTAATCGTAAAATTATTATATTCGATATAATAATCGAAATTCGATTTCGACGCGAAATTAAAATTAGATTTTAATTCGGGCAAACGAGTTAATTTAGAATTAATTCGTTAGCGACGTAAATAATAATTTCGCTAGGCGCAATTATTTATTTAAATTCGATTTAATTAACGTCGCGACGTAAGTTCGGTATTTCGGAAATATCGAACCCGAACGCGTGAGTGCACGTGGGCCCACTTTCATTTGGAAACGTGTGGGGCCCACATGACACATGTCATATTATGCATTATTTAACTCTAATGCATTGCATGGAGATAGTGTACAATGCACTCAATGGTTTTGCATGGAAATTGAGTGTTTGACACTCTAAGCCATTGCATGATTTGTGTCATAAGTTTATTATTAATTTAATAAATATTATGGCATAAATATAAATTGATTTTTTGTAACAAAAATCATTGAACTCTCCTCTCTCTCACATTGCCGAAACTACATGCAGTTTTGGGCTCTCCATTTCTTCAATTTTTGTGGCAAGATTTGAAGAAGTTGTGCATTCAAAATCACAACAAAGGCTAGCACCTTCAAGGGATCATACAATGTGTTATGGGAAACTAATCCTTGAGCTTGGGAGGATCAAACAAAGCTTGGAGCTGCACTTTCCACCTTGGCCGAATTCATCACTGCACAAAGGAGAAGTTTTCATTTCATCAACGCATCCGCATTCCGATTTTTGTGAGTATGATTCCGCCATACTTCAATATTGTTCATTCATTTATATATATTTTGTTTGCTCTTGTTGATCTTGGGGCTTGGTAATAGAAACCAACAGTTTCCACTGCCTACCATCCGCAGTCAAATGGACAAGTTGAAGTTTCAAACAGGGAGATCAAAAGAATCATAGAGAGAACCATTGGATCAACAAGGAATGACTGGTCTACAAAACTGGATGACGCACTATGGACCTACCGGACAGCTTACAAGATACCAATTGGTATGTCCCCATATCGAATGGTGTTTGGGAAAGCGTTCCATCTGCCAGTGGAGCTTGAACACAAAGCGTACTGGGCACTGAAGAAGTTAAATCTTGATCTACAAGCAGCAAGAGAAAAATGGCTCCACCAACTTAACGAATTGGAGGAATTTCGCCTACATGCTTATGAGAATGCCAAACTGTACAAAGAAAAGATGAAGAAATGGAATGATAAAAAAAATTACGCAGACAACTGGAGCCAGGGCAGCAGCTGTTGTTATACGATTCAAGGTTGAAACTTTTCCCTCGAAAGCTGAAATCAAAGTGGTCAGGTCCATTTGTGATTACTCAAGTGTTACCCTACAGAGTTGTTGAGATATACAACCCCAAGTCCAACAACACATTTAAAGTTAACAGCCAGCGTGTCAAGCACTACTGGGGAGAATCATTTGAGCAACAAAAAAAAGTGTCACACTTTCAGATACAGCCTAACATTCGGTCAGTAATGTCTAGCTGACGGCGTTAAACTTAGCGCTAGCAGGGAGGCAACCCATGTAATTTGTGTATATATTGAGATTGGTGTGTTTTATTTTTGTGTGTTTTATTTTGTAGGTACAGTCACAAACAGGATGGAAGACGTTCTCGCAAATCTTCACAAGCAATTTCCTTCTCACACTCAAAACTCTCTGATGAAATTCTATAAAGCTCGAATGGAACGAATGAGACTACTAATGATCAAATAAAGAAGCACATATGCTAAGAAAAGAAGAGCTAAAAGAATGAGTGTTTGCTATAAATGTGCACGTATGACATGTAATACTCATTGTCATTCTTTATGAATGGTATCTGATAACCATGAGGATAAATTAAATTCATTAGGGATGGCTTGAGTAAGGAGTCTTTGGATGACATATCATTGACTCTTGAGACGTATCCCAGTGGATATGTGCATCACGCAATTCATATGTTATATACACAATTTCGAAAAGAAAGAAAATATTTAAGTCTCGAGAATCTGACTTTAAAAGACTATGTTTGCCAATTTATAAGAAAATTGGATGGGAAGCTTATCTCTGACGCATAGATGTCAACCAAGCCGTTACTTCTTATAAATATTATTATCTCTTTGTCTTTATCTAATAATTGTGATTTGTTTTGTTATTTTCTCCGACAGGATCCAGACTTTTTGATTTTCACGATATATTTTAATGTTTAGTTAATAATTGTCATTTGGCAAGTACTAGTGCTATTATTACTCACCCTTTTTCAGGTTCTATAAATTCAGCTCGTTATTGCACTCTTGAAGTCATCCAGATTTGAGAAAGAAATACACAATAAAAAAAATTGGAAGTAACTTCAAGAAGACGAGTTGTAAACATCTGTGTGTTTTGTGGTACTAGTGTTGGATCTAAACCAGAGTACGTTGAGGCAGCACATGAATTGGGTAGAGTCATAGCTGAAAGGAATATGCACCTAGTATATGGCGGTGGCAATCTTGGACTAATGGGGTACGTTTCAAGGGCTGTACAGGAATGAGGTAGTCAAGTTCTGGGAATCATCCCAAAACCTTTAGCAGAGGCGAATCTTATAGGACCATCAAATGGAGAGGAACTTATCGTGCCAGGTATGTCTGAACGACTGGTTGAAATGATTAATCGTGCTGATGTTTTTCTTGCTTTGCCCGGTGGCTTGGGCACAATGGAGGAAATTTTTACAGTACTATCTTTGGGCAAACTTGAACATACACCAAAAACCGATTGGATTGTGTAATGCTGATGGATTTTATGATTTTCTTTGTGTGTTTCTTGATGATGCCCGGAGAAATGGGTTCATGTCAAAACTTGTAAAAAATATCCTCTTCACTGCCAGAACTGCCCATGATTTAATTGACCAACTCTTAGCTTTTGAACCACAAATTGACCTTATTCTTTCCAAGATAATCTGGTCCGATAATGATCGTGGTAAGAAGCGTCGGATAAATCTGGATCTTAACCTTTAATTTTCTTTTTAGATGTAAAATTTCAGCTAATCAAGTACTGTCTTCTAAACTCTTCTTCTACTTTTTTAGACATTGGGGACAATGTCTCAATTAGGTTTGGGGGAGGGGAATAGTTGATTAGTATCTTATTTTTATTTTTGTTGTGTTATTTTTGCTTGGTTTTTAGTCAAAAATTTTCAAAAAATTCAAAAAAATTAAAAATTTTATTAAAAAAAAATATTTTGTTTTTGTGTTTTTTTTTTAACTTGACTAATTAGGTGAAATTGGTGTGAGATAGCTGTGTAAGGAATTTCTACTCGTGAGACGTATCTCAACCTATTTCTTAACAAGTTAATCTTTGTTTATTTCCTTTTGAATTATTTAGTTTGTGAATTCTCGATAATAGTGACTAAATTGGATCTTCATATGTTCAGTTGACATGTATTATCAACATACATAGTAATGTACGGACATGAGCTGTAAGTGAAAAGTTTGTAATATTCAGTGCTCTAGTTTAATTGGAGGAAACATATAAAAAAGCGATGGAATAAAAAAAAATCTAAGATCCGAGTAATTAAGTCCGTAGGGGTGTTTTAGCACCTAGTGCCTTAAAACCAACTAGTTTGGAAGTCACTGGCCCAAAGCTCGCTACATGGATTAAAGATGTTATAAAAAAAAAAAAAGGAAGATATCTGAAATCCGAGTAATTAAGTCTGTAAGGGTGTCTTAACACCTAGTGCCCTAAAGCCAAATGGCTTGGGAGTCACTGACCCAAAGCTCGCTACATGGATTGAAGATATTGTAAATAAATAAATAAAAATTTCAGAAAAAAGTTTCATTGCTAAAAAAATGTGTGAATTCTGATATAACTTTAGGACAAAAATATTACTCCCATTTTACTTAATATTTTGTATAGTTTCTCGAGTTTTATGAATGTTTTGATGTGTTTTAGTTTATTTTGTAGATAAAATAAAATCGGGACTCAATAGAATCAATCAGAACGAAATATGGAACAAATAAGGGCAAAAACTGGACTTGACATTTGGATTTTGGAGGTTGGAAACTTGAAATGGCGTTATAACGAAGTACAATTTCAGAAATTCCAACTTTGCACAATTTTCTTATTTTGAGGTGATTCAAGTTCCAGATTAAAGAAGACTCAAAGATCTACAACTTTGACATTCATAATAATTTCGAATTATGAAGTTTTCATTACCTAAATTGATAAAATATCCGGAAGTATGTTACGTGTAATTAGTAAAGTCATTTTCAAAATAAAAAATAAAATAAAATAAAATAAAAAATGAAAATTGTCAAACTTCCACCAAACATGCCTGCATGTTTGGTGGAGGATTTGGTGCCATGTTTGGTGGAGAAATTTGTGGAGAAATTGGTGAAGGAAAAATTTTGCCTATAAATACCAAGTCATTTCATTTGTAAATTTAATACCTTCTTCTGGGGATTTCCTTAAGAATACTAAGAAGATTGTATCTTGTTTATTTATTTACAGCTTTCTGTATTTAATTATTTATTTTACGCAATAGTACTTTCTTTATTTTACTTTTCAGTCTTTATTTTTAATGTTCAGTATGAGGAGGTAACTCCTCTCTGCTGGGGTGAAAGGTTAACTTTTATTACTAATATTTAGATTAATCTCCCTTAATTATAATATATAAACTATTCTAAAACCTGACTTAATGGGTACCGCCTTTATGATGGTTGGACTTAATTAAATTGATTTTAACTGACTAAATTGGATACCGCCTTTATGGTCAGTTTGAATTAATCATAAATCTGACTTAATCAGGATACCGCCTTTATGGTCGGTTGGTAATGTCATGCAAAGTTTATATATTATAATAAGGGAGATATCTAAAATAGAAGTAATAAAGTGGATCCTCTAACCCCCGTCATTTTCTTTATTGCTTTATTTACCTTTTAATTTCCAAGCTTTGTACTTTGTATTTATTTTATAAGTTTTAATCTTAGGTGTGGTAACTAAATACCATATATGGGGTTGTGATGAATTCTAATATCACCGGTTTATAAGTGGTAACTTTACGTCTTGGGTAATATAAAGGTTTATTTATTGAGCCTTAAGCTTAATGCTTCTTGTTAACTGGCCATTAATAAGATTGATTTGGTAAACTTAAAATGAACTTCGAAAATAGATTTTAGGTTAGCCTTAGACTCAATAGCTCACGATCTCACCTTGGGGCAAGAGACTCTTAGGTAGATTTCGTTACAGGCTAAGAATATACTTGTCGGGCGGGGGTAGCCATAATTGGAACTTAATCTTAATGAATTTAGGTAACTTGGTTGACATAGGAATATGATTAATTCAGTTATACTGGGTATTTGTATTTGACCATCGGAAGAGGCTTTTGCATAAATTCGTGTTCCAGGTTAATAAATCTATATATTGCACAAACATGAGATAACCTCTTCATCTTTAAAAAATATTGGAAGGAATCACAACCCTAGATAGTTTCTTAATATTGAATTTTTCTTAAATTTACTTTCGCACTGTTTTATTTACTTGTTTTCAGACAAAAATCATCATCCAATCAACAACCAATCTATTAGATACTCGTAAACATTTAACTTCATAAATTGATAGCTTAGGTATTAAGTCCTCGTGGGATCGATACATTTTTACTACTTGAGCGATACGTGCGTTTTCATTACGTGAGTGATTTCACCGATCAGTTAGGCGGGTCGGGATGGTAATGGTGTAATCTGGATCGAATGACGTAAACCCTACATGGGAACTTGTACCTTTCAAAAAAAGTTTAAGATGACAGATTACAGGCTGGAGGTACCGTGTGGCAGAGGGTTTTGTAGCTTGGTTAAAAGAAATGTCAGGTGGCAGAGTCACTTTCGGCAGAGTAGTTGGGGCAGAGAGCCTTAACATTGATAGCAAACTCACGTGGCTGACATCACGAAGACTTTATAATATTGTAATTTACCCTAGTATATAAAGGGTTTGGGAGTTCATTCTAAATGGTTGGAGAAAAATATATTTAGTAAATACTAATAGAGAAAATAGAAAGCTTATAAGATAGAACAAAGGTGGGTCGGTCTAATCTGAGCACTTGTAAAAAGTGGTCGGTCATACCCGACCTCATAGTAAAAGCATTTCTTTCCTTTGTGTCTGTGGACATAGGTAGGATTTATTCTACCGAACCACATTAAATCATATGTTTGTTGTGTGTTTTCTTATTTTTGTAGGAGCGAAGTGGGGTTTACCGCTATGCATATGATGTTCGACGACCACGATACTGTTGGGCTCGTAGCCCGTAGAGAGTACGGATTAGCCCACGGGGGACTAAACCAGAGAATAAAGGAGTCGCCACCCAGTGTGAACTGGGAAAGATTTAAGGCCGCACTCACCCCTCGCAAGGGAAGACCTCAAACTGTTGGGTTTGGAATGGTCCCTTACTTATGCCAGTATAATGGACGGGTTCACACAATGGTATAGCCAAGTCTTAATGCAATTCAGGCATAAAAGCGAATAAAAATATAATAACATACCCATCCGAAATAATAATCACAATAACATAGTTCCAAAAGCACATTAAATTAAGAAATACGAGATGCGATAACGAAAAAGTATAATAAACAAGCAAAAGCAGGAAAAGCGTCAATAAATGAATAGCAAACAAAAAGGGGTGTTAATCACGCATATATGAGTATTTCCTGAGTGGCACATGGAGTTGTATCCCAAGTACAAACCACACTACCGTTCATTCAGATTCGGCTACGGATTTTACGTCTGGGTTTCCATCCGATATACTGCAAGGGATAATAACATACATAATCATCAATGCAATGTAAATGGACAAAAAATAGACATAAAATATATATAACAATACATATACGTATAATCATCCACATGAACAAAAAGAAATAAAGAAAATAAGGGCGAAATAATAAAACAACTATAAAAGTGAATAAATAGATAAAAAAAAAAGATAAATAACGAAATACCAAAGAAAGAAAAAATGTGGCCAGGAATTTGGTCGTCTTTGATGTAGGACTTCGCATACCCGGCTGGACGTATTTCACGTCCAGCCAGGCATGCAGCATCCAGAACTATAAAAATAAATATGGTAAGGATGCCATCAGGTCTTACCTTTTAAGTTGCTTTCTCGGAAGTGCGTTAGGTCATCGTCGGAATGATTGATGGTTCAATGGTTGCTGTTTCTGGTTACTGGTTCGCTGTTTTCTGGTTACTAGTTCACAATTTTTTGGCTTGCTGTTTGCGTTATTTCTGGTCACTGTTTGCGCTGCTTTTGGTCCCTGTTTACGCCATTTCTGTTGTTTTGGTTTCTGGTTGTTGTTTTTTAGTTTTTTTAGCTGGTTGTTTTCATTGATTTTGGCTGGTTGTTTTTGGTGATTCTGGTTGTTGTTTTTGGTGATTCTGGTTGGTTAATTCGGTGATTCTGGTTGGTTATTTTTTGGGTGGTTGGCTGGTTGTTTGGGTCTCGGTTTTCTTGTTGTTTTTTCGGTAATTTTTCTGGTTGTTTTGGTCTCCTAGGGTTTTTTCTCTCTATTTGCCGCCATCAGAAGAAGAAAAAGTGTCCCCTTTTGATGATGACTTGGTCCTTTTTTATAATGATTTGAAGGGATCTCCAAATAGTGAAATAAATCATGGAAATTTGGGAGATATATTATCAAATTATTTTGGGAATAAAATCCTATAAATTTGGTGATAAGGAGATCTCAAATCTTGTTAAATTGGTAAGGATATGATGCCAAAATCTCATTAAATTAGAAAGTGCCGATGCTCTCATAACTAATGAGATTTTATCATATTTGGGAAGATTAGGCATGGGGTTTTGGGCGTGCATGGTGGGTATGGGCCGATTGCATGGGCAGAGGGTGGATGGGCTGAATGGGCCGAGGCTAAGGTTTGAAGCAGAAGCTGACTGAGTGAGTCTGAGGCTGGCTAGTGAGTGCGAATCCAATAAGAGGCTAATTTTGGAGGTTTTTCTTCCTTCCAGCATTCATTTTTCGCAACTTCCGTAACTTTTCAAGTAGTGCCTCTATACGAGGCTCATCATCGGACTCATGCAAAAATGCAGTGTCTACAGTCGCCCCCACTTTGATGGGGCTTGTGCAGTGTGAGACAGTGACAACCCTATCAAAGTCATGCATGTATTTTTACTTACCTAGTTTTCCAGTCGTCGCCGGACTTATCTGTTGTTTCTCTACTTTTACGAGATGCTTCGATCTCTGGGATTCATTCCCGAACTAACGGTGAGGTTTTTCGACCCGTGGGATTCATTCCCGAACCATGCTGGGTGTGAGATGCTTAAATCTCTAGGATTCATTCCCGAACTGAGTTGAGTTGATGGTGAGGTGTTTCGACCCCTGGGATTCATTCCCGAACCATGTTGGGTGTGAGATGCTTCGATCTCTGGGATTCATTCCCGAACTTAGTTGAGTTGATGGCGAGGTGCTTCAACCCCTGGGATTCATTCTCATACCATGCTGGGTGTGAGATGCTTCGATCTCTGGGATTCATTCTCGAACTGAGTTGAGTTGATGGCGAGGTGCTTCGACCTCTGGGCTTCATTCCTAAACCATGCTGGGTGTGAGAAGTTTCGATCTCTGGGATTCATTCCCGAAGTGTGTTGAGTTGATGGCGAGGTGCTTCGACCTCTGTGATTCATTCATGAACCATGCTGGGTGTGAGATGCTTTAATCTCTGGGATTTATTCCCAAACTGAGTTGAGTTGATGGCAAGGTGCTTCGACCCCTTTGATTCATTCCCGAACCATGATAGGTGTGAGATGCTTCAATCTATGGGATTCATTCCCAAACTGAGTGGGTGATATCGTTTTGGTCCATCTGCGTGACTTTTCGATCCACTGGGGAGTTTTTTCCATGATGATGAGGTCTTCGATCTCTGGGATTTATTCTTAAACAGTTGATAATGTGGGCCTTGACCCTGGGATTCATTCCCAAAACTGTTGATAATGTGGGCCTCGACCCTATGATTCATTCATGAACTGTCAAACTGATGGTGGTGAAGTACTTCACTGGTTCACTGCTCTCGTTCGTTGTCTTACTGTTTTGAGTCGTCGTTCTCCATCTTTTGCTGCTGTTTTTACTGTATTTCGCTGCTCTTCCGGTGACTTTTTCTGGTCACTATGTTTTCTGAATTTATGCTACTGTTCTTGGGTGTCTTTAAGGGCTAAAGGGCTTCGATTTTTGGTGGTTATGGGGGCTGTATAGGGGCTGTGATTTTCGGTTATGGAGAGTGTTTAGGGGGAGTGTTGTTTTCGGTGGAAATGGAGGAGGAGGAGAGGAAAATTCTAGGTTGTTTCTTGAGTATATTAGGTGTGAATGGATAGGCTTTTTTCTTTATGTGAATATGTGTGAATGAGCTAGCCCAGATGAGGGTGGTGAATGGTTCTTTTTATAGGCAAAGGCTAAGGTTTCTAGGTAAGGAAGGGAATCAAGTAAATAAGGGAGATATTTTGATTGGTTTATGAAAGGAAGGATCTTGTGCAATTGGTGGGTGAATATCTTAATTAAGGAATTAAAATATTTGATTGATTTTAATGTTTATTTTAATTTGGTATGTGATTTTTAGATTTGTTTTGATTTCACCATGTGTTAAATATGTGTTTTAAGTGGGCTTTGGGCGTGTGGGCCAAGGCTTGGGCGAATTGGGCTTAATGTGAGGTTAGCAGCAAAACCAGAATTACCGACACCGTTCGAACGCCTCATCGAACGCGGCACAAACGCCCGTAATCTGTTTGGCGTTCGAACGTATACACGAACGCAGCACGAACGAAAACAGTGAACCTTGTTTATTCTGAATTTCCCCTTCCGATGTCCGTTTTCCGTGACCTCCGTGACTTAAAAGGTAGTGTCTCCAAATGAGACTCATCATAGGGACTTATATGCAAAAATGCAGTGCCTACAGTCGCCCCCACTTTGATGGGATTTGTGTAATGTGTAACAGTGACAATCCTATCAAAGTTATGCAATGCATTTTCACTTACCTGGCTCGCCAGCTGTTGCTTAACTTACTGTTGTGTTGAGTCGATTTTGTTGTGAGGTGGTCCATTCTCGAACCAAGTTGAGGAGAGGTGGTCCATTCTCGGACCGTTTCAATGAGAGGTGGTCCATTCTCGAACTGTTACCGTGGTGTGGTCCATTCCCGATCCGTGCTCCATTCTCAGAATGTCATTCCCGACTTGTCCATTCTCGAACCATTACTGTGATGCGGTCCACTCCCGAACCTTGCTCCATTCTTGGAGTGCCATTCCCGGCTTGTTCATTCTCGAACTGTGTTTCCATTCTTGGAGTGTCATTCCCGGCTTGTTCATTCTCGAACTGTGCTTCCATTCTTGGAGTGTCATTCTTGGCAAAACTGATTATATATCTCCATACCCGGAGTGCCGTACCCGGTAAAATTGATCTGATGTTAATGTGGACCTCGCCCCTATAGTGCCATACCCGGCTAGACTGATGCTGATAAGGATGTTGGTCTCGCCCCCAGAGTGCCATACCCGGCCAGACTGATGCTGATAATGATATGGGCCTCGCCCCCAGACTGATACTGATATGGGCTTCGCCCCCATGCTGATACTGATATGGGCTTCGCCCCCAGATTGATGCTGATGTGGGCATTGCCCTCAAACTGATGTGGGCCTCGTCCCAACACTGTTACTGATGTGGGCCTCGCCCCAAACTGGTACTGATGCGGGCCTCGGCCTTGAAACTGATGTGGGCCTCACCCCAACACTGTTACTGATGTGGGCCTTGCCCCAGATAGATACTGATATGGGCCTCAACCCTGGGACTCGTCCGTAAACTGCTGATGTTATATTGATGCTTCTGATTGTCTTTCATTTTACGCTTCCTCTTTTCTTCTTCAAAACCTGGGAATACAAAAAAAAAACACAAAACGAATGCCAAAATGTGTTACGTGTATGCATGCATGCATAAGTGTGCTCCACTTTGGAACGCCATTTTCGGCAACTGTTGTGGTAGCGGTCCATTTCTGAACCGTGCTATCCGAGAATGTGGCTCATTTTTGAGCCGTTACTTGATGAGGTGGTCTTTGCCGCTACAATCCTGCGAATACAAAACAAAAATTGTATGTATGTGATATGTATGTATGTATGTATGGATGCATGATGTTGATGTGGGCCTCACCCCCAAACCGATACCGATGTGGGCCTCGCCCCCAAACTAATACTGATCTGGGCCTCGCCCTCAAACTGATGCGGATGTGGGCCTCAACCCTCGGGACTCATCCCCAAACAGATACTGATGTAGGCCTCGGCCCTGGGACTCATCCCCAAACTGATGCTGATGTGGGCCTCGGCCATGGGACTTATTCCCAAAATGATGCTGATGTGGGCTCGCCCCCAGACTGATACTGATATGGGCCTCGCCCCAAACTGATATTGACGTGGGCCTTGCCCCAAACTGATACTGATATGGGCCTCGCCCCCAGCTGATACTGATGTGGGCCTCGCCCCAAACTGATACTGATGTGGGCCTCGCCCCCAACTGATATTGATATGGGCCTCACCCCCAGACTGATACTGATATGGGCCTCGCCCTGTGATTCATTCCTGAAGACTGCTGACATTGTACTGTTGCTGCTTCTGGTTGGCTTGCATTTGACGCTTTCTCTTTTTCTCCTTTGAAACCTGTTATTACAAAACAGAACAAGCACAAAAAGGATGCAAATATGTTACGTGTATGCATGATGCATGATTGAGTTTCCTATCCCATTGGGTTAGGTCTTCTGCCGGTACTCTTGGTGGCTGCTCGGTCTTTTGACAAGTCTGCCATCTTCCCTAACCAACGGGTATCTATGATGGCCTTCAAGACAAAAGGGGGTTAACATGGTGCATGTATGCATGAGGTACATGTGATGCAAGAAATATATCAAATCATTAAAATTTTCACACAAATCGGCCCACCATCATTTTAGAAGCTTTTGGGCTAACTGTCATATGAGTGAACTCGTCCCAGTTTAAATGGCCCAACAGGTTCGCATTTCTGACAAGAAGTCCAACTGCATCCAAATGAGGATGGTCCACAAGCACATACTCAAGGAAATAATTATTACTTTAACCATACAACCTCGATCTATGGGTGGGTTCGCAGGAGTGTAGACAAAGGCTCTCACCGGCGAAGGATGGCCCACAACTAGGTCACCCAATCAAGGGTTCGAGCGACCAAGTGAGCGCACCCTTTTTTTATACACTAAGGTACGTGCCGATGAGTTATGGTGTGTGACTGACTGTCAAATGGATTTCCCATTGTAGATTCCCCAGAGGGAGGGTGGAGCGAGGCTCACTTAAATACCCAAGCCTATTAGGCTCTTATCGCTTGGTGTCAAGAATAAACAACGAGTCCTCCAAATTAGTCCATCATAATAGGCTACGAGTAGATGGCTATCTAGGTGCCTTCACAGCTTTTCCTTCTAGAAAGGTAGTGAATGAGGGAAGACACCAAACCATTACCTAGCCTTAAAATGCCTTTGATTAAACCCCCATTTCATCCACTATAGACACGGTCAATTAGAACATAAATTCAAACATTACAAGAAAATATTTCGGGGCCGATTATCTATCCCCAGTAGAGTCGCTAGACTGTGGGACACAGGAACTGGGCGACGCATGCTGTCCCGGGCTCTCGGCCCGGTTGGGAGTACGGAGTAGCCACGGGGGACTAAACCGGAGAATAATGGAGTCGCCACCCGGTGTGAACCGGGAAAATGAGATTTAAGGCCGTACTCACCCCTCGCAAGGGAATACCTCAAACTGTTGGGTTCGGAATGGTCCCTTACTTATGTCACTTGTAATGAAAGGATTTGGGTAATAATTTAATCAGGCCTAAGTAACACTTATTTCCAAGAGTATCATGCTTCTAAATCCACATGCATGAAATTAATCATCACAACATGCAACATCACATGGCAATCTCACGAACATTTCTCAATCATATGATAGGGAAAACTAGGAACAACCTAATCATGCTTGAGTACTATCTCATGAATATATTAACCAAATAACATGCTAACAGCCTAATCATGCTTGAATATCATCCTAAGAACACATCGAATGGATAAATGCAGGAATACAAATAATATGATTGGCTACATAATGCAAGGGAGATCACCCAAAAGGCAATTGTGCATGAAATATGATGAGAAAGACTTAGTTCAGTGTGTACGCGTTCGTGTAGCGTTCGTAAACGCGTTCGAACGGTAAACAGAAGGTTCGCGTTCGTGTAGCGTTTGATAAAGCGTTCGAACGGATCCAGACCTGATGATACAAAATGCATGCGCGTTCGAGTAGCGTTTGTAAAACGCGTTCGAACGGGAAACAGAAGGTTCACGTTCGTATAGCGTTCGATAACGCGTTCGAACGGGAACAGACCTGATGCACAAAATGTGACGCAATACATACATAAAAAGCAAATAGCGAAATACGAAACGCGGCGAAGCATCGTGGCGAAGGATTTTAACCTCTTCAATTAGAGGACCTTTCATCGCACTTACTAAGCCCATGCGCTTATCTCAATGCATATAAAAATAAAGACAATAACCTTAAACTTCATATACCTGATTGAACACACCTTACATTCAACCGAATATACGTTAATCGGCGCGGCAAAGCATCATGGTAAAGGATTTTAACCTCTTCAATTAGAGGAATTTTCATCGCACTTACTAAGCTCATGCGCTCGATCACATCATGCATACAAAAATAAAGACAATCATATCAAACTTAGTATATCCGATTGAACATATCTTATATCCAACCGAACACAAATCAACCGGCGCGGCAAAGCATTGTGGTAAAGGATTTTAACCCCTCTAAATAGGGGACCTTTAATCCGACTTACTAAGCCCATGCACTCGATTGAATCATGCATACGAAAGTAACATGTAGAATTCAAATAACGAAAAATAAATAAACCGAAGCAACATAAAACAAAAGAGTGTGTCGTTTACTCAAGTGGTACGTGGAGTTGTATCCCGAGTACAGATCATACTACCGTCCATTCGGAATCGGCTATGAAATTTATGTCCGGGTTTCCATCCTATATACCACAAGAGGCGACACATTTTCCATTTCATTCAAGCCACAAAATGCATCCACAAACGACTCTCATGCGAATAGAATTCAATAAACAATCAAAAGACGAATATAAACTAATGAGAAAAGTGCCCTCAGGTCTAACCTTTTAAATCACCTCTCGGATGTACGGTACACGATCGTCGGAAGGGTGGTTGCTCCGCAAATCTTCTGATTCACTGGTTCACTGCTCTCGTTCGTTGTCTTACTGTTTTGAGTCGTCGTTCTCCATCTTTTGCTGCTGTTTTTACTGTATTTCGCTACTCTTTCGGTGACGTTTTCTGGTCACTATGTTTGCTGAATTTATGCTACTGTTCTTGGGTGTCTTTAAGGGCTAAAGGGCTTCAATTTTCGGTGGTTATGGGGGCTGTATAAGGGCTGTGATTTTCGGTTATGGAGAGTGTTTAGGGGGAGTGTTGTTTTCGGTGGAAAGGGAGGAGGAGGAGAGGAAAATTCTAGGTTGTTTCTTGAGTATATTAGGTGTGAATGGAGAGGCTTTTTTCTTTATGTGAATATGTGTGAATGAGCTAGCCCAAATGAGGGTGGTGAATGGTTCTTTTTATAGGCAAAGGCTAGGGTTTCTAGGTAAGGAAGGGAATCAAGTAAATAAGGGAGATATTTTGATTGGTTTATGAAAGGAAGGGATCTTGTGCAATTGGTGGGTGAATATCTTAATTAAGGAATTAAAATATTTGATTGATTTTAATGTTTATTTTAATTTGGTATGTGATTTTTAGATTTGTTTTAATTTCACCATGTGTTAAATATGTGTTTTAAGTGGGCTTGGGCGTGTGGGCCAAGGCTTGGGCGAATTGGGCTTAATGTGAGGCTAGCAGCAAAACCAGAATTACCGACACCGTTCGAACGCCTCCTCGAACGCGGCACGAACGCCCGCAATCTGTTTTCCGTGACCTCCGTGACTTAAAAGGTAGTGTCTTCAAATGAGACTCATCATAGGGACTTATATGAAAAAATGCAGTGCCTACACCGAGGTTCCTCTCCATTTTTGGAGTTGCTCATCCTTGTCGCTTTTCTTTTTCTTCAAAGCCTGCGAACACAAAACAAAAATTATGTGTATGCGACGTGTATGCATGGATGCATTCCCTATTCTGATGGGGTTTCTTTGTCCTATTGGCTTGATGTCATCTTTGGTTAGGCATTCCTTGCGCTAGAGGATTTTCTTCACCCCTTTAGGAATCCTTTTGGCCTTTGGTGTCCCTTTTCCTACAAAAATCTTTGGTCGCCCCTTTGGCCTGTTTACAATTTCCTTCTGCCAATTCTCCTCCGGTGATTGCTCAGTTCTCTTTGGTCCCATGGCTCAAGATCCCGTTATGTCACTTTATCTTGCAGGTTCGTCCTATTTTTTGCCTAAGCTATCCTTTCGGATTTTCAACTTAGCGGATTGCTCTATATCTTGCCTTAGTCGCATTTTCATGTTTTCAACTCAACGAGCTAAAAAAAATTTCTTTTTTTTTCAGATCCGTCCTCATTCTCGAGGCTCTTTGCTCGTCCTCATTCCCGAGGTTGTTCTACTCATCTCCATTCCTGGAGTTCTTCGTCCTCATTCATGAGGCTGCTTTACTCATCTCCATTCTCGGAGTTCTTCTCCTAGATCTCCTGACCTTGGTCCAGCATCTAAGAAACAAAAGACGTGATTTATAATTACTTGACTCTAATATTTCCCGGTTAGCTGAAATTTATACAATCTATGAACATCTTGAACATTTGTTTCAATAAAGGCGTTTGCATTACTTCTTGGTACATATGTAGGAAATAATGAACTGCATTGCAAGGATACCTCTGTCGCTAACTATTCCTCACAGATTTTACAATTCACTATTTTTCTTGCTCACTCATACTCTATATTTTGCTTGGGCTTTACTTTGCGGATTTTCAACCCAACGAGCCTTTCTTTTTTTTTTTTTCCTTTTTTTTATGCAAAGTATTGCTTCAGCCTGTTCACGTTGATGGGCTCGGTGAACTCGTTCCCTTCCAAATCTGACAGTCTCACTGCCTCATTCCCTATCACCTTCTTGACTAGGTAGGGCCATTCCCAATTGGGCTTGAACTTTCCCCTTGGGTCCATTATCAGTGGCTTCGACTGCTTGAGCACTAAATCACCTTCTCTGATCTTGGTGGGACGCACCTTCTTGTTGAACGTCCTGGCCAACCTTTTCTGGTATAGCTGCATGTGGTGCAAGGCCTTTATTCTTTTCTTATCCAGTAATGCTAGCTGTTCGAACCTCTGCGAGGCCCATTCCCGCTTAGGCAATCCTGCCTCTGCTAGTACCTGCATTGCCTGTATCTCTATTTCCACTGGTAACACTGCCTCCAGCTCGTAAACCAAAGCATAGGGTGTGGCTTCCATTGTCGTTCTCACCGAAGTTCTATACCCCCACAGGGCATACGACAGTTTGTCAGCCCAATCTTTATAATTTTTCGTCATCTTAGCTAGTATTTTCTTTATGGTTTTGTTGGCTGCCTCCACTGCCCCATTAGCCTGCTGTTGGAAAATTATGACCCATAGCATCACTATTTGTACATATCATGGTGTTGTTGTACAAATTAACTATGTGACAAAGGAAATTGCTCTTTTATCATTTGTAATTAGATTACCAAGATGTATAAATGATAGCAGGTCCTTATGATTAGTTCCGGATTGAGATGATATGAGATAGTATCAATCCACGAAGGTTTAATCATTAAATATCCCTAGTCGTAGTATTATCGAGATTGGACATCGATAATGCGGAATATACTAGTATTACACTTGTGCTCGTTGTGGGATCATAACGGTATAGTTCTCATATATTTGGGTATTGGATACTCATGCAAGTGTAATAGGAGGTTGTGTTTACCGATGGTACGGAAACAGCTTCTCTCTGGATAGACCCCTCGGAATTCCATTGGTAGTATGACTATGTGTCTATGGAAGTCCGAATCAGGGTAGGTGTATTTGGTCTTAACCTGAGACTTGCACCGCTAATACTTGCGAAAATCAATATACTTTGGTTTTGGTCGTCCAGTGTTTTAACAGGTTCTGTGTACGCCTCTTCTGGGTATATTGAGAATCGTAGTGTATTGGGTGTGATGTCAAGACGGAAGTATCACTCCAGTCATAGCGGAGATGATGATCACGTAGGATACAGAACTGGTGCTCTTATGTACTGCAGTCATCGGGATAGTATGACTAGGTCATGATTATCCGATTATAGAGACTAGTTACCAGAGATCCGATATGTGCTTCGTACGGGGCAGACACAATTCCAGCCCTAGGCCTAGCACGTGACATCCGATGCTGGATCAAAATACGCAATACTATGTATACTACGCCTGATAAAGATTACATATTCCTTTAAGAATATTTCTGGAGAATTGGGTAAGCACGGTGCTTTGCTAGAAGCCAACCATCTCTTGTAAATCGGTAAAAACGTAGTACTAGGTACGTACGTGGTCGGATAGTCCGACGACCGGATTTACTGCCAACATATCCGGGGATCTCATGGGTCGCTTCCCGAAGATTCACCGATGACGTATGACTCGCACTTTATTAATCTGGGATTAATTAGAAGAGAGAGAAAATTAATCTGGGATTAATTACGGAGATATTTTATCTGGGATAAAATATTATTTAAAGAGAGAGAATGATTAATTTAGAATTAATCGATAAAATAATATATTCGATATATTATACGAAATTGGATTTCGACGCGGAATTAAAATTAGATTTTAATTCGGGCGAACGAGTTAATTTAGAATTAATTCGTTAGCGATGTGAATAATAATTTTGCTAGGCATAATTATTTAATTAAATTTGATTTAATTATGTCGCAACGGAAAATTCGTTAATTCGGAATTAGCGAACCCGAGCCCGGGAGTGTTTGCGGGCCCACTCGCATTTCGAATTCAAGTGCGGCCCACAAGTCACATCAAGCGTCACATCTTTAGTCATTCAAGTGATGGATGTCTTGTCACTTTGAGTGATGTCAGTCATTATTCATGAGTGATGTGGGTAGTTGAAAGGCTTTATTGCCTTGTACTTTTTGACTTTGGTTTTTGGTATTAGTTTTTGGAAAACCAAATACACAAAACCCATCTCTCATCTTCCCTCTTCTCTCTCCCTTACACGGTTTTGGAACCCATTTTTTCTCTCCTCTCCCATTCGGCTTTTGAAGCCAATTTTCTCTCTAATTTCTTGGCTAGGCCGAGAACAAGAAGAAACACAAGGAAGATTTGTGGAAAATTTTCCAATGCTAGCACATGAAGAGTCACCCAAAGGTGATAGGGAAAAAAACCCTTGAGCATGGAATCACCATTTACAAAGCTTGGAACTTGGAGCTCACAATGGAGGGTTGACCGAAACTTGGAGCACAATTTTTGGACATGGCCGAGAGCTTCCATGGAAGAGGAAAAGCTTTTGTGTTCATCGCATCAAAATCTGATCAATGTAAGTATGATTCTGCCATACTTCTTATGAGTATTCACATGATTTCTATGCTTAAATCGATCTTGGGACTATAGTAGAAACCCACTTGGCCTATATCCAATCACTCAAGTGTCCTACACCCGAACTATGTACGGTTCGCTCAAACTTCTGCTGAGAAAATGCTTTCGTCAGCGGATTTGCAGTGTTATCATCTGATGCGATTTATTCGATCATCACATCGCCACGATGTATGATCCGAACGAATCATATGAATATTTGAAGTATATATCTGGATCGTTGATAAGACCATTAATTCTTTAGCCTGTGATGTAGCCTAGCTCAGCTGCTAACAGAACTACTCATAATCTAATTAGGATTATTATCAATCCAAAAGGCTTCTATTGCTGCCTCAGCTGCAGCAATATCCCGCTTTTGTTGTTTATTCGGCAACAGTATCTTGCTTGGAAGATTTCCAGCTCACTGTTCCGTTATTCAAACTGTGTAGTACCTTTGTTACGACTTATAGTCGTTTTTGTCGGTTAGGAAACTTGCAACGGTGAACCCAGTCACTTCAAGTTCTCCTTCTCCATAACTTAAGAAAGCATCCTTAGTTCATCTACGATACTAAAGGATGTTCTTAACATCAATCCAGTGACTATCATTTGGATTGGCCTGATTGTGACTCCATATGCTCAAATTAGACACCAGGTCGCATACATATATTTCAATGTACGAGTTCTCGAAGAGTGTCAACAACCTTTAGATCTATCCCAGTAGATCCTTACTCCTAGAATAAAGGTTGTTTCTCCCAAGAATTCTACGGAGAATTTTCATGAAAGCTAAGCTTTCACCGATAGTAATTATGGGAATATCATTTCCAAGAAATGACATATCATCATTATTTAGGACTTTCACTGTTAGTGCGCTCCCACTAACCTCCTTATATACACAACAATCATTTTCGTTTTGAATTAAATCATATACCATTATGATTACATCAAAACGATAGTTCCAAGAACCAAATACTTGCTTCAATCCATACATGGATCGAATTAACTTGCAAACCTTGTTTGCTTGTTTTGGTACGACAAAACCGTCAGGATGTTGTAAACATCCTCCAAAAGGTTTCCGTTAAGGAAAGCGGTTTTGGCATTCAGCTGCCATATTTCGTAAATGAAACATGCAGCATTAGCAAGCATTATCCAAATGGATTTAACCGTGGCAACAGGTAAAAAGTTTCGTCGTAATGACACAATGTTGATAACGATACCTTTTCGCTACAAGCCTAGCTTAGTACGTTGGTATGTTGCCTTCTATGTATGTCTTCCTTGAAGACTTATATAGTACCAATAGGCACAATGCCTTCCGGTACAACAACCAGTGTCTAAACTTGGTTGGTATACATAGAATCCATTCCTGACTTCATGGCACTTTGTCATAATAGGGAGTCGATACCTTGTATCACTTCCTCATACGTAGTCAGTTCATATTCCTCAATAAGATTGACATCTTTATGAGGTGGGATCAGAAACCCATACCTCCCAGGTTGTTTTCTGACTCTCTCCGACTATCGCGTTCTTGTGTATTCGAAGATTATTGGTATAGTTTCATCCCTGATGAACTGTTTGTGTTCCGTTAAGGAATCGGTGTCTGGAATAGTATTACTCCAATTTTCATCGAGTTTTACTTTCCTCCCACTTACCACTGCATATAGGTATTCCTCTTAGGAAAACCGCATGGCGAGCAACAATTACATTGTTCTCTAGTGAATTGTATAAGCACTATACTTTGGTTACCCTATGATAACCTACAATTATGCACTTATCCGATTTGGGTTCTAGTTTGGTATCATCCAAACATATGCCCAGCATTCCCAAATCATCAGGAATGAGAAAACCTGGTTTCTTTCCTGTTCATATCTAATATGAAGTCTGTCTAACAGATTCTTATGGAACCTTATTCAAAATAAGTTTTGCACTGATTAATGCGTATCCTTTGAAGGAAATGGTAGCTCAGAGCGACTCATGATTAACCTTACTATGTCCAACAATGTTTGGTTTCTCTGTTCGGAAACACCGTCAAATTGACATGTTCCGGGAGGAGTCCTCATTGAAAGAATACTATACTCTTTCAAGTATTTGAGAAACTTATTGCTTAAGTATTTTCCATCATGGTCTAACCGTGACGGTTTTAATAGTTTAGCCGGTCTGTCTGTCTACTTTGTGTCGAAACTCTTTTGAATTCATCAAAAGTTTCTGATCCGTGTTTCTCAAGAAACACATAACCATAACGCGATGCCACATCCGTAAAGGTTACGAAGTATTCATATCCACCTCTAGTCTAGCTAGATATGGGCCCACTTACGTCACTGTGAACGAGGGCTAACAGATCGGTGGCACTTACACTTTTACCAAGTAAAAGGTGTTTTAGGCACTTTGCCCAATAAACTAGATTCGTAGACATTATTTAAATTGAATCAAATCCGTCCTAGTATCCACTCTTCGAAAGTGTGGATATACGAGTCTTGTTAATTGTGTCCCAGACAACAATGCCACATATAAGTCTCAACTGATTAATTCAGTTTGAGCTATTTGTTTGTCATGTCATATGTTTGAGATTCATTTATATTCAAAATATAAATTATGTTATTCACATCTAATGTGTTTATCTCAATATCATCTTTATAAATTAAAACACTTTAGTGTTCTAGAATATAAAGGTATACCCGCAACGGGTTAAACCCTGATATAGAGATAATGTTTCTAGTCAAACTAGTTACATTTTAACAGTTTCCTAATTTAAGTACATACCCGAAGGGTAGTTCCTAAACTTAGGTATCTACGGTTAAAACAGCGACTGTCGTCTCATTTCCGACTCGCAGATAAATCTCAACTGAAGTCAGTATCCTGCTAATCAGCAGATTCTGCACAACAGTACATATTTATGTACCACATTCAGTATCTAAAATCCAATTTTAATACTAGTAGTGAACATTTTTATGAGAAACATATTTGAAGTCGGAACCTTGCACCATCTTCACTTCCTTCATCTCTGCCTTGTCCATACGACAGTCACGCATCCAGTGACCCCGTTTGCCACAGTTTAGGCAGACATTTTGGGATATGTCATTTGTCTTCCCAGAAGATTATAATGATTTTGCCTTTGCCCCTTTTTCACACCCCATAAGCCTTTGGCCAAGCCTTAGCCTTCTGGGATGTCGAAGTAAGATGCGTCTTGCGCTTCTTGCCCTATTGCATACTCTGGCTTTGTCTCCTTGAATATAGCCATTAACTCTCCAAGAGTTTTCTATTGCAATTTGTACTTCTAAGATCTAAGGATAGATCTATGAAGATCCTTCAATTTCAATATCATACTATAAGGATCTAATCCTTAGTTCTGACTAAGAAATTAAGGAGTCTTTGCGGCAAGCATAACAGATTAAGCACTAAAGTTATCATCACATGAATATTCCAAATATAATGTTCTACTATTTGCTCAACTTCTCGGTCCCCAGGACTATCCTGAGATTTTATTCCCAATCTGAAAATTAAAGCTGTTTAAAATATTTTCACCCAGGTTTATATTTTAAACGTTAATCTTTCAGTTATCTTGATTGCTATAGTCCAACTATCCAATCAACGATTTTAGGTACTATTTAATATAATGATTACTATAGTCTAACTATATAATCAACTATAATTTAATAGGTTAATTCAAATATATTGATTACTATAATCCAATTATAAAATCAACTATAATTTGAATTAGTTTGAATACAGTCCAACTGTTTAATTAAAACAACGATTAAATATTAGTCCAACTAATATATTAATTTATTTGACGAAAAATTTGAAATGAGCGCGTATTGGCAAGTAACTAAACGAATATTGCAAATTTAATACTTGCCTCCCACTATTTTTCGGCGAGCCTCTAACCCTCTGTGGAGTACTCGAGAAACCTTGTTTCCTAGTGGGGTAGGATCCCGTTAAATAACACACAATCTTGACTTTGGCCAACAAATTGTATTATACTTAACTAGGTAGATCTCTAAGATCAATTGGATCCCATCCAATTCCTAGATCCAGTAGGTGGAAATCCAAGTCCGAAACATATATCTTATATATGCCAATATATCCAATATATTCCCTAACCTTTTTCCTCTGAATCAATTAAGCCTTGGCTTTGGCACAACAAACTTAATGATCCCGGTTAAGCGGAACCCATTGACCATGGAAAGCTTCGTAATCGATGTCGATGGACAAGAAGTGATCTTGACTTTGGCCAACAAATCACAACTTGGACAAGACACCGATATGGAATAAAGCCTTCATAATTCAAACACATCCGCGACGGACAAAGGTCTTGACTTTGGCCAACAAACCAGTGCCAATCTTGGATCTTGAGTAAGAATCACTCAATGGAAGGAAAAACGCTTAATATATGTTGATGATTTTTCGCGTAATTGGCCACCAATTAATTATCTTTGTTAGGTCTCATCATCATACACCCTTAAACATGCATTCTAAAAACATAATAAGGCGCGTATAAATAAAATAATAATGATATGCGGATGGATACTTAAACACATTGTTCCTAGAACAAATCTCTCTTTTTCCTCTCTCCCGCTAGCACAAGTATTACTTCTACCCGATTACATAACACTTCTAAAGAAACCTCATTTACATTGAGGGGAATAGGTGAGAAGAGAAATACAAAGAGTCAAGAGGTAATAGGCTGGACACGCAGGTCCAATTAATAAATTCTAAATTTATTACAACAATTTCCAAAATTGCCCTCACCCATCTAATATCCATCTGATATACATTATTCATACATCGCATCCATGTATTCACACAAAGCATGTTATCAATCAATCTAATCCAATTAATTAATCTGAAATTAATGACCATCAAATGTTCAAACAACGATTTGATTTTGTGCGAGTCCAACTCGTTTTTCGAATAAGTACTCAAACTACGAATTCTTGAATTATATTAAACTAGAATATTAAATCCAATTTAATTTGTATTTAATATTAATTCTATATTTAATTCTAAATTAAATAATTACACTTTTTAATGTGCCTTTACGACTTAGATTCCAAATCTAATCGTTACGGGTCTCAAAGCCCAATTAACATCCAATGTCAATTTAATTAAAGTCCAATGGGCTTTCAATTAATTTCATAAGGCATGGAATTGTCAATATGGGTCAAACCCAAATACCAAAGCCCATTTAAGGAATCACCCTTATTTGCCAAGAAACCAATTTAGGCCCATTAGGCCCAATTAAAATTAAAGGTCCATTTAGTTATATTTGGACTTTATGGATATGGTTTTGGGCCCAATTGGATCCAACCAATTAGCATAAACCAAACTTGGCCCAACCAAGCCTATTAAGCCCAAATACAACTTTTACAAGCCCAATTCCAAAATAAGCCCAATTCCAATTTAAATTACAAAATTCCAAATTTCACAATTAAATTAATCAAAGTGTATAGCCATAATTAATTAACCAAATTAACATTTCCAAAACACCAATTTACTCAATTAATTATGCTTATTATCATCAATACATGTCCAACACAACTGAATCAAAAATCAATCATTTTACATGAAATGTCACTCACTGCAATTTGGGATTATATGTCCAATTCCGATTTCAATCCAATTGAATCCTAAATCAACATTTCCCAAGTCATTCAAACTCATCCAATGATTCAAAAAACAAAATCACCATGACATTTAGGGCACTAGTCCATTCGGCCAAGCCAAACAATTTGGGGAAAATTCATCCAATTCAATTTTCATCAAATTGATCATGCATAACACTATGTTATCATCATTCAAGCATATTCCAACATTCAATTTCATCCAAACATGCTCAAATCAATTTTACCCAATTATACCCTAATTCCAATTTCATGCTTAAACAAGGCTCAAGATACCATTGTTGGGTTTCTACTATAGTCCCAAGACCCGCGACCTGTAAGGTGATGATTTGTGAGGCCCTATCCCGTACTTCTGCAACATCGCCTTTGTTTCTCCCTGAAATTAGACTTCATCATCTGTCACTATGTGGTGTGGCATTCCGTATCAACATACTATGTTACCGGCTATGAACTTGGCCATCTGTTTCGCCGTAACATTACAGAGTGACTCTGCTTCCACCCACTTCGAAATATAGTCTACCGCCACTACTATGAAACGGTGTCCATTTGATGCATGTGGCCTGATTTCTCCATCATGTCAATACCCCACGCTGAGAAAGGCCATGGTTCTGACAGTCTGTGCAATTCCGTCGGTGGCAGATGGTTCAAGTTGTCGTGTGTCTGGCAATCGTGACAGTGCTTCACCAGCTTTGCGCAGTCGGCTTCCATGGTCGACTAGTAAAATCCATGTCTCACTATCTTGCGAGACAAATTCAATCTATTCATGTGCGGTCCACATACTCCAGCGTGCACCTCTTCCATCACCTTCTGAGCCTCTTATTTTCTTAAACATTTCAGCTGGACGCCATTGGCTTGTTTCTTGTACAGCTCTCCCCTTAAACTCACATACTGGGAAGCCAATTTCTGAATGGATATTCTGTCTTTCCTGTCGGCTTCTTCTGGGAATTTTCCAAGTTCTATATACTGCAGAATGTCGTAGTACCACGGCTTCCCACCGTCGACTTCTATTTCCAATATTCTCTCTATCTCATAACTGGGTCTGTTAGTTGTTGTCAGCACAAGGGGTCTCATTATCAATTTTTCCGGGTTTTCCCAAGTTGCAGCTAGGGTGGCTAGTGCGTCCGCCATTTGGTTCTTTTCTCGTGGTAAGTACTGGAATTTACAATCGGGGATAGCCAGTGCCAACTTCCTAATATGGAGTAGGTATGGTCTCAACATGTATTCCTTCAATTCCCATTCCCCTCGCATTTGTCGAACTACCAACATCAAGTCTCCATAAACTTCTACGTCCCTAGCTCCTATGGCTATTAGTGCTTTTAGTCCAAAGACACATGATTCATATTCGGCCATATTGTTGGTTACTCCGAACGTCAACCTTTTGGCCATATGTAGGGTTTCTCCTTAGAGGGTTACTACCACAATTCCTATTCCAGCTCCTTTGTAATTCACCGCCCAATCAAAATACATTTTCCACTCCTGGACCGTTATGGCTTGAACCTCCTCGTCTGAGAATTCGAACTTAAATTGATCTTCTTATATGGGTTGTAATGCCAAGAATTCCACTACGGCTCGCCTTTTGATTACCTTAGAGGTGAGGTATTCTATATCAAACTCCGTCAGCAACACCAACTATCTGCCCAACTTCTCCACCAGTGAAGCTACTGATTGCAAATACTTTAGGGGATTCTCCTTTGCTACCACTGTTGGACAATTATGACCCATAGCGTCACTATTTGTACAGATCATGGTGTTGTTGTACAAATTAACTATGTGACAATGAGATTGCACTCTTATCATTTGTGATTAGATCACCTAGATGTATAAATGATAGGAGGTCCTTATGATTAGTTCCTGGATTGAGATGATATGAGACAGTATCAGTCCACGAAGGATTAATCATTAAATATCCCTAGTCGTAGTATTATCGAGACTGGACATCGATAATGCGGAATAGACTAGTATTACACTTGTGCGTGTTATGTGAGATCATAACGGCATAGTTCTCATATATTTGGGTATAGGATACTCATGCAAGTGTAATAGGAGGTTGTGTTTTACCGATGGTACGGAAAACAGCTTCGCTCTGGATAGACCCCTCGGAATTCCATTGGTAGTATGACTATGTGTCTATGGAAGTCCGAAATCAGGGTAGGTGTATTTGGTCTTAACCTGAGACTTGCATCGCTAATACTTGCGACAATCGGTATGCTTTAGTTTTGGTCGTCCAGGGCTTTAACAGGTTCTGTGTACGCCTCTGCTGGGTATATTGAGAATCGTAGTGTATTGGGTGTGATGTCAAGACGGAAGTATCACTCCAGTCATAGTGGAGATGATGTCACGTAGGATACGGTACTAGTGCTCTTAAGTACTGCAGTCATCGGGATATTATGACTAGGTCATGTATGTCCGATTATAGAGACTAGTTACCAGACATCCGACATGTGCTTCGTACGGGGCAGACACATTCCAGCCCCAGGCCTAGCACGTGACAATCCGATACTGGATCGCAATACGCAATACTACGTATACTACGCCTGACATAGATTATATATTCCAGTAAGAATATTTCTGGAGAATTGGGTAGGCACGGTGCTTTGCTAGAAGCCAACCATGTCTTGTAAATCGGTAAGCACGTGGTACGAGGTACGCACGTATTCGGATAATCCGATGACCGTATTTACTGCCAACATATCCAGGGATCTCTTGGGTCGCTTCCCAAAGATTCACCGATGACAGTTGATTTAATTAAGAGAGAGAATTAATCTGGGATTAATTAAGATGGAGAAAATTAATCTGGGATTAATTGAGGTATTATTTAATCTGGGATTAAATGTGTTCGGAAGAGAGAGAATACGGATTAATTTGGAATTAATCGGTAAAATAAATTTAATAGTTAAATTTGATTTTTCTATTTAATTTATTCGTATGGGCTAAAATTAATATATCGGATATATTAATATGAATTGGATTTCATTACGAAATTAAAGTTGGACTTTAATGCGAACGAATTAATTTAGAATTAATTCGTAAACGACGTTCGTAATATATTTGCGAGGCATCGTTATTTAATTAAATTAGATTTAATTATTTACGACGAAAGTTCGTTTAATCGGATTAAACGGATCCGAGCCGCGGTAAATGTTCGTAGAGACATTTTGAATTTTGAATTCAAATGGTGGGGCCCACTTCACACATGTCACACATGTGAAGTGGTGGTTGAAAGTGGTTGGCATTTATGCCAAAACCATTTACTTTCCAACTACTTGGTTTAGGTGAAACCAAACCCCCCAACTACATGGTTTTGGTGAAAAGGGTAAAAACCCTTTAACAAAACCCTAGCTCTCTCTCTTCACACTTGTGTAATACAACACTTGAACAATTGGAAACCCTAATACCTCTCCATGGGCGTGAACTCTCAACCTCTTCTCTTTGATTTTGTGGCAAAATCAACAAGCTAGCACTTCATGGAATCAACTAAGGTGATAGGGAAACAACTTCAAAAGCTTGGAATCAACAAAGGAAGGATCTTGGAGATCTTCAACTCAAAGCTTGGAATCAACAAAGGAAGCATCTGGATCTTGGATCTTCTTCTCAAAATTTTAAAAGCTCAAATCCATTCAATGTAAGTAATTCCGCAACTTATTTTGAATTTATGAACATGTTTTCATGCTTATTAGATCCTTGGCATGTTCTAGGAACACTAACAATGGTATCAAGAGCCAATTTTAAGCATGAAACTTTTAGGGTTCATGAGACTAAAATTTGGGGCTTTTGTGTTTTGAGTATGATTTCTTCAAATTGATGCTTTGAGCATGCTTACATTATGTTAACTTAGAGTTGTGCATGATTACATTTGAGAAAAATTGATTGGATCAAATTTTTTAAATTTCCTTAGTAAGGCCGAATACCCTACTGGAATGCACTGCAGTTTTTTGATTTTTGTAACATGAAATGATGTGTTTAAATGCATGTTTAAATGTTGATTGTTGGTTTGATTGGATTAGAATCAAAGTCAATAATGTTTATGTTATAATCAAAGAGCATGTTGAGCATGAAATGATGAATTTAGGATTCAATTTGTGTTGAGCATGAAATGATGTATTTTGGCTTCAATTTGTGTTGAGCATGAATTGATGGATTAAGCATGATTAATTAAGTTAATTGGTATTTTGGAAATATTGAGTTTAATTAATTAATCATGGCTAATACACTTTAATTAAAATAATTGTGATATTTAGAATATTATAATTATGTTAATAAGCCTTTAATTATGAATTGGGCTAAAAGTGTGTATTTGGGCTTAATGGGCTTGGTTTGACTAAGTTTGGTTTTGGACTTTTGGATTGGATCCAATTGGGCCCAAAACCAATTCCATAAGGTCCAAATACATCACTTGGCCCTTTAAAGAATTTAATTGGGCCTAATGGGCCTAAATTGATTTGTTGGCAATAGGGTGATTCCTATTGGGCCTTGGCATTTTGGGTTTGATCCATTATGGCCAAAGCCCATGCCTTAAGAATCAATTAAAAGCCCATTGGACTTTAATTGAAATGACATTGGATGTTATTGGGCCTTTGAGACCCATTAAGATTGGATTTGGAATCCAAGTCTTTAAGGCTTATAAGTAAGTGTATATTTAATTTGGAATTAAATTGGAATTAGTATTGAATACAAATAAATTGGATTTAAAGTTGTAGTTCAATATAATTCAAGAATACTTACTTTGAGTATTTATTCTTAAACGAGTTTGACTCACGCAAATCAAATCGTTGTATGAACATTATATGGTCATTAATTCAAAGATTAATTAATTGGATTAGATTGATTGAATAACATGATTTGTATGAATACATGAATGTGTTGTATGAATAATGTATATCGGATGGATATTAGAAGGGCGAGGGCAATTTTGGAAATTGTTAAATTTAGAATTTATTAAATTGGACCTGCGTGTCCAGCCTTTTATCTCCTTATTCTTTGTATTTCTCTTCTCACCTATTCCCCTCAATGTAAATGAGGTTTCTTTATTGTATTATTTAATTGGGTAGAAGTTAGAATAGTTCTAGCCGGGGAGAGGAAATGGAGTGATTTGTTCTAGGAACAATTTGTGACATATCCATCCGTATATCATTATTAATTTATTTATTTATACGCGCTTTATTATGTATTTAGAATGCATGTTTAAGGTGTATATGATGAGAGACCTTAACAAAGATAATAAATTGGTTGCCAATTTGCACGCGAAAAACCCTCAAAACATATTAAGCGTTTTTCCTTCCGTTGAGTGATTCTTACTCAAGATCCAAAGTTGGCATTGGTTTGTTGGCCAAAGTCAAGACCTTTGTCAATTGCGGATGTGTTTGAATCATGAGAGTTTTGTTCCATATCGGTGTCTTGTCCAAGTTGTGATTTGTTGGCCAAAGTCAAGATCACTTCTTGTCCATCGACATTGATTACGAAGCTTTCCATGTCAATGGGTTCCGCTTAACTGGGATCATTAAGTTTGTTGTGCCAAAGCCAAGGCTTAGTTGATTCAGAGGAAAAAGGTTAGGTAATATATTTGATATATTGGCATATATAGATATATGTTTCGGACTTGGATGTCCACCTACTGGATCTAGGAATTGGATGAGATCCAATTGATCTTAGAGATCTACCTAGTTAAGTATCATACAATTTGTTGGCCAAAGTCAAGTTGTGTGTTATTTAACGGGATCCTAGCCCACTAGGAAACTGGTTTCCCGAGTACTCGACAGAGGGTTAGAGGCTCGCCGAAAAATAGTGGGAGGCAAGTATTAGATTTGCAATATTCGTTTAGTTACTTGCCATACGCGCTCAATCAAATATCATTCGTCAAATAAATTATATATTAGTTGGACTAATATTTATTGTTGTTTTAATTAACAGTTGGACTGTATTCAAACTACTTCATTTATAGTTGATTATATAATTGGATTATAGTAATCAATATATTTGAATTTTACCTCTCATTTATATTTGATTATATAATTGGATTATAGTAATCAATATATTTGGATTTTACTAATCATTATAATGATTATATAATTGATTATAGTAATCAATATATATTTGATTTTAACCAATAAAATTGTAATAAGTTATATAGTTAGACTATAGTAATCATTACATTAAATTGTACCTGAAATCGTTGATTAAATAGTTGGACTATTAGAATCAAGATTAAATGAAAGATTAATGTTTAAAACATTATCCTAGGGAAAATGTGTTTAAACGACTTTAATTTCAAATTGGGAATAAATTTCAGGATGTCCTGAAACTAAGAAGTTACTTTATTTGATAAAATAACATCTTAGGCCTAAGCCCGGAGTTAAGCAAATAGTAGAGCATGATCTTTGGAAGATTCATGTGATGATAACTTTAATGCTTAATCCATTATGCTTGCCATAATGACTCCTTAATTTCTTAATCAGAAGTAAGGATTAGATCCTTAAAGTATGATAATGAAATTGAAGGATCTTCATAGATCTATTCTTAGATCTTAGAAGTATTGAATTGCAATAAACAACTCTTGGAGAGTTAATGACTATTCTCAAGGAGACCAAAGTCAAAGTTTGCAATAAGGCAAGCGCAAGGCGCACTACTCGATATTCTAGAAGGCCAAGGCTTGGCCAAAGACTTCTGGAATATGAAAAGGGCAAAGGCAAAATCATTATAATCTTCTAGGAAGATAAAGGACATATCCCAAGATGTCTGCCTAACTTGTGGCAAACGGGGTCATTGAAGCATGACTGCCGTATGGACAAAGCAGACATGAAGGAATTGAAGACAGACAAGGTTCTGACTTCAAATATGTTTCATAAATATGTTCACTACTAGTATTAAAATTGGATTTTAGATACTTAGTGTGATACATAAATATGCATTGATGTGCAGAATCTGCTGTGAGCAGGATACTGACTTCAGTTGAGATTAATCTGCGAATCAGAAACGGGACGACAGTCGCTGTTTCAACCGTAGATACCTAAGTTTAGGAACTACCCTTTGGGTGTGTACTTAAATTAGGAAACTGTTATAATGTAACTAGTTTGACTAGAAACATTATCTCTATATCGAGTATAACTCGTTGCGAGTATACCTTTATATTCTAGAACACTAAAGTGTTTTATTTTATAAAGATGATGTTGAGATAAACACATTAGATGTGAATAACAGTATTTATATTTTGAATATAAATAAATCTCAAACATATAACATGACAAACAAGTAGCTCAAACTGATTTGATCAGATGAGACTTATTTGTGGCAGTGTTGTCTGGGACACATTAAACAAGACTCGTATATCCACACTTTTGAAGAGTGGATACTAGGACGGATTTGATTCCATTCAAATGATGTCTACGAATCTAGTTTATTAGGTAAAGTACCTAAAATACCTTTTACTTGGTAAAAGTGTAAGCCACCGATCTATTAGCCCTTGTTCATAGTGACGTAAGTGGGCCCATGTCTAGCTAGGCTAGAGGTGGATATGAATGTTCGTGACCTTTACGGATGTGGCATCGCGTTATGGTTGTGTTTCTTTTGAAGAACACAAATCAGAAACTTTTAGAGTTTCGACACGAAATAGACGAACAGATCGGCTAAAGTATTAAAACATCACGGTTTGACCATGATGAAAATACTTAAGCAATAAGTTTCTCATATACTTGAAAGAGTATAGTATTCTTTCAATGAGGACTCCTCCCGGAACACGTCAATTTGACGGTGTGTCCGAACGGAGAACCAAATTTTGTTGGACATGATAAGGTTAATCATGAGTCGCTCTGAGCTACCATTTTCCTTCAAAGGATAAGCATTTAACAGCGAAATACTTATTTTGAATAAGGTTCCATGAAAATCTGTTTGACAGATTTCATATTAGATATGAACAGGAAAGAAACTAGGCTTTCTCACTCCTGATGATTTGGGAATGCTAGGCATACGTTTGGATGATACCAAACTAGAACCCAAATTAGATAAGTGCCTAATGTAATTGGTTATCCTAAGGAAACCAAAGTATAGTACTTATACAACTCACTAGAGAACAATGTAATTGTTGCTCACCATGCGGTTTTCCTAAGAGGAATACCGATATGCAGTGGTAAGTGGGAGGATAGTAAAACTCGATGAAAAATCGGAGTTATACTGTTCAAGGCACCAAGTCCTTAATGGAACACAAACAGTTCATCAAGGATGAAACTGTACCAGTAATCTTCGAATACACAAGAACCGCGTAGTCGGAGAGAGTCAGAAAACAACCTGGGTATGGGTTTCTGATCTCACCTCATAAAGATGTCAATCTTATTGGGAAAACGAACTGACTACGTATGAGGAAGTGATACAAGGTATCGACTCCCTATTATGGCAAAGTGCCATGAGTCCGAAATGGATTCCATGTATATCAACTATGTTTGACACTAGTTGTTGTACCGCAAGGCATTGTGCCTATTGGTACTATATAAGTCTTCAAGGAAGACATACGTGGATGGAAGCATACCAACGTACTAAGCTAGGCTTGTAGCGGAAAGGTATCGTTATCAACATTGTGTTGATTACAACGAAATCTTTTACATGTTGCCACGTTAAATCCATTTGGATAATGCTTGCTGATGCTGCATGTTTCATTTGAAATATGGCAGCTGAACGTCAAAATCATTTCCTTAAACGGAAACCTTTTTGGAGGATGTTTATAACATCCTGACGGTTTTGTCGTACCAAAACTAGCAAACAAGATTTGCAGGTTATTCGATCCATGTATGGATTGAAGTAAGCATTGGGTTCTTGGAACTATCGTTTTGATGTAATCATAATGGTGTATGATTTGATTCAAAACGAATATGATTCTTGTGTATATAAGGAGGTTAGTGGGAGCGCACTGAAATGACTGTCCTAAATAATGATGATATGTCATTTCTTGGAAATGATATTCCCATATTACAATCGGTGAAAGCTTGGCTTTCATGAAAATTCTCCGTAGAATTCTTGGGAGAAACAACCTTATTTTAGGAATAAAGATCTACTGGGATAGATTTAAAGTTGTTAACACTCTCTGAGAACTCGTACATTGAAAAATGTACGTGACCTGGTGTCTCATACGCTTTGAGCATATGGAGTCACAAACAGGTCAATCCAAGTGATAGTCACTGGATTGATATTAAGAACATCCGTTAGTATCTTAGAGAACTAAGGATGATGTCTTAAACTATGGAGAAGGAGAACTTGAAGTGACTGGGATCACTGCTGTAAGTTTTCTAACCGATAAAAACAACGGTACAATACAGTTTGAATAACGGAACAGTGAGCTGGAAATCTTCCAAGCAAGATACTTGTTACCGAATAAACAACAAATGCGGTTATTGCTGCGGCTGAGGCAGCAATAGAAGCCATCTGGGTCATTAACAAATCTAATTAGATTAGATATAGTTCTGTTAGCAGCTGCTAGGCTACAGCGCAGACTAAAGAATTAATGGTCTCATCAACGATCCAGATATATACTTTGACTATTCATCTGATTCGTTCGGATCATACATCGTGGCGATGTGATGATCGAATAAATTTCATCAGACGATAATCATACAAATCCACTGACGAAAGCCTTTCCTCAGCAGTTTGAGCAAACCGTACATAGTTCGGGTGTAAGACACTCGAGTGACTGGCTATAGGCCAAGTGGGAGATTGTTGGACAATTATGACCCATAGCGTCTCTATTTGTACAGATCATGGTGTTGTTGTACAAATTAACTATGTGATAAGGAGATTGCACTCTTATCATTTTTGATTAGATCACCTAGATGTATAAATGATAGGAGGTCCTTATGATTAGTTCCTGGATTGAGATGATATGAGACAGTATCAGTCCACGAAGGATTAATCATTAAATATCCCTAGTCGTAGTATTATCGAGACTGGACATCGATAATGCGGAATAGACTAGTATTACACTTGTGCGTGTTATGTGAGATCATAACGGCATAGTTCTCATATATTTGGGTATAGGATACTCATGCAAGTGTAATAGGAGGTTGTGTTTTACCGATGGTACGGAAAACAGCTTCGCTCTGGATAGACCCCTCGGAATTCCATTGGTAGTATGACTATGTGTCTATGGAAGTCCGAAATCAGGGTAGGTGTATTTGGTCTTAACCTGAGACTTGCATCGCTAATACTTGCGACAATCGGTATGCTTTAGTTTTGGTCGTCCAGGGCTTTAACAGGTTCTGTGTACGCCTCTGCTGGGTATATCGAGAATCGTAGTGTATTGGGTGTGATGTCAAGACGGAAGTATCACTCCAGTCATAGTGGAGATGATGTCACGTAGGATACGGTACTAGTGCTCTTAAGTACTGCAGTCATCGGGATATTATGACTAGGTCATGTATGTCCGATTATAGAGACTAGTTACCAGACATCCGACATGTGCTTCGTACGGGGCAGACACATTCCAGCCCCAGGCCTAGCACGTGACAATCCGATACTGGATCGCAATACGCAATACTACGTATACTACGCCTGACATAGATTATATATTCCAGTAAGAATATTTCTGGAGAATTGGGTAGGCACGGTGCTTTGCTAGAAGCCAACCATGTCTTGTAAATCGGTAAGCACGTGGTACGAGGTACGCACGTATTCGGATAATCCGATGACCGTATTTACTGCCAACATATCCAGGGATCTCTTGGGTCGCTTCCCAAAGATTCACCGATGACAGTTGATTTAATTAGAGAGAAGATTAATCTGGATTAATTAAGAAGGAGAAAATTAATCTGGGATTAATTGAGGTATTATTTAATCTGGGATTAAATGTGTTCGGAAGAGAGAGAACGGGATTAATTTGGAATTAATCGGTAAAATAAATTTTTTAATAGTTAAATTTGATTTTTCTATTTAATTTATTCGTATGGGCTAAAATTAATATATCGTATATTAATATAAATTGGATTTCATTACGAAATTAAAGTTGGACTTTAATGCGAACGAGTGAATTAATTTAGAATTAATTCGTAAACGACGTTCGTAATATATTTGCGAGGCATCGTTATTTAATTAAATTAGATTTAATATTTAACGACGAAAGTTCGTTTAATCGGATTAAACTTCCGAGCCGCGGTAAATGTTCGTAGAGACATTTTGAATTTTGAATTCAAGATGGTGGGGCCCACTTCACACATGTCACACATGTGAAGTGGTGGTTGGAAAGTGGTTGGCATTTATGCCAAAACCATTTACTTTCCAACTACTTGGTTTAGGTGAAACCAAAACCCCAACTACATGGTTTTGGTGAAAAGGGTAAAAACCATTTAACAAAACCCTAGCTCTCTCTCTTCACACTTGTGGAATACACACACTTGAAACATTGGAACCCTAATACCTCTCCATGGGCGTGAACCTCAACTCTCTTCTCTTTGATTTTGTGGCAAAATCAAGTTAGCTAGCACTTCATGGAATCAACTAAGGTGATAGGGAAACAACTTCAAAAGCTTGGAATCAACAAAGGAGGATCTTGGAGATCTTCAACTCAAAGCTTGGAATCAACAAATGAAGCATCTTGGATCTTGATCTTGGATCTTCTTCTCAAAATTTTAAAAGCTCAAATCCATTCAATGTCAGTAATTCCGCAACTTATTTTGAATTTATGAACATGTTTTCATGCTTATTAGATCCTTGGCATGTTCTAGGAACACTAACAACCACTTGTATCTTATAGGATTGGAAGTAATGACGCAACTTTCGGGAAGCCCATATCACTGCCAAATAGATCTTTTCCACTTCTTGATAGGGGGCTTCGTACGGAAGCACCTTCTTATTGAGGTAGTAGACTGTATGTTCCACCCCTGTCTCATCTGCCTGTACCATCATCACCCCCAGCGCTTCGGGTTCTATGGCCAAATACAACACCAAGGGTTTGCTCGGCCTTGGAGGTTTCAGAACGGGCGGTTTAACCAAGTATTCTTTGATTTTTTTGTAAGCTTTTTAACATTGCCTATTCCACTCCACAGGCTGGCCTTCCTCAATAGCTTGAAGATGGGCTCACATACTAATGTTAGCTTGGCAATGAATAGACTGATATACTGGATTTTCCAGAGAAAAACTCTAACTTCATTTTCTGTCTTCGGTGCGGCCATCTCGGTAATTGCCTTGATCTTTTCAGGGTCCACTTCTATCCCTTTCATTCCTACCATATGCCCTAACAACTTCCCGAATGTTACCCCAAACACACACTTCTTGGGGTTGAGTCGGAGGTTGTTCGGCCCTCGTCTCTGGTTTAACCATCATGTCATCTACGTATACCTCAATCTCCTTATGCATCAAGTCGTGAAATAATGTAGTGGCCATTCATTGATAAGTGGCTCCCGCATTCTTAAGTCCAAACGGAATCACCTTGTAACAATATGTACCCCACTCAGTGACGAATGAAGTCTTATGATTGTCTTCTTCGGCCATGAGAACCTGGTTATATCCCGAGAATCCATCTGTGAACGATTACATAGCAGATAAAGTCGCGCTATCAACCAACACGTCTATATGAGGTAGGGGAAAATCATCTTTTGGGCAAGCTTTGTTGAGGTCCCTATAATCTACGCACATTCTGACCTTTCCATCAATCTTCGGTACCGATACAATATTGGCTAACCATTCGGGGTACTTCACCACCTCTAAGAACCCCATATTTATCTGCTTCTTGACTTCTTCCCTAACCTTTTCGGCCCATTCTAGCCTCATTCTTCGGAGCTTCTGTTTTACTGGTCTCGTATTCGGATAAGTTGGTATCATGTGCTGGGCAATACCCATGTCCACTCATGGCATGTCTTCATAGGACCAGACGAATACTTTTGCATATTTTATTAATATTATCTCTAATTCTTTCCGCTCATCAGAGGTAACCTCACTTGCAATTGAAATTTCCTTGGGGTTTTCACATGTACCAAGATTAAATGCATTTGGCTTTGTTGAGTTAATGTCAAATATGCTCATGTCATGCATGTTATGATGCAGACTAACAGAAAAAGACTCGAACAAGTAAGCAAAATCAATGTCTTTATTATTAAAAAATACAGGATTACAATCAAATAAGTCAGGAAAATAAACATCTTCGTAATTTGCAGTCTTGTCTTTTTCTGTCTTCTTGCTTTCTTCAAGCGTCAGATTCTCCAACTGTTGTAGTTCTTCTTCCCATTTATCTTCCTCTTTTAAAAGTTCCTCTGCCTATGGTTCTTTGTTCATCACATCCTTGAAGATCTCAAATCCTGGTACTATGATCCCATTGACTTCTACGGGTTCAGGCTCTCCTTGATATCTTATGGCTTTCACAAAATATTCCATCAGCTTCATCCATTTTCCTTGGTCTTCGGCTCATTCCCATCGGATTCATACCTCAATCCTCTCTTAGTAGTCTGTCCCTTGAAATCTGGCAGTGCTCTTATTCTCTTGCCTCTAGCACTCAAACCTGTGTACGGCTCATATTTCATTCTTTCCAAGATTCTAGCCACTTTAGGGTCCACCCATTCTTCGAAGTTTGCTGCCACTTGGAACCTTGTGAAAGGCTGTATGTCTAAAGCAGCCACAACATTGTCTACTTCAGCCCTAATGGAGACGACTTCCTCTCCATGCGGGAACTTAATAACCTGGTGCAAAGTGGATGGTACGCCCCAAGTCTATGAAACCATGGCCTCCCCAATAACAGAGCAAATGTAACTGGGATATCAAGCATTGTGAACTCCACCTCGTCTTCTATCGGGCCCACTTTGACTAATGTGACGAAAGTACCTTCGACTCTCCGTTTTCTATCGTCATATGCTTTGATAGTCATGCTGGAGGGGCTTAAATCTGTTGTCCGCATACCCAACCTTGACAGAATCTTCAAATGGCATACATTGATAGATGAGTCTCTTAGGGATATGCCCTATACCCAACTTGTGGATGGACTATATGTACATGTATTTGCAATATTTTCATTAATTAATAAAATGTCAATATTTATTGTACGTGTCTTACATAAATTATATGAATCATCAAACACTATAATAAAGCCCTTGGAGTAATAAGATGATAGCTTCCATGCCTTATGAGAATCATTACTCTCAAACGTTCGTATTCATAGATTTGTGAATAATCTAGGCGTTCACAAAGTGGAGAGACTAGCATGATGATATGATCCGCCTTTAAGTGGGGTAGCCGATCTCATAGGCTACTAGCGGAAATCCGTCCGCTTGGTGTATCACATGGATTCATGAGTTGCTCGTGTCCATCGAAATGATCGCCGAAAGTTTTCACATTGAGTGTTTATCCCATGTGTCTGTGAGAACTTTCATGTATCGATTATATGACTAGTCCTTAGACTTGAGGTCTTTATAATCTTATGTGTGGATTAAATGACTTTGACATTCTCCTTCCCCGGTTCAAAAGATCCGGTTATAAGGGTATGATTGGGTCATTTGTTGAAACAAATGAAGTTTGTAAAGATACAACAGAGAATTTCCACTCTCTCGGATAATATTTTCTTATAAGAGTAGTATTCCAGTTCGCGGGTTGATATGTTTGATCAATGCTTGAGTCTGTGGCCGCAGCGGAAGAATCATGTGAGATTCTTGGGTTAGCACGATTCATGACACTATCAACATCATACCTTTGACTATATGGGTAGACATTTTCCATACCCTAGGTCAAACGGTGGGGATACAGTGAGGCGAGAGACCTTATCATATGTAAATCGCATACAGAATGGGTATATATCTTTCCTTCTCATTTGGGGGCCTTGGCATGTTGCTAGATGTCAACCTTGGTCATCGAAATCGAACGACCATCTGATCGGAGGATAATTTATGTTCGATCAAATTATCACGATTCATTTCATGTCCAACTTGAGGGGAACCCAAAATGTCACACACAACAAAGTCGAAATCAATAGTTAACAGTGCACAGTACAAATTTAACAGCATATATGATTGCTGTAGGAATTGTTCATAAGTGGTTCAATGTGTTTAATTATTAAACAGATCATTTATGAGGTTCCAAAGTGGCTTAGGAATTGGTGAATGACGATATGGGCACTTTAGGAATTGGAAAAATGAATAAGAAAATAAATAAATAAATAAAAATTATGCGTTTTTTTTATTATTTTTTTTATTTGTTTTGAATTCCAATTCGGCCTAAACTCTTATTAGGGTTTTATAATCTCATTAAACAACTATATTAAGATCCAATGGCTAAGATTTAATTAGCATTTATCCCACATCGGATTCTCAATTAATTTTATTGTCTTTGGAGCACCTATATAAACCCAAAGAATTCTTTACAAATTTTTACACCAAAACCTTTTGTATCTTGGGTTTATATAAGTGAGCAACTCTAAAGTTTAAGAGTAAGCCACTGATTTTGAGGATCCTTAAGTCTAATTGACTCGAGAAATCTCAAGTTAAAAGTTTTGAGGTATTTGCCTAGGCTAGCACCAATGGCAAAATACATGTGCACTTAAGGCGTAGTCTTGCCGTTGAGTTTTGGCTTTGGTGTGTGCACCTTTGGAGGCCACACACTTGGGTGGCTCTTTGGAACGTGGAAGAGCTTGCTGAGTTTGAGAAAAGCTTGTAGATTGGAGGGAGGACTGGAGAAGTCTTCGGTTCAAGTAAGTCTTTTTCTTTCTTTATTTTTAAATAGAGTTCTTTTGATAGTTAGCATGTTTAAGTTTATGTTCTTTGCATGTTTTATGAGTTTTTATGCTTAGAATATATAGTAACATGCCTAGGCTTGTAGAATAATCAAAACAAATGGGTCTTGGGCAAAGGGATAGCGGCATCATAATTTTTAATTTTCCGCTGCGCACTCGCGGCCGCTTCCCAACAGTGGTATCAGCGCGCCATTTTTTTTAATTATTTCTCTCTCATTTGAACTCGAAATTCGGTGTGTAAAAGCTCGTTGGAAAGCTAACACCCTGAAATTACTTTTAGACACAAGTTTTGCATGATTTGGTTAAGATTTGAATTGTGAAATTGCTTTTAAAGTTTACACATCGGTAAAAAAAAAATGTGAATAGTAAATTTATTTGATTAAAATAAAATGTAATATCATAATTAAATATTAATCAAAGTTATTTAATGCCTAAAATAATTCCAACATATTACAACTCCTATGCTTGATGATTCTATGTATGATTAGAATTGGCATGATTAGAATTGGCATGATTATTTTAGGGTGCAAGCATCTAGAGACTTTCTAAGGAAATAGAGAGTGTATTGCTTATCCCTTAGCTAAGTAATTATTTCGTGATGAACTTAGAGATTTATTACATTTAAGGCTAATAAATATAAATCACTTGTTTATAATAAAAGACATAATAAAATATACAAGTGGGGTGGGACCAAGGCGTTAATAAAACTTTCCAAACTAAAGTTAATTTAACCAAAGGTATTACTATAGTTAGATAATGATTTGGTGTCTTCCTTCACTCACTACCTTTTTATAGCCAAAAGGAAAAGTTGTGAAGACATCTAGATAATCATTTACTCAAAGCTTACCTTAAAGCATATTTAAAGTGTTGGGCTAATTTGGAGGATCTATTATTTACTCCTGTCACCAAGGCAATAAGAGCCTAAAAGGTAAGGGTATTTAAGAGAGTTCACTCCACCCTCCCTCTGGGGAATTTTCAATTGAGGAATCCATTTGACAGTTATTCACTTAAACTTGCTAAAATCCTCAATAATAATTTAAGTCTAAAATTTGCCTCCCATTGTATAGTATAGACCCAAATGGCTTAAACCGTATTAGCAGGACTAGGCTTTATTAGACTGACCAATACCAATTTGTCCCTAAATCGTACTATTGACAATGGTTTGACTTTTCTGAGTCATAAGACGCAGCGACCCTTAGGCGTGGTCTTATAACTTAGTGGCAAAGATTGGGTGTCCACAAGGACTAGCATAAGCTATGGCATGTTTGATTGCCCAACCCAATGATCAAGGAATTGTGATTTATATCATAAATTGGTTGGGAACCTACCTAATTATCGTACTTTATAACGACGGCCCCCTAGTCGGAGAGTTTTGAAATGATGATAATGGGATCCTTGCCCACAAGAAACCCATCATATGGGGGTTGATGCGATTTGCTTAAAATTTTAAAATAATAGAGTGGGAGCAACTTCATAATATTAAAAGCCCATGTTATTATGAAACATTAATGAAAACATATTCCTAATTTTAACATTCTCTCTTAACAAGTGGGTTAAAATATTTCACAAACATTCAAATGGAAAACAGAATATCACTTCGTTCCATCTTTGATGAGCATAAGCTCAAAGGGGACAACTACAATGACTGGTTTAGAAACCTTAAAATTGTCTTACGACAAGAAAAAGATTTTCTATGTTCTTGAAAGATCATTTCCCCCTGAACCTGCAGTAGATGCTGACCAAAATACATTTGATGCTTGGAAGAAACACGTCGATGATGATGAGCAAGCAGTTTGCATAATGCTTGGCTCTATGTCAGACAAACTTCAGAAAGCTCATGAAGATATGGATGCTCAACCATCATCTTTCACTTGAAGGAGTTGTATACAACTTCCGTTCATACCGTGAGAGTCCAAGTGTCATGTGCCTTATTCCAAACAAGGTATAAGGAAGGATCTATTAGTGGACATGTGCTTAAGATGATTGGCCACATTGAAAAATTGGCCAACCTCGGGTTCATCATGGATCATGAGATAGGTCACGATCTAATTCTTCAGTCCTTACCAAAAGACTTCTCTAGCTTTATTATGCAGTTTCATTTGTCTAATAAAGAAGCTATTTTAGCAGAATTGCACAATCCGATAAAGCAAGCAGAGAATGACTTGAAACCGGAGCTTAAAACTTCCATCATGCTTACGGGTACGGACCTAAAGCCACGAGGCCCAAAGAAAAATAAGGGCAATGCCAAGGCTCCAGATCACCTAAAGCCCAATGGTAAGGTGGAGAAGAAAAAAGGGAAATGTGAAATGTTTCTTTTGTGGAAAGAATGGTCATTGGAAGAAAGACTGCAGATCCTTGAAATCCAAGGAAGCTAGGGAAGCCCAAGAGGCCAAGAAGCCCAATGCTTCAAGTATATTGTATATGATTGAACTATATTCTCAAAACTCTGAACCTTCTACTTGGGTGCTTGACACCGGTTGTGGGACTCACTTGTGTAACAATGTGCAAGGCTTGAGAAACAGTAGGAGACTCAGTCATGGGGAGGTTGACTTACGCATAGGTAATGGAGCAAAACTGGCTGCATTGTGTGTGGGGACTTATTCATTAGTTTTTCTGAATGGTTTAGTTTTAGACTTAGAAGATTGTGTTTATGTACCTTCTCTAGTAAAGAATATCATTTCAATTTATTCTTTACGTAATAAAGGCTTTTCATGCCTAATAAGTTGTAATGAATATTCTATTTATTTCAATGAAATAAAATATGGAGATGATATTTTGAATTGTTGGACAATTATGACCCATAGCATCACTATTTGTACAAAACATTGTGTTGTTGTACAAATTAACTATGTGACAATATTTTGAATTGTTGGACAATTATGACCCATAGCATCACTATTTGTACAAAACATTGTGTTGTTGTACAAATTAACTATGTGACAAAGGAAATTGCTCTTTTATCATTTGTAATTGGATTACCGGGATATATAAATGATAAAAGTCCATATGATTAGTTCCAGATTAATAAGATATGAGACAGTATTAATCCACTAAGGTTTAATCATTAAAATATCCCTAGTCGTAGTATTATCGAGATTGGACATCGATAATGCAGAATAGACTAGTATTGCACTTGTGCGTGTTATGGGAGCATAATGGCATAGTTCTCATATATTTGGGTATTGGATACTCATGCAAGTGTAATAGGAGGTTGTGTTTACCGATGGTACGGAAACAGCTTCGCTCTGGATAGACCCCTCGGAATTCCATTGGTAGTATGACTATGTGTCTATGGAAGTCCGAATCAGGGTAGGTGTATTTGGTTTTAACCTAAGACTTGCATCGCTAATACTTGCGACAATCAATATACGTTGGTTTTGGTCATCCGGGGCTTTAACAGGTTCTGTGTACGCCTCTTCTGGGTATACTGAGAATCATAGTGTATTGGGTGTGATGTCAAGATGGAAGAATCACTTCAGTCATATGAAGATGATGATCACGTAGGATACGGAACTAGTACTCTTAAGTACTGCAGTCATCGGGATAATATGACTAGGTCATGTTTATCCAATTATAGAGTCTAGTTACCAGAGATCCGATATGTGATTCGTACGGGGCAGACACAATTCCAGACTCAGGCCTAGCATGTGACATCCGATACTGGATCGCTATACGCAATACTACGTATACTACGTCTGACATAGATTACATATTCCTTTAAGAATATTTCTGGAGAATTGGGTAGGCACGGTGCTTTACTAGAAGCCAACCATGTCTCGTAAATCGGTAAAAATGTAGTACGAGGTACATACGTGTTCGGATAGTCAGACGACCGGATTTACTACCAACATATCCAGGGATCTCATGGGTCGCTTCCCGAAGATTCACCGATGAAATATGATTCGAACATAATTAATCTGGGATTAATTACGGAGAGATTTTATCTGGGATAAAATTTAATTAATAGAGAGAGCGATTAATTTGGAATTAATCGATAAAATAATATATTCGATATATTAAATGAAATTAGATTTCATAACGGAATTAAAATTAGATTTTAATTCGGGTGAACGAGTTAATTTAGAATTAATTCGCAAGCGACGTGAATAGTAATTTTGCTAGGCATAATTATTTAATTAAATTTGATTTAATTACATCGCAACGAAAGTTCGTTAATTCGGAATTAACGAACCTGAGCCCGGGAGTGTTTGCGGGCCCACTCGGATTTTGAATTCAAGTGGGGCCCACAAGTCACATCACAAGTCACATCAACTAGTCACTTTGCCTAACTTTTTGGTGATGGATTTAGGTGGGTGGTTGATAACTTGTAAAACACACAAGTTGATGGAATGAAAGACTATTACCTAATATTAGATATTTTGGTATATCTTTTATTTTGATTTAAGAAATCAAACACACAAGTCAACACAACTTCTTCACTCTCTCTCTCCCTCACGGCATTGAGCCATTTTTTCTCTCCCAAATATTTTCCTTCTTGGCCGAGAATCAAAAAGGAAGAAACTTGGTGATTTTGTTGCAAAATCTCCATTGCTAGCACATCAAAGAATCATATAAGGTGATAGGGAAACTTCTCCCATTGAGCTTGGAATCAAAATCTTAAATCTTGGAGCTTGGAGATCAACATTCAAAAGGAAGCTTGGAGACTTAAAGGGAGCAAAAGTTTTGTGATCAACGCATCCTATATCCAATCGTTGTAAGTGTATTTCCGCTATACTTCTTCTTGTATTCACATGATTTTATGCTTAATGATCTTGGTGTGACCTAGTAAACCCAACCTGAATAATGGTATCTATGTCTTACAAACTAACAAAGAATGTTCAACCTCTAATATATACAATGTTAACTCGAATAATCTCAATGAATCACTTCTATGGCACAATTGCTTAGGTCATATCAATGAAACAAGATTAATTAAGCTACATAAGGATGGGTATTTCAGACCCTTCAAATATGAACCTTATGGAACTTGTGAGTTTTGTTTACTTGGTAAAATGACCAAATTTCTAGAGAATGAATTCATTCTCAAGAAATATAGTGGGAGTAGACTTGACCTCGATGAGGTACGAGAAGAACAAACTAACATAGAACTAAACCCCAGGCCCCTCAAAAGGACAGCGACGGAACAACCACAAGGTTATGAACTTAGAAGGTCTGGTAGGGAAAGATATGAGCCTGAAAGATATGGTTTCCATATTGATAAGGAACATGATCAGGTCATTGATAATGACGATCCCACCAGTTATGACGAAGCAATGCGTGACATTGATTCAGTTAAGTGGCTTGAGGCCATGAAATCTGAAATAGACTCTATGTATCAGAATCAAGTCTGGGACTTGGTGGATGCACCTGAAGGGATAAAACCCATAGGCTGCAAGTGGATTTACAAGCGTAAAACTGATGCATAAAGCAACATCCAAACCTATAAGTCTAGTTTGGTGGCAAAAGGTTATAGACAAATCCAAGAAATTGACTATGATGAAACCTTCTCTCTCGCCTGTTGCAATGATAAATTCCATTCGAATTTTGCTAGCACTAGCTGCCACTTTGATTATGAGATTTGGCATATGGATGTCAAAATAGCTTTCTTAATATGAACCTCGTAGAGGAAGTCTATATATGACACAACCTGAGGGGTTTTGCATCTAAGGATGATCATAATAAAGTATACAAGCTTGAACGATCCATTTATGGACTCAAGCAAGCCTCCAGAAGTTGGAATATACAGTTTGATGAGATAATCAAAGAATTTGACTTCATCAAAAATATAGACGAGCCTTGTGTTAGACATTGTGTCCCATAGCGTCACTGTTTGTAAATGATATTGTATTATTGTACAAAATTAACTATGTAATAATGAAATTGCCTTTTGCCATTTTGTAAATATTATTTACTTTGATATATAAATGGCGAAAGTCCATATGATTAGTACTGGATTGAGATGATATGAGACAGTATCAATCCATAAAGGTTTAATCATTAAATATCCTTAGCCGTAGTATTATCGAGACTAGACATCGATAATGCGGAATAGGCTAGTATTGCGCTTGTGCACGTTGTGAGGGCACAACGGCATAGTTCTCATATATTTAAGTATTGGATACTTATGCAAGTGCGATAGGAGGTTGTGTTTTACCGATGGTACGGAAAACAGCTTCGCTCTGGATAGACCCCGCGGAATCCCATTGGTAGTATGTCTAGGTGTCTATGGGAGGCCGCATCAGGGTAGGTGTATATGGTCTTAACCTGAGACTTACATCGCTAGTACTTGCGACAATCGGTAAACTTTGGTTTTGGTGGTTGGGGACCTTAACCGGTTCTGTGTACACCTCTTCTGGGTTTATCGAGAATCGTAGTGTACTGGATGTGATGTCAAGATGGAAGTATCGCTTCAGACATATGGAGGTGATGATCACGCAGGACACAGAACTAGTACTCTATAAAAGGTTGCAACCGTCGGGACAATATGACTAGGTCAGGATTGTCCGATTTAAAGAGACTAGTTGCTTGATGTCCGATATATGTTTCGTACGGGGCAGACACATCTCCAGCCCTAGGCCTAGCATGTGATCATCCGATACTGGATCGATGTACGCAATACTACGGTATACTACGCTTGATATAGATCTTATATTCCTATAAGAATATTTCTGGAGAATTGGGTAGGCATGGCGCTTTGCTAGAAGCCAACCTTGTCTTGTGAATCGGTAAGAACGTAGTACGAGGTACGTGCGTGTTCGGATTATCCGACGACCGTATTTACTGCCAACATATCCGGAGATCTCTTGGGTCGCTTCCTGAAGATTCACCTATGATATTTGATTCGAACTTAATTAATCTTGGATTAATTGCGGAGAAACTTTATCTCGGATAGTGCCTTATTTAGAGAGAGAGAACGATTAATTTGGAATTAATCAGTAAAATTATTATATTCGATATAATAATTGAAATTCGATTTCGACGCGAAATTAAAATTAGATTTTAATTCGGGCATACGAGTTAATTTAGAATTAATTCGTTAGCGACGTAAATAATAATTTCGCTAGGCGCGATTATTTATTTAAATTCGATTTAATTAACGTCGCGACGTAAGTTCGGTATTTCGGAAATATCGAACCCGAACGCGTGAGTGCACGTGGGCCCACTTTCATTTGGAAACGTGTGGGGCCCACATGACACATGTCATTATATATTATTTTATTGATAATGCATTGCATGGTGATAGTGTATAATACACTCAAATGTTATGCATGGAATTTGAGTGTTTGACACTCTAAGCCTTTGCATGGTTTGTGTCATAGATTTATTATTATTTAATAAATATTATGGCATAAATATAAATTGATTTTTGGTATCAAAAATCAACAAGAAAAATCTCTCTTCTCTCTCTCACATTGCCGAAAACTGCATGCAGTTTTTGGTCTTCATCTTCTTCATTTTGGTTGCCAAAAAGCTTGAAGATAGTGTGGTTGTTTGGAACATCTCCTCACATGCAAGGCTAGCACCTTCAAGGGATCAAAAGAGGTGATAGGGAAACCATCATAGAGCAAGGAATTCACAAAGCTTGGAGCTTTCCACCTTCTTCTCCTCTTGGCCGAATCAATCAACACTTGGAGCTTCCATTTTGGTTTGATTTTCTTCATCAACAAAGCATTGTAAGTATGATTCCGCCATACTTCAAAGTTAAATATATATTCATTTATTGTATTTCAAATGCTTAATCTTTCCTTGGGACATATTATAGAAACCAACAATGGTATCATGGAGCCATGGTTAAGCATGAAATACTTTAGGTTAAAATTTGACAAAATTGGTTGAAGCATGTTCTTGTGAAATTTGATGAATAAGAATGCTTGCATGTATATAGAATGATGTTACATGGAATCAATTTTATGAAAAATGCATTGGATGATTTTTCCCCAAAAATTCAACCTTGGCCGAATGGTATGATAAAATTGGTTGAAGCATGTTCTTGTGAAATTTGATGAATAAGAATGCTTGCATGTATATAGAATGATGTTACATGGAATCAATTTTATGAAAAATGCATTGGATGATTTTTCCCCAAAAATTCAACCTTGGCCGAATGGTATGATAAAATTGGTTGAAGCATGTTCTTGTGAAATTTGATGAATAAGAATGCTTACATGTATATAGAATGATATTACATGGAATCAATTTTATGAAAAATGCATTGGATGATTTTTTCCCCAAATTCATGCCTTGGCCGAATGTGTTGCTACTTGGAGTGGATTGAAATTTTTTGTGTTTAAGATCATTGGATGACTTAGAACGTGTACGGGACGTAGATTAGTAATTCAATCGGATTGAAAAACAAATCGACACAAAAAAACTCACCTTGGCCGAATGTACAAGGACATGTAAAGGAGTTGATTTTTTGTTAAAATTAATGTTGGACATTTATTTTGAACAATACATGATTAATAAATTAAATGGGTATTTTTGAATATTTGGTTTAATGTATTAATCTTGGTATTACACTTTAATTAATTGGACTTTAATGTTTGGAATATTAAAATTTAATTAATGGGCTTAATTGGTGAATTGGGCCTTTTAATATTGTATTTGGGCATAATGGTCTTGGTTGGACCAAGTAGATTTGGGCCAAAAGGATTGGATCCAATTTGGGCCTAAATCACTCCATTAAGTCCAAATATAATATAATGGGCTTTAAAATTTAATTGGGCCTTATGGGCTTAAAATTGGTTTTATGGCATTTAAGGGTGATTCCTTATTTGGGCTTGGTAATTGGGTTTGACCCACATTGACCAAAGCCCAAGCCTTAATAAATCAATTGAAAGCCCATTTGACTTGAATTAAATTAAACATTGGATGTTAGTTGGGCTTTGAGGCCCAATAAGATTAGATTTAGAATCTAAGTCTTTAAACACATTAAAAGTGTAAACATTTAATTTGGAATTAAATAATTGAATTAGTATTGAATACGAATTAAATTAGATTTAATAAGTAGTTCGATATAATTCGCGAATTCGTACCCTATGTACTTATTCTCAATCGAGTTGGACTCGCGCAAAATCAAACCGTTGTTTGAACATTGGATGATCACTTAAACAAAGACTAATTAATTGGATTAGATTGGTTGTAAAAGCATGTCTTGTTTGAATATATATGTATGTGATGAATGAATAGTGTATATCGGATGGATATTAGAAGGGAAAGGGTAATTTTAGAAATTATTGTAAATTTGGAATTTATAAATTGGACCTGCGTGTCCAGCCTTATCTCTTTATCTCTTTGTATTCTCTTCTCACCTAATTCCCCTCAATGTAAATGAGGTTTCTCTTATTGTATTATGTAATTGGGTAGTAGTAGAATAGTGCTAGCGGGGAGAGGAAAGGGAGTGATTTGTTCTAGGAACAAGTTGTTTATATATCCATCCGCATATCACTATTAATTTACTTTACGCGCTTTATGATGTTTTAGAAGCATGCTTAAGGGTGTATGATGATGAGACCTAACAAAGATAAATAAATTGGTTGCCAATTACGCGAAAATCCCTCAATTTATATTAAGCGAATATCCTTCCATTGAATGGTTCTTGTTCAAGATCCGAAGTTGGCATTGGTTTGTTTTTGACCAAAGTCAAGACCTTTGTCAATCAAGGATGTACTTGAATCATGAGAGTTTTGTTGCATATCGGTGTCTTGTCCAAATCGTGATTTTTATTGGCCAAAGTCAAGATCACTTTTTGTCCAACGACATTGATTACGAAACTTTCCTCGTCAATGGGTCCCGCTTAACTGGAATCATTAGGTTTGTTTTTGGCCAAAGCCAAGGCCTAAATGATTCGGAAGATAAGGTTAGGAAAATGTAATGGTTACATTGGCATTATACATATGTTTCGGACTTGGATGTCCACCTAACCGGATCTAGGAATTGGATGAGATCCAATTGATCATGGAGATCTACCTAAGTTAAATAGCATACAATTTTTATTGGCCAAAGTCAAGGTTGTGTGTTATTTAACGGGATCCTAGCCCACTAGGAAATTCGATTTCCCGAGTTCTCTACAGAGGGTTAGAAACTTGAAGAAAATAGTGGGAGGCTATTATTGAATTTGCAATTTCATTCAGATACTTAGCCTTACGCGTCTTTCAAAATTATTTCGTCAATATTTTAAATAATTAGTTGGACTAATATATTGTTATTTTACTTGTAACAGTTTGACTGTACCCATAACATCGTTGACTTTATAGTTGGACTATAGTTGTCAAGATGATTGGCAAAGGTAATATCCGCGACATAATCATGGGCGATAATGTCTTCAAAGGGACAAACTTTGCCGACTGGGAAATGAACCTCAAGATAGTGCTTGGGGCTGAGAGGATACTGTATACTATTCAGAGACCTCTCCCGCCTGAACCCACTGAGCCACTGGAGCTAGAGTTATGGAAGACTCATAGTGACGATTGTGACCAAGCTCAGTCAGTTATGCTAGCTGCAATGACCCAGCATTTCAGACGTCAGTACAGGGACTTGGATCCCTATAACATGATGGCAAGATTGCGTGATCTTCACCGCACCAATAAGCGGATGAAGAGGTACGAGCTAGTAAGGAAACTCTTCCGCTCCCGGATGACAGACGGCGCATCAGTTGAGGCCCACGGGACTCAAATGATCGCCGATATTGATGAGTTGGCCAATATGGGAATAGTCTTGGAGGCTGAGCTGACTATAGATATGATCTTGCAGTCACTTCCTGATACTTGGAAACAAATCATAATCAACTACAAGTTGATGGATACAGATGACACTCTTGGAGAGCTGTTATCCGTATTGAAGGAGTCCGAAAGGGAACTCCTAAAGGGGAGCAAGCGCGAGGCGCATTATGCATCGACCTCTCATGCGCCAAAGGCTAGGCCCAAGGCAATTGGAGGTGCGAGGAAGAAGAAGTTCAAGAAAAAGGGCAAAGGCAAGTTGACAGTGGCTTCTAGGAAGCCAAAGGACAAATCTCGCGACATCTGCCTTAACTGCGGCAAGAGGGGTCACTGGAAACGTGACTGCCAAATGAGCATTGTGCAGAGGGAGGATATCAAGGCTGGCAAGGCTATCGCCTCTGGTATGTTTGTTATGAGATAAATATGAATACTTCTAGTTTTAAAAATTGGATTTTTGATTCTGGTTGTGGTGCTCATATTTGTACTGATGTGCAGGATCTGCATGATAGCAGGATGCTGGCGTCAGGGGAGATGGATCTACGGGTCGGAAACGGAACACCAGTTGCTGTTTTGGCCGTAGGGACTTTTGTTTTAGAACTGCCCTCAGGGCATGTACTTAAACTTTTGAACTGTTATTTTGTACCTAGTTTAACTAGGAATATTATATCTGTATCCTTGTTAACCCAGCAGGGTTACACTTTTGTATTTAGAAACACTGGGTGTTATTTATATAAAAATGATGCAGAAATTTGCACAGCTGTTGCAAATAACGGTCTTTATATTTTGAATATAAATGAATCTCCTAAAATGACAAACAAAAGGCTCAAAAGGAGTAATCTAAAAGATGAAGCTTATATGTGGCATTGTCGTCTAGGACACATTAACAAGACTCGCATATCCACACTTTCGAAGAGTGGGTACTTGGACGAATTTGATCCCAATTCATATGACGTCTGCGAATCTTGTCTTTTAGGCAAAATGCCTAAATCACCTTTTAGCGGTAAAGGTGAACGTGCCACAGAACTGTTAGCTCTCGTTCATACTGACGTATGCGGGCCCATGTCTAGCCAGGCTAGAGGTGGATTTCACTACTTCGTAACCTTTACAGATGATGCATCTCGTTACGGTTATGTGTATCTTATGAGACACAAGTCGGAAACTTTTGAGAAATTCAAAGAGTTTCGACACGAAGTGGAGAAACAAACAGGGAAGAGTATTAAGACATTACGGTCAGACCGTGGTGGCGAATACTTAAGTTATGAGTTTCAAGATTACTTGAAAGAATATGGTATTCTTTCACAGTGGACTCCTCCTGGAACACCGCAATTAAACGGTGTGTCCGAACGGAGAAACCGCACCTTGTTGGACATGGTAAGGTCAATGATGAGTCGCACTGAGCTACCAATATCCTTCTGGGGATACGCATTAAACAGTGCTATACTTATTTTGAATAAGGTACCGTCGAAGTCTGTTGAACAGACTCCATATGAGATATGGACAGGAAGGAAACCAGGTTTCTCTTTCCTGAAGATTTGGGGATGCTGGGCATATGTTAAACGTTTGGAAAGTACCAAACTTGAACCCAAAACTGATAAATGCCTTTTTGTAGGATATCCTAGGGAAACCAAAGGATATTACTTCTATCACCCACAAGAGAACAAAGTATTTGTTGCTCTACAAGCATTTTTCCTTGAGAAGGATTTTTAAATGCAGTGGTAAGTGGGAGGAAAGTAGAACTCGATGAAGATCGTAGTGATACTGTTCCTGGCAATGAATCAACGACGGAACAAGAACAGACCGTCCGGGATGAGTCTGTACCACAAACTTCACATACACAAGGACCGCGTAGGTCGGAGAGAGTCAGAACAGTACCTGAGAGGTATGGGTTCCTGATCTCACCTCATGTAGATATTAATCTTATTGAGGATAATGAACCGGCTACGTATGAGGAAGCGATACAAAATATCGATTCCGCTTTATGGCAAGATGCCATGAAGTCCGAGATGGATTCCATGTACGCCAACCAAGTTTGGACACTGGTTGATGCACCAGAAGGCATAAAGCCTATTGGATGCAGATGGATCTTCAAGAAGAAGACCGACATGGATGGCAACGTACAAACGTACAAAGCTAGGCTTGTAGCGAAGGGGTATCGTCAACAATATGGTATTGATTATGACGAAACCTTCTCACCCGTTGCCATGATTAAATCCATTCGGATAATGCTTGCAATAGCTGCATATTTCGATTACGAGATATGGCAGATGGACGTTAAAACCGCTTTCCTTAACGGAAACCTTTTGGAGGATGTTTATATGCAACAGCCTGACGGTTTTATCGTACCTAGACTTGCAAACAAGGTTTGTAAGTTAAATCGATCCATTTATGGATTGAAGCAAGCATCACGGTCATGGAATCAGCGTTTTGATGAGATCATAAAAGAATATGATTTCGTGCAAAACATTGATGACCCTTGTGTATACAAGAAGGTTAGTGGGAGAGCACTTACTTTTATTGTCCTTTATGTCGACGACGTATTGCTTATAGGCAATGACATTCCCATGCTAACGTCGGTGAAAGCTTGGCTTTCATTAAAATTCTCCATGAAAGATCTGGGAGAAGCAGCCTTTATTCTTGGAATAAAGATCTACAGGGATAGATCTAGAAAGCTGCTTGGACTCTCCCAGAGTACATACATTGATAAAGTGTTGAAGCGATTCAACATGGAACAATCCAAGAGGGGATTGGTTCCAATGGTACGTGGTACCTCTCTGTCTAAGGACATGTGTCCTAAGACTCAGGAAGAGAGAGACCACATGAGTCGGATACCGTTCGCCTCGGCAGTCGGATCGATCATGTATGCCATGATATGTACACGACCTGATGTCTCATATGCTTTGAGCATGTGCAGTCGCTATCAGGCCGATCCAGGTGAAGGTCACTGGATAGCAGTTAAGAATATCCTTAAGTATCTTAAACGAACTAAGGATGCTTTCTTAATTTATGGAGGTGGAGAACTTGCGGTATCTGGGTATACCGATGCAAGTTTCCAAACCGACAAGGATGACTACAAGTCGCAATCCGGGTACATTTTTTGTTTGAATAACGGAGCAGTGAGCTGGAAATCTTCCAAGCAAGATACTGTTGCCGATTCAACAACAGAAGCGGAGTACATCGCTGCATCTGAAGCAGCAAAGGAGGCAGTTTGGATCCGAAAGTTCCTAATCGGATTAGGAGTAGTTCCGTTAGCAGCTGAGCCCGTTCCATTGTATTGTGACAATAACGGGGCTATAGCACAGGCTAAGGAACCAAGGTCTCATCAACGGTCCAAGCATGTTCTTCGACGTTACCATCTGATTCGGGAGATTATACATCGTGGCGATGTAAAAGTCGAGAAGGTCACATCAGATGACAACATTGCAGATCCGCTGACGAAGGCTGTTCTTCAGCAAGTTTTTGAACGACACATACATAGTTCGGGTATTAGATGCTTGAGTGACTGGCTATAGGCCAAGTGGGAGATTGTTAGACATTGTGTCCCATAGCGTCACTGTTTGTAAATGATATTGTATTATTGTACAAAATTAACTATGTATAATGAAATTGCCTTTTGCCATTTTGTAAATATTATTTACTTTGATATATAAATGGCGAAAGTCCATATGATTAGTACTGGATTGAGATGATATGAGACAGTATCAATCCATAAAGGTTTAATCATTAAATATCCCTAGCCGTAGTATTATCGAGACTGGACATCGATAATGCGGAATAGGCTAGTATTGCGCTTGTGCACGTTGTGAGGGCACAACGGCATAGTTCTCATATATTTAAGTATTGGATACTTATGCAAGTGCGATAGGAGGTTGTGTTTTACCGATGGTACGGAAAACAGCTTCGCTCTGGATAGACCCCGCGGAATCCCATTGGTAGTATGTCTAGGTGTCTATGGGAGGCCGCATCAGGGTAGGTGTATATGGTCTTAACCTGAGACTTACATCGCTAGTACTTGCGACAATCGGTAAACTTTGGTTTTGGTGGTTGGGGACCTTAACCGGTTCTGTGTACACCTCTTCTGGGTTTATCGAGAATCGTAGTGTACTGGATGTGATGTCAAGATGGAAGTATCGCTTCAGACATATGGAGGTGATGATCACGCAGGACACAGAACTAGTACTCTATAAAAGGTTGCAACCGTCGGGACAATATGACTAGGTCAGGATTGTCCGATTTAAAGAGACTAGTTGCTTGATGTCCGATATATGTTTCGTACGGGGCAGACACATCTCCAGCCCTAGGCCTAGCATGTGATCATCCGATACTGGATCGATGTACGCAATACTACGGTATACTACGCTTGATATAGATCTTATATTCCTATAAGAATATTTCTGGAGAATTGGGTAGGCATGGCGCTTTGCTAGAAGCCAACCTTGTCTTGTGAATCGGTAAGAACGTAGTACGAGGTACGTGCGTGTTCGGATTATCCGACGACCGTATTTACTGCCAACATATCCGGAGATCTCTTGGGTCGCTTCCTGAAGATTCACCTATGATATTTGATTCGAACTTAATTAATCTTGGATTAATTGCGGAGAAACTTTATCTCGGATAAAGTGCCTTATTTAGAGAGAGAACGATTAATTTGGAATTAATCAGTAAAATTATTATATTCGATATAATAATTGAAATTCGATTTCGACGCGAAATTAAAATTAGATTTTAATTCGGGCATACGAGTTAATTTAGAATTAATTCGTTAGCGACGTAAATAATAATTTCGCTAGGCGCGATTATTTATTTAAATTCGATTTAATTAACGTCGCGACGCAAGTTCGGTATTTCGGAAATATCGAACCCGAACGCGTGAGTGCACGAGGGCCCACATGACACATGTCATTATATGTATTATTTTATTGATAATGCATTGCATGGTGATAGTGTATAATACACTCAAATGTTATGCATGGAATTTGAGTGTTTGACACTCTAAGCCTTTGCATGGTTTGTGTCATAGATTTATTATTATTTAATAAATATTATGGCATAAATATAAATTGATTTTTGGTATCAAAATCACAAGAAGAATCTCTCTTCTCTCTCTCACATTGCCGAAAACTGCATGCAGTTTTTGGTCTTCATCTTCTTCATTTTGGTTGCCAAAAACTTGAAGATAGTGTGGTTGTTTGGAACATCTCCTCACATGCAAGGCTAGCACCTTCAAGGGATCAAAAGAGGTGATAGGGAAACCATCATAGAGCAAGGAATTCAAAAGCTTGGAGCTTTCCATCTTCTTCTCCTCTTGGCCGAATCAATCAACACTTGGAGCTTCCATTTTGGTTTGATTTTCTCTCATCAACAAAGCATTGTAAGTATGATTCCGCCATACTTCAAAGTTAAATATATATTCATTATTGTATTTCAAATGCTTAATCTTTCCTTGGGACATATTATAGAAACCAACACCTGTATTTACAGGAAAAGTAGTGGAGTGCTGTTATATTTCTTGTATTTATGTCGATGACATATTATCATCGGGATAATATAACCATGATGCAAGCCACAAGCAAATGATTATCTCAAATTTCTCCAGAAGATTTGGGAGAAGCACCTACATCCTCGGCATTAAGATCTACCGTAATAGATCTAAGAGTTGTTAGGACTTTCTCATCTACGTACATAGATAAAGTTTTTGAAAGATTCTAAATGGAAGATTCTAAGAGAGGTAATTTACCTACTTGTCATGGAATCAAATTATCTAAGGAGCAATGTCCACATATTCCTTCAGATAGAGAGCGTATGAGTAGGATCCCTTATGTTTCAGCAATAGGATCGATCATGTACGCCATGCTAAGTACAATACCTGATGTCTCTTATGTTCTTAGCATAACGAGCAGGTATCGGGCAAATCCTGGTGAGCAACACTGGGCAGCTGTCAAAACAATCATCAAGTATGTGAGATTGTTCTGAGATGAAAGTCATTGGTTACTGTGATGCGAGCTTTTAGACCGATAGGAATGACAGCAGATCGCAAACATGATATATGTTTACTTTGAATGGCGGAGCTGTCAGTTGGAAAAGCTCAAAGCAGTCAACTACAGCAGACTCCACCACTGAAGCCGAGTATATTGCAGCATCTGAGGCAGCTAAAGAAGCAGTCTGGATAAAGAAGTTCATCACGGAGCTGGAAGTGCTTCCCGTGATAAAGAATGGCGTCACGATGTACAGTGAAAACACGGGTGCCATTGCTCAATCAAAGGAACCAAGGTCCCACCAGAAATCCAAGCATGTACTCAGGCGATTTCATCTCATCAAGGAGATTATTGAGAGAAAATAAGTTATTATAGAGAAAATACCCACATAAGATAATCTTGCAGATTCTCTCACTAAAGGGCTGACTCAACAAAAGCATGATAGACACACCCGAGAGTATGGTGTCCATATTCATATTAGTTGGCTATAGTGCAAGTGGGAGATTGTTAGGGATATGCTCTATACCCAACTTGTGGATTGGCTATATGTACATGTATTTGCAATATTTTCATTAATTAATAAAATGACAATCTTTATTATAAGTGTCTTACATAAATTATATGAATCATCAAACACTGTAATAAAGCCCTTGGAGTAATAAGATGATAGCTTCCACGCCTTATGAGAATCATTACTCTCAAACATTTGTAGTCATAGTTTTGTGAATAATCTGGGCGTTCACAAGGCGGAGAGACTAGCATGATGATATGATCCGCCCTTAAGTGGGGTGGTCGATCTCATAGGCTACTAGCGGATATCCGTCCGCTTGGTGTATCACATGGATGCATGAGTTGCTCGTGTCCATCGAACTGACCGTCGAAAGTTTTCACATAGAGTGTTTATCCCATGTGTCTGTGAGAACTTTCATGTATCGATTGTATGACTAGTCCTTAGACTTAAGGTCTTTACAATCTTATGTGTGGATCAAATGACTTTGACATTCTCCTTCCCCGGTTCAAAAGATCCGGTCATAAGGGTATGATTGGGTCATTTGTTGAAACACATGAAGTTTGTAAAGATACAACAGAGAATTGCCACTCTCTCGGATAATATTTTCTTATAAGAGTAGTATTACAGTTCACGGGTTGATATGTGTGATCAGTGCTTGAGATGTTGCCGCAACGGAAGAATCATGTGCGATTCTTGGGTTAGCACGATTCATGACACTATCAACATCATACATTTGACTATATGGGTAGACATTTTCCATACCCTAGGTCAAACGGTGGGGATACAATGAGGCGAGGGACCGTATCATATGTAAATCGCATACAGAATGGGTATATATCTTTCCTTCTCATTTGGGGGCCTTGGCATGTTGCTAGATGTCAACCATGGTCATTGAAATCGAACGACCATCTGATTGGAGGATAATTTATGTTCGATAAATTATCACGATTCATTTCATGTCCAACTTGAGGGGAACCCAAAAGGTCACACACAACAAAATCGAAATCAATGGTTAACAGTGCACACTGCATAGTACAAATTTAACATCATATGTGATTGATGTAGGAATTGTTCATAAATGGTTCAATGTGTTTAATTATTGAACAGATCATTCTTGAGGTTCCAAAATGGCTTAGGGATTGGTGAATGATGATATGGGCACTTTGGGAATTGGAAAATGAATAAAAAAATAAAAAAAAATCTGTGTTTTTTTATTTGTTTTGAATTCCAATTCGGCCCAAACTCTTATTAGGATATTATAATCTCATTAAACCACTATATTAAGATCCAATGGCTAAGATTTAATTAGTATTTATCCCACATCGGATTCTTAATTAATTTTTTTGTCTTTGGAGCTGTAGACAACAGAACCTGGGCGACGCTGTTCTAGGCTCGCGGCCTAATTGGGAGTACGAAATAACATGGTGTCGCCACCCGATGTGAACCGGGACAAAGATTTAAGGCCGCACTCACCCCTCGCAAGGGAAGACCTCAAACCGTTGGGTTCGGAATGGTCCCTTACTTATGTCACTTGTGATGATATGATTTGTGCAATAAACTAACCGAATCTATTCAACATTCATGTTCAATGGTACTTAGATCTAACATGCTTTCATCCAAATAACTCCACGCAATATAACACAACGAGCATATTGAACCATTAAACCAAAGTAAACAAATAACTAATTAAACATAAACATAAACTAAACGAAACATCATGCATAAAGAATGAAGAAACAACATGCCTAAATAACACAATCATGCTTTGAAAATTAAATAACAAGACTAAATTAACTCATGCTTAAAATAATAAATAAATGGCCTAGAACTATGACATGCTCAAATACAAATTTGGATGAGACGAGATACGTGCATCTTAAGTGGTACGTGGCGTTGTATCCCGAGTGTAGACCGCAATACCGTCCATTCGGAATCGGCTACGGAATTTACGTCCGGGTTTCCATCCGATATACCACAAAATGGAACACACATCCCGCTCATCCAACAATCACATCATGCCTCAAACGACTCTCATGCAATAATATTTTAAAATAAATAAAATAAAACTAAAGAAGATAAGTAAGAAGGTGCCCTCAGGTCTAACCTCTTTTGTTGTCTCACGAAAGGGCGTTACACGTCCGTTGGAAGGGTGAATGATCCGCAACTCTTTTGGTTCACCAACTGAACGTCTTTCCTCACTGTTTTGCTGTTCGGGCTGCTGTTTTTACTCCGTTTCACTGCTGTTTCTGTTGTATTTTCTGGTCGCTATTTTGGGGTAATTAAGGGACTGGTTTGTGCAGTTTTTGGAGACAGTTTTATGCAGTTTTTGATGTAGTTTTGTGGCTAAAATCTGGACAGTTTCAGGGGTTTATGGGGGCTGTTTTGAGGTGATTTGGAGGCTTAGTTTGTGGTGTTTTTGGCAAGTGGTAAGGGCAGGTGGCTATTGGGTGGAATGCGTGGCTGTTAGCGTGCAGGTCAGTGGGCGTTTTAAGGCAATTGGCGTGAGAGTGTGGTTGAAGGGAGGCTATGTGGCTTGTGAGTGAGGGACGTAGTGGGCTCGTGGTGTTTGTTAAATGGCTGGTGTGAAGGCTTGCAAATTGCGTGAAGGGCAGAGGCTGCTGGCTTGAATTGTCGGCTATGTGGTGTGATTAGTTGATGCGGTCTTCACGTGAGGGGGGACAGTGTGCGATGGTGGAGGGCTTTGTTATTTTGTTTGTGATTTTTGTGAGGATGAGCCAGCCATGGTTTGAATGTGTGGAGAGAGGTTATTTTTATAGGCAAGGGGATGGGTTTTACCTTGTTGGGGAAGGAATCAAATTTGTGTATTAATTAGGAGATATTTTTAATTTAGTATGTGATAGGGAAAATCTTTTAATTAAGGGAAGTGATTTGATTTATTCTTTTTAGTTAAGGATATGATTTATTTAATTTAGGAAGGTGATTTAATTAAATTAGGAATGTGTTTTATTTAAATTAGGAATTTAATTTAATTTAATTTCAAGTTCAATTTAATTGGTGAATGTGATTTAATTTAATTTAAGTTTAATTTTAATTGGTTTTAATTATTTAATTTGTGAGATGTGTTTTAAATATTTTAATTATTTAATTTGTGAGATGTGTTTTAATGGGTTTGGTGTGTTTTAAAACAGAGGTCCAACAAGCGAACCCGAAGCGAAACAAGCGAGTTAAATCTGAAAAAATGCTAATTTCCAACTTTACCCTTCCAACGTCCGTTTCCCGCGGCTTTCACAACTAAAGAGGTAGTGTCTCCATACGAGACTCATCATCGGGCTGATATGCAAAAATGCAATGCCTACAGTCGCCCCCACTTTGATGGGACTTGTGCAGCGTTGTGACAATGACAATCCTATCAAAGTACGTGCAATGCATTTTTACTTACCTGGCTCGCCAGCTGCCACCTGGTCTGCCTGTTGTGCTGAGTTGATAGTGCTAAACCCCGTACCTAGGGCGTCGCGGTTGCGTCTCCGTACCTAGAGTGCCGCAGTGATGATGTTGGTTGTCTGGATGCTAACCCCGTACCTAGGGTGTCGCAGTGACGTCTCTGTACCTAGAGAGCCACAAATGTCTGAATAGTCCACATGTCGTACCTGGCGTGCTAACCCCGTACCTAGGGCATCGCTGTGGTCTGAATGCTAACCCCGTACCTAGGGTGTCGCAGTGATGATGTTGGTTGTCTGGATGCTAATCCCGTACCTAGGGTGTCGCAGTGACGTCTCCGTACCTAGAGAGCCACAAATGTCTGAATAATCCACATGCCGTACCTGGCGTGCTAACCCCGTACCTAGGGCGTCGCTGTGGTCTGAATGCTAACCCCGTACCTAGGGTGTCGCAGTGACGTCTCCGTACCTAGAGAGCCATAAATGTCTGAGTGCTAACCCCGTACCTAGGGTGTCGCAGTGACGCCTCCGTACCTAGAGTGCCACAAATGTCTGAATAGTCCACATGTCGTACCTGGCATGCTAACCCCGTACCTAGGGCGTCGCTGTGGTCTGAATGCTAACCCCGTACCTAGGGTGTCGCAGTGACGTCTCCGTACCAAGAGAGCCACAAATGTCTGAGTGCTAACCCCGTACCTAGGGTGTCGCAGTGACGCCTCCGTACCTAGAGTGCCACAAATGTCTGAATGCTAACCCCGTACCTAGGGTGTCGCAGTGACGCCTCCGTACCTAGAGTGCCACAAATGTTTGAATGCTAACCCCGTACCTAAGGTGTCGCAGTGACTCCTTCGTACCTAGAGTGCCACAAATGTCTGAATGCTAACCCCGTACCTAGGGTGTCGCGGTGACGCCTCCGTACCTAGAGTGCCACAAATGTCTGAGTGCTAACCACGTACCTAGGGTGTCGCGGTGACACCTCCGTACCTAGAGTGCCACAGATGTCTGAGTGCTAACCCCGTACCTAGGGTGTCGCGGTGACACCTCCGTACCTAGAGTGCCACAAATTTCTGAGTGCTAACCCCGTACCTAGGGTGTCGCGGTGATGCCTCCGTACCTAGAGTGCCACAAATGTCTGAATGATAACCCCGTACCTAGGGTATCGCAGTTTTCTGGTTGCCGTACCTGGCTGAACTGATATCTCCATACCCGGAGTGCCGTACCTGGCAAACTGAATGTCTCCATACCCGGAGTGTCGTACCTGGCTGATCTGATATCTCCATACCCGGAGTGTCGTACCTGGCAGAACTGATATCTCCATACCCAGAGTGTCGTACCTGGCAGAACTGATCTGATGTCTCCATACCCGGAGTGTTGTACCTAGCAGAGTTGATACTGAACTAATGTGGGCCTCGCCCCTAGAAAGCCATACCCAGCAGAACTAATACTGATAATGACGTGGGCCTCGCCCCCCGATTGCCATACCTGGCAAGATTGCTACTGATGCTAATGTGGGCCTCGCCCCCAGATTGCCATACCCGGCAAGACTTATTCTGATGATGATACAGTGGGCCCTCGACCCTGGGATGCATCCCGGAACTGTAACAGATGTGTGGGCCCTCAACCCTGAGTCACATCCTAAAAATGATGATGTAGTGGGCCCTCGACCCTTGGGACGCATCCCGGAACTACAACTAATGATGCAATGGGCCTTCGACCCTGGGACGCATTCCGGAACTGCAACCGACAACGGGGGCACCTCGACCCAACACCGCTGACAATAGGGACCTCGTCCTGGAACTGATGATGTAGTGGGCACCTCGACCCTGGGCACCTCGACCCGGAACTACAATCGAAAACGGGGGCACCTCGACCCTGGGCACCTCGACCCAACACCACTGACAATAGGGACCTCGCCCTCGAACTGATGATGTAGTGGGTCTTCGACCCTGGACTGATGCTGATGTGGCCTCACCCCAAACTGATACTGATGTGGGCCTCGCCCCAAACTGATACTGACGTGGGCCTCGACCGAAACTGAAGTGGGCCTCGCCCCAAACTAACACTGATGTGGGCCTCGACCCCAAACTGATGTGGGCTTCGCCCCCAAGCGGATACTGATGTTGATATGGGCCTCGACCCTGGGACTCATCCCCAAAACTGACACTGATGCTGATATGGGCCTCGACCCCGGGACTCATCCCCAAACTAATACTGATGTGGGCCTCGCCCCAAACTGATGTGGGCTTCGCCCCCCATACTAATACTGATGTGGGCCTCGCCCTTATATTGATACTGATGTGGGCCTCGCCCTAAACTAATACTTATGTGGGCCTCGCCCCCAAAACTGATGCTGATGTGGGCCTCGACCCAAACTGATGCTGATATGGGCCTCGCCCCAAACTGATACTGACATGGGCCACGCCCCAAACTGATACTGACATGGGTCTGGCCCCAAACTGATACTGATGTGGGCCTCGCCCCCAGACTGATACTAATATGGGCCTCGACCCTAGGACTCATCCCAAAAACTGATACTGATGTGGGCCTCGACCCTGGCACTCATCCCCAAAACTGTTGATGTAGGCCTCGACCCATGCTCCATCCTCAAACTGATACTGATGCGGGCCTCACCCCAAACTAATACTGATGTGGGCCTCGGCCCTGGGATTTATTCCCGAAGACTGTTGATAATGTGGGCTTCACCCCCTGGGATTTATTCCCAAAAACTGCTGATAATGCGGGCCTCGACCCTGGGATTCATTCCCGGATTCTTTCCAACACTCTGACGACGTGGGCCTCGACCTTGGGATTCATTCCCGGATTCATTCCAAAACTCTGCTGATATGGGCCTCGACCCTGAGATTCATTCCCGGATTCATTCCAGCACTCTGATGATGCGGGCCTCGACCTTGGGATTCATTCCCGGATTCATTCCAAAACTCTGCTGATATGGGCCTCGACCCTGAGATTCATTCCCGGATTCATTCCAACACTATGACGATGTGGGCCTCGACCTTGGGATTCATTCCCGGATTCATTCCAACACTCTGACAATGTGGGCCTCGACCCTGGGATTCATCCCCAAAACTACTACTCATATGTTGTTGATTCTGGTTGGCTTGTCTTTTCCGCTTTCTCTTTTAATTCTTTGAAACCTGTGAATACAAAACGAAACAAACACAAAAGAATGCAAAATACGTTACGTGTATGCATGCATGCATGAATGAATTTCCTATTCCGTTGGGTTAGGTCTTCCGCCAGTTCTCCAGGTGATTGCACAGTCTCCTCTCTGGTCTCATGGCTCAATTTCTTGTTATGTCCCAGATTCACGAGGAGGTAGACTGGTCGCTCCCAGTCTTGATTTAGCTTTCTGCTCTCCGCTGTTTGCACTTGGTCAAGATGAACCACATGGTGGGGCCTTCCATATCATCATACTATATTACATGCTACGAAATAGTCCCAATAGTTATACATATCATTGTCCTCAAAGAATGCTCAGTAATGAAACCAGAGAACCTTCAAAACATTCGATGCAACTCAAATCCAAGTCTTTGAACAAATGATCTAAGCCAGACTCAAAGTGTGTGTGTGCAAAGGTTCTTTCACAGCTTGATCCTTAAGTAAGCCAACTCAATGATTTCGTTTCAAAAATCGGGATCGATGGGTCAAACCAACCTAGATGTCTCAATTATGCCTGCAGTTGCTTTTCTGTGCTCAATGTGGTATGGTTTTCTTTCTCTTTTGTCTCTTTTTTCTTTTTTTCTTTTCAGTTTGAATTTTTTTTTTCTTTTCTCTCTTTTTTTTTCCATTCTTTCTCCTTTTTTCAACACACCTACCCTTTAAGACACGAGGTCTTCTTTTTTTTTTTCTTTTTTCTTTTCTTTTTTTTTCTTCTTTTTTTTCTTTGGCCCACCATGGTCTTTCTATCATTGCCGTAAGATTTTCTGTTCCTCAGTTTCCTTTTCCCCGATATCCATGTTTTCTAAACTCTTCTTGACAAGTCTTCTTTTATCCCTAACCCAACGGATATCTATGATGGCTTTTAAGACACGAGGGTTAACATGATGCATGTATGCATGAGATGCATGTGATGTATGAGACACAATATGCATAGGGTTATCAAAAGCATAAAGGGTGGCCCCTATAGGTCATACAACTATGGTTCACATGTGGGTTTACAGGAGTGTGGACAAAGGCTCTCGTTTGACGAAGGATTACCCACAACTAGGACTCCCCACTCAAGGGTTCAAGCGACCAAGTGAGTGCACTTTTTTTTATACCTTACGGTACGTGCCAACGAGTTACGGTGTGTGGCTAACTGTCGAATGGATTTCTCTTTGTAGATTCCCCAGAGGGAGGGTGGAGCGAGGCTCTCTTAAGTACCCAAGCCCCTTAGGCTCTTATCGCTTGGTGTCAGGAATAAACAACGAGTCCTCCAAACTAGTCTGTCACAATGAGCTACAAGTAATGATTATCTCGGTGTCTTCATAGCTTTTCCTTATGAAAAGGTAGTGAGTGAAGGAAGACACCCAACCATCACCTATCTCCAACAAAGCCTTTGATTAACCCCTTTCAACCTACCATAGAAACGATTAACTGAAGCACAAATCATAAACATCACAAGACATGATTTCGGGGCCGATTCAAAATATCCCCAGTGGAGTCGCCAGACTGTAGACACCAGAACATGGGCGACGCTGTTCTAGGCTCGCGGCCTAGTTGGGAGTACGAAATAACATGGAGTCGCCACCCGGTGTGAACCAGAACAAAGATTTAAGGCCGCACTCACCCCTCGCAAGGGAAGACCTCAAACCGTTGGGTTCGAAATGGTCCCTTACTTATGTCACTTGTGATGATATGATTTGTGCAATAAACTAACCGAATCTATTCAACATTCATGCTCAATGGTACTTAGATCTAACATGCTTTCATCCAAATAACTCCACGCATTATAACATAACGAGCATATTGAACCATTAAACCAAAGTAAACAAATAACTAATTAAACATAAACATAAACTAAACGAAACATCATGCATAAATAATGAAGAAACAACATGCCTAAATAACACAATCATTCTTTGAAAATTAAATAACAAGACTAAATTAACTCATGCTTAAAATAATAAATAAATGGCCTAGAACTATGACATGCTCAAATACAAATTTGGATGAGACGAGATACGTGCATCTTAAGTGGTACGTGGCGTTGTATCCCGAGTGCAGACCGCAATACCGTCCATTCGGAATCGGCTACGAAATTTACGTCCGGGTTTCCATCCGATATACCACAAAAGGGAACACACATCCCGCTCATCCAACAATCACATCATGCCTCAAACGACTCTCATGCAATAATATTTTAAAATAAATAAAATAAAACTAAAGAAGATAAGTAAGAAGGTGCCCTCAGGTCTAACCTCTTTTGTTGTCTCACGAAAGGGCGTTACACGTCCGTTGGAAGGGTGAATGATCCGCAACTCTTTTGGTTCACCAACTCAACGTCTTTCCTCGCGTGCTTGTTGTGCTGTTCGGGCTGCTGTTTTACTCCTTTCGCCTGATGTTTCTGTTGGATAATATGACCCATAGCGTCACTATTTGTACAGATCATAGTGTTGTTGTACAAATTAACTATGTGAAAGGGAAATTGCACTCTCATCATTTGTGATTAGATCACCTTAGATATATAAATGAAGAGAGGTCCATATGATTAGTTCCTGGATTGAGATGATATGAGACAGTATCAGTCCACGAAGGATTAATCATTAAATATCCCTAGTCGTAGTATTATCGAGACTGGACATCGATAATGCGGAATAGGCTAGTATTGCACTTGTGCGCGTTGTGAGGACACAGCATAGTTCTCATATATTTGGGTATTGGATACTCATGCAAGTGAGATAGGAGGTTGTGTTTCACCGATGGTACGGGAAACAGCTTCGCTCTGGATAGACCCATCGGAATCCCATTGGTATTATGACTATGTGTCTATGGGAGTCCGACATCAGGGTAGGTGTGTATGGTCTTAACCTGAGACTTGCACCGCTAATGCTTACGACAATCAATATACTTTGGTTGAGGTCGTCTAGGACTCTAACCGGTTCTGTGTACGCCAATGCTGGGTATATTGAGAATCGTAGAGTATTGGGTGTGATGTCAAGACGGAAGTATCACTCTAGTCATAGTGGAGATGATGTCACGCAGGATACGGAATTAGTGCTCTTAAGTGCTGGCCGGCCATCGGGGTATTATGACAAGGTCATGTATATCCGATTATAGAGACTAGTTACCAGACATCCGATATGTGCTTCGGACGGGGCAGACACTTATCCAGCCCCAGCCCTAGCACGTGACTATCCGATAATGGGCCGATATACACGATACTTGGTATACTACGCCTGATATAGATCTTACATATTCTTAGATGAATATGACCAGAGAATTGGATAGACTTCGTGCTTTGCTAGAAGCCGATCTTGTCTCGTAAATCGGTAGAACGTAGTACTTGGTACGTACGTGATTCGGATACTCCGACGACCGTATTTACTACCGAATTATCCGGGGATCTCATGGGTCGCTTCCGATAATGCACACCGATGACGCATAACTCGCACTCATTAATAATCTGGGATTATATAGAAGAAAGAGAAAATTAATCTAGGATTAATTACGGAAATATTTTATCTAGGATAAAATATCGTCTAGAGAGAGATAACGATTAATTGGAATTAATCGATAAATTAATATATTCGATATATTAAACGAAATTGGATTTCGACGCGGAATTGAAATTGGATTTTAATTCGGGCGAACGAATTAATTTAGAATTAATTCGTTAGCGACGTGAATAGTGAATTCGCTAGGCGTAATCATTTAATTACGACGCGACGGAAAACTCGCTAATTAGGAATTAGCGAAACCGAGCCCGAGTGTGATTGCGAGCGCATTCGTATTTCGAATTCGAGTGCGGCAACGCAAGTCACATCAAGCGTCAAATCACTCGTCACATCAAGCGTCAAATCAAAGTCACTTTGAGTGATTGATTGATTGATTGATGGATGTGATTGATTGGGTGATAGACACTCAACATGTCACTTTGATAAAGTGACATTGAATAGTAGATGGAAGTAGATGAAATAGTGTTAGTTGGTAAGACTTTTACCATTTTAATTCTTTAATGAATTTTTGGTAATTGTTTAATGTATTTTTTGAAAAATATATAAGGCATTTTGGAAATGCTTTACTAACTAATTTTTACACATTTCTCTCCATCTATCCCTCTCTCTTTCTCACGCCCAATGGGCTTCTCTTCTCTCACGCACAGCTCACAGGCGTGAGCTTTGGGGCCAATGAGTGGTTTTTTCATGGACAAATCCAAGTGCTAGCACACTTTGACTATGCGAAGGTGTTAGGGAGGTTCACCCATGAGGCGGGACTCATCCGATGGAGTTTGGAGCTTCGAAATGAGACACCAATTAGCTCAAACCAGTGAGCAAATCTGCACAGGGCGTGAGCAAGGCAGTGGGCTGTTTGGCTTCATTCATCTTCAAATCGTCTCAACCGATCGATGTGAGTATTCCGCAACTTCGTCGATATGTATTCGCAATGTTTTTCATGCTTGTATGATCTTGGGACCTAGATAAAAACTAACAATGGCATCAAGAGCCTAGGTTTGAGCATGAAAATTTTAGGGCTTAAAATTTGGGTAAACTTGTTTTGAGCATGATTTGAATGAATTGAATGTTTGAGTATGCTTATAACATGTTAATTAGTGATTGATTGGATCAATTTAATGAAATAATGATTGGATCAATTTTTCCCCCAAAATTCATGTTGGCCGAATGTGTAATGTATTTTGGAATTCTTGGAATTTTTCATTTTGATTCATTGGATGAGTTGTAATGATGTTGGATGATGTTATTTTAAGATTGAATTGGATTTAATTTTGAATTGAACAAAATCCCCAAATGCTTATGGTGGCCGAATGGTATAATGCCCTAATATCTTGGTAATTTTGATTTTGTGACATTGGATGTGTATGAAATCAAATTGGATGGTGATTTAATGTCGATTGTGGGTTCGATTGGATTGAAACCAAATCGGACAAAATCCCTCCTTGGCCGAGACTTATAAGCATGTAATGGGTTTGATTTTTCATTTTATGTGTTGGACATGTGATGATGATAATGAGCATGATTAATTGGACTAATTTCATGTTTTGGAAATATTGATTTGGGTGATTAATCATGTAATGCACTTTAGGTAATAAATTGCGGAATTGGATTCATGTAATTAGTTTTTAGGCCTTAAATTGGATTTGGGCTTATTATGTTGTAATTGGGCTTATTGGGCTTGATTTTATCAAGATGGGTTTAGGCCATGTGGATTGGATCCAATTGGGCCCAAAACCATAACCGTTAAGCCCAAATGCGACTTATAAACCTTTAAAGTTTAATTGGGCCTAATGGGCCTAAATTGATTTCTAGGCTTATGGGGTTACTCCTTGATTGGGCTTTGGTTGCCGAAGCCCACGCCTTAAAGAAATTAATTAAAGCCCATTAGACTTGAATTGAATTGACGTTGGACGTTAATCGGGCTTTGAGACCCAAGCGATTAAATTTGGAATTTAAGTCGTTAAAGGTTTATTAAATAAAGTGTAATATTTAATTTGGAATTGAATAGTGAATTAGTATTAAATACAAGTTGAATTGGATTTAATGATGTAGTTTAATTTAATTCAAGACTTTCGTACTTTGAGTACTTATTCGCAAAAACGAGTTTGACTCGAGCAAAATCAAATCGTTGTTTGAACATTGGATGATCACATAATTATCAGATTAATTAATTTGATTAGATTGATTGATAGCATGCTTTTGTGTGAA
>SKCR01030762.1:0-110175 GCA_019454045.1 Zanthoxylum bungeanum
AGAATTTGGTATATTTTTTTAGAAAAACAATTACACAAAAGATAACCAACTCACTCTCTCTCTCTCCCTCATTCTATCTCTCGGCCTAGGGCCAATTCTTTCTCTCTCTTTTTTGCTTCACAAAACCGAGAGCAAGAACATGAACAAGAAAGATTTGTGTAAAATGTTTCTTATGCTAGCACATGAAGAGTCATCCAATGTGATAGGGAAACAATCCCTTGAGCATGGAATCACCATTTGCAAAGCTTGGAGCTTGGACCATCAATGGAGGGCATGACCGAAAACTTGGAGCACAATTTTTGGAGTTGGCCGAGAGCTTCCATGGAAGAGCAAAAGATTTTGTGTTCATCGCATCAAAATCCGATCAATGTAAGTATGATTCCGCCATACTTCTTTGTTGTATTCACACATGATTTCTATGCTTAATGATCTTGGGACTAACCTAGAAACCCAACAATGGTATTAGAGCCTTGTTTAAGCATGAAATTGGAATTAGGGTAAAATTGGGTAAAAATGATTTGAGCATGTTTTGATGAAATTGATTGTTGATATATTCTTGAATGATGATAACATGGTGTTTATGCGATCAATTTGATGAAAATTGGATTGGATCAATTTTCCCTTCCAAAATTTGAGGCTTGGCCGAAAGGTTAGTGTTGCCCTAAGTCATGGTGATTTTTGATTTTGATCATTGGATGAGTTGAAATTATTTGGGAAATTTTGATTTAGGATTTAATTGGATTGAATTCGGAATCGGACATAAAACCCTACAATTGCCGTGAATGATAAGCATGGAAAATGATTGATTTTTTTATTCAATTGTTTTGGACATAAGTTGATGATTATAAGCATAATTAATTGTGTAAATTGGTGTTTTGGAAATATTAATTTGAGTAATTAATTATGGCTATACACTTTGGATTAATTTAATTGTGAAATTTGGAATTTTGTAATTTAATTAATTGGGCCAAATTTGGAATTGGGCTTGTAAAGTTGTATTTGGGCTTAATGGGCTTGGTTGGGCCAAGTTTGGTTTAGGCTAATTGGTTGGATCCAATTGGGCCCAAAACCATATCCATAAAGTCCAAATATAATTAAATGGACCTTTAATTTTAATTAAGCCTAATGGGCCTAAATTGGTTTCTTGGCAAATAAGGGTGATTCCTTAAATTGGGCTTTGGTATTTGGGTTTGACCCATATTGACCAAATTTCATGCCTTATGAAATTAATTGAAAGCCCATTGGACTTTAATTAAATTGAAATTGGATGTTAAATGGGCTTTGAGACCTGTAACGATTAGATTTGGAATCTAAGTCGTAAAGACACATTAAAAAGTGTAATTATTTATTTTAGAATTAAATATAGATTTAGTATTAATTACAAATTAAATTGGATTTAATATTTTAGTTTAATATAATTCAAGAATTCGTACTTTAAGTACTTATTTGTAAAATGAGTCAGACTCGCGCAAAATCAAATCGTTGTTTGAACATTGGATGATCATTAATTTCAGATTAATTAATTGGATTAGATTGATTGAAAACATGCTTTGTGTGAATACATGGATGCGATGTATGAATAATGTATATCGGATGGATATTAGATGGGTGAGGGCAATTTTGGAAATTGTTGTAATAAATTTAGAATTTATTAAATTGGACCTGCGTGTCCAGCCTATTACCTCTTGACTCTTTGTATTTCTCTTCTCACATATTCCCCTCAATGTAAATGAGGTTTCTTTAGAAGTGTTATGTAATTGGGTAGAAGTAATACTTGTTGTGCTAGCAGGAGAGAGGAAAGAGAGAGATTTGTTATAGGAACAATGTTTATAAATATCCATCCGCATATCATTATTATTTTATTTATACGCGCCTTATTATGTTTTTAGAATGCATGTTTAAGGGTGTATGATGATGAGACCTAACAAAGATAATTAATTGGTTGTCAATTACGCGAAAAACCCTCAAAATATATTAAGTATTTTTCCTTCCATTGAGTGATTTTTTCTCAAGATCCAAGATTGGCACTGGTTTGTTGGCCAAAGTCAAGACCTTTGACCATCGCAGATGTGTTTGAATCATGAAGGCTTTGTTCCATATCGGTGTCTTGTCCAAGTTGTGATTTTTTGGCTAAAGTCAAGATCACTTCTTGTCCATCGACATCGATTACGAAGCTTTCCGAGGTCAATGGGTTCCGCTTAACTGGGATCATTAAGTCTGTTGTGCCAAAGCCAAGGCTTAGTTGATTCAGAGGAAAAAGGTTAGGGAATATTTTGGATATATTGGCATATATAAGATATATGTTTCAGACTTGGATGTCCACCTACTGGATCTAGGAATTGGATGGGATCCAATTGATCTTAGAGATCTACCTAGTAAATTATTATACAATTTGTTGGCCAAAGTCAAGATTGTGTGTTATTTAACGGGATCCTAGCCCACTTTGAAACAAGGTTTCCCAAGTACTCCACAGAGGGTTAGAGGCTCGCCGAAAAATAGTGGGAGGCAAGTATTAAATTTGCAATATTCGTTTAGTTACTTGCCAATACGCGCTCATTTCAAATTTTTCGTCATCAAATTAATATATTAGTTGGACTAATATTTAATCGTTGTTTTAATTAACAGTTGGATTGTATTCAAACTACTTCAATTATAGTTGATTATATAATTAGATTATAGTAATCAATATATTTGAATTTAACCAATTAAATTATAGTTGATTATATAGTTGGTCTATAGTAATCATTATATTAAATAGTACCTAAAATCGTTGATTGGATAGTTGGACTATAGCAATCAAGATAACTGAAAGATTAGCGTTTAAAACATAAACCTGGGTGAAAATGTTTTTAAACGACTTTAATTTTCAGATTGGGAATAAAATCTCAGGATAGTCCTGGAGACTGAGAAGTTACTTTATTTGATAGAGTGACGTCTCGAGCCTAAGCCCGGAGTTGAGCAAATAGTAGAACATGATATTTGGAATATTCATGTGATGATAACATTAGTGCTTAATCCGTTATTCTTGCCGCAAAGACTCCTTAATTTCTTAGTCAGAACTAAGGATTAGATCCTTATAGTATGATAATGAAATTGAAGGATCTTTATAGATCTATCCTTAGATCTTAGAAGAACTGATTGCAATAGAAAACTCTTGGAGAGTTAATGGATATACTCAATGAGACAAAGCAAGAGTTTGCAATAGGACAAGAAGCACAAGGCGCATCTTACTTCGAAATCCCAGAAGGCCAAGGCTTGGCCAAAGGCTTCTGGGTGTGGAAAAGGGGCAAAGGCAAAAATCATTATAATCTTCTGGGAAGACATAGGACATATCCTAAAATGTCTGCTTAAATTGTGGCAAACGAGGTCACTGTATGCGTGACTGCCTTATGGACAATGCAGACATGAAGAAAGTGAAGAGGGGCAAGGCTCCAGCTGTTGGTTTCTAATTAGGTCCAAATTTTATAACTTTAATTAATTAAAGTGTATTATCATGATTAATCCTTTAAATCAATATTCCCAAAATATCAATTAATCCATTAATCATATTTTTTATCTTAAATATATGTCCAACATTATTTAATCAAAAAATCAAGTCCCTAATCCTCCATCAAGCATTCGGCCAAGGTGATTAAAATGGTTCCGATTTCGTTTTCAATCCAATCGAGTTACAAATCATCATTCCAAATTGTTTCAAGTCATCTAATGTCTTAAAATTAAAAAAATCATCTAGTCCATATGCTTGCATGTATTCGGCCAAGCCTCATTTGGGTTGGAAAAATTAATCCAATTTATTTTCCATGAAATTGATGATGTATAATCTAAATAACATACATCTAAGCATATTTAATCAAGCAAACTCATCAAATCATGCTTCATACAATTTTCCCCAAATAACATCCTAATATATTTGCATGCTCTTTAAGCTCAATGATACCATTGTTGGAAAAATAACCAAGCCCCAAGATCAACAATAACAAGCAAAATATATAAATACATGAATGAATAAATTGAAGTATGGCGGAATCATACTCACAATACTTGAAAATGGATGCTAAGATGATGCGAAATTCCTCCCTTGTGCAGTGAAGCTCTCGGCCAAGAAGAAAAGAGGGACTCCAAGTCGAGTTTGATCCTTCCAAGCTCAAGGATAGTTTCCCATATCACCTATGTATGATCCCTTGAAGGTGCTAGCCTTTGTTGTGATTTTGAATGCACAACTTCTTCAAATCTTGCCACAAAAAATTGAAGAAATGGAGAGCCCAAAACTGCATGTAGTTTCGGCAATGTGAGAGAGATGAGAGTTTAATGATTTTTGTTACAAAAAATCAATTTATATTTATGCCATAATATTTATTAATTAATAATATACTTATGACACACAATCATGCAATGGCTTAGAGTGTCAAACACTCAAACTCCATGCAAAACCATTGAGTGTATTGTACACTATCACCATGCAATGTATTAACAATTAAATAATGCATAAAATGACATGTGTCATGTGGGCCCCACACGTTTCCAAATGAAAGTGGGCCCACGTGCACTCACGCGTTCGGGTTCGATATTTCCGAAATACCGAACTTACGTCGCGACGTTAATTAAATCGAATTTAAATAAATAATTGCGCCTAGCGAAATTATTATTTACGTCGCTAACGAATTAATTCTAAATTAACTCGTTTGCCCGAATTAAAATCTAATTTTAATTTCGCGTCGAAATCGAATTTCGATTATTATATCGAATATAATATTTTTACGATTAATTCCAAATTAATCGTTCTCTCTCTTTGTATAGTACTTTATCCAAGATAAAGTCTCTCCGAAATTAATCCAAGATTAATCGAGTTTGAATCATACGTCACTGGTGAATCTTCGGGAAGCGACCCAAGAGATCTCTGGATATGTTGGCAGTAAATACGGTCGTCAGATTATCTGAATACGTACGTACCAAGTACTACGTTTTTACCGATTTACAAGACAAGGTTAGCCTCTAGCAAAACGCCATGCTTACCCAATTCTCCAGAAATTTCTTATTGGAATATAAGATCTATAACAGGCGTAGTATACCGTAGTATAGTGTATATCGAACCAGTATCGGATGATCACATGTAAGGCCTGGGGCTGGAGATGTGTCTGCCCCGTACGATACACATATCGGACATCAAGCAACCAGTCTCTTGAATCGGATAATCCTGACCTAGTCATATTATCCCGATGGTTGCAACCATTATAGAGTACTAGTTCTGTATCCCTCGCGATCATCATCTCCATATGTCTGTCTGAAGTGATACTTCCATCTTGACATCACACCCATACACTACGATTCTCGATAAATCCAGAAGAGGTGTACACAAACCTGTTAAAGCCCTGGACCACCAAAACTAAAGTTTACCGATTGTCGTAAGTACTAGCGATGCAAGTCTCAGGTTAAGATCATATGCACCTACCCTGAAGCGGACTCCCATAGACACGCAGACATACTACCAATGGATTCCGCGGGGTCTATCCAGAGCGAAGCTGTTTTCCGTACCATCGGTAAAACACAACCTCCTACCGACCGCACTTGCATAAGTATCCTATACTAAATATATGAGAACTATGCCGTTGTGCCCTCACAACATGCACAAGTGCAGTACTAGTCTATCTTCCGCATTATCGATGTCCAATCTCGATAATACTACGACTAGGGATTTTAATGATTAAACCTTTATGGATTGATACCGTCTCATATCATCACAATCCGGAACTAATCATAGGGACTCTTACCATTTATATCAAAGTAAAAAATTACAAAACGGTAAAAGGCAATTTCATTACTACATAGTTATTTTGTACAATAATACAATATCATTTACAAAATAGTGACGCTATGGGTCATAACTGTCTAACAGTGGGGTGCTCAATTTTGCTGCTTGTTGGTTCCTTCATGATCGGCCATGGATGACTCCATGGAAGCTCCAAGCTTCAAGCTCCAAAATGATTCCAAGCAAGAGTTCACTGCCCTATCACCTTAGGAAGACTCATGGTGTGTGCTAGCACTTGATTTTTGCAACAAAAATCGTTTCTTCCTTCTCTTTTATTCGGAAAAACCGGAAACTTTGGGAGAAGAAGAAGAATGGCTCAAAGCCGTGTGAGAGAGTGGAGGGAGAAGAGAAGACCGAATGTCAAGGTAAGTGGAGAGAGAAAGAAATAGTTTATATATTTATTTGATTTTCCAAAAAATCAAATAACAAAAAACCATTTACAATAATTAAAAGTCAAAAAGCAAAAAGCAATTAATGATTTTCAACTACCACATCAATCACTCAATCAATCAATCAAATTGTCACATCACTCAAAGTGACATGTGATTTGACGCTTGATATGACTTGCGATTTGACGCTCGATTGACTTGCGTGCCGCACTCGAATTCGAAATACGAATGAGCTCGCAAATAATCTCGGGCTCGGGTTCGCTAATTCTAATTAACGAATTTTCTGTTGCGACGCAATTAAATGATTACGCCTAGCGAAATCACTATTTACGTCGCTAACGAATTAATTCTAAATTAATTCGTTCGCCCGAATTAAAATCTAATTTTAATTCCGCGTCGAAATCCAATTTCGTATAATATATCGAATATATTATTTTATTGATTAATTCCAAATTAATCGTTCTCTCTCTTTAATTAATATTTTATCCCATATAAAATATCTCCGTAATTAATCCCAGATTAATTTTCTCTCTCTTCTATTTAATCCCAGATTAATAAAGTGCGAGTCATACATCATCGGTGAATCTTTGGGAAGCGACCCATGAGATCCCCGGATATGTTGGCAGTAAATACGGTCGTCGGACTATCCGAACACGTAAGTACCTCGTACTACGTTTGTACCGATTTACAAGACAATGTTGGCTTCTAGCAAAGCGTCATGCCTACCCAATTCTCCATAAATATCCTTATAGGAATATTAGATCTATATCAAGCGTAGTATACCGAAGTATTGCGTATTTCTGTCCAGCATCGAATGATCACGTGCTAGGCCTGGGGCTGGAATTGTGTCTGTCCCATACGAATCACATATCGGATGTCTGGCAACTAGTCTCTATAATCGGATATACATGACCTAGTCATAATATCCCGATAGCTCGAGCATTTAAGAGAACAAGTTCCGTATCCTATGTGACCATCATCTCTATATGACTGGAGTGATACTTTCGTCTTAACATCACACCCAACACACTACGATTCTCAATATAACCAGCATTGGCGTACAGAGAACCCGTTAAAGCCCTGGATGACCTCAACTAAAGTATATTGATTGTCGTAAGCATTAGCGCTGCAAGTCTCAGGTTAAGACCAAATACACCTACCCTGATTGCAGACTCCCATAGACACATAGTCATACTACCAATGGGATTCCGCGGGGGTCTATCCAGAGCGAAGCTGTTTCCCGTACCATCGGTAAAACACAACCTCCTATTATACTTGCATGAGTATCCTATACCCAATGTATGAGAACTATGCAGTTGTGCCCTCACAAACGCGCACAAGTGTAATACTAGTCTTTTACGTATTTATCGATATCCAATCTAGATAATACTCTGACTAGGGATATTAATGATTTATCCTTCGTGGACTGATACCGTCTCATATCATTCTCTGTCCAGGAACAAATCATAGAGACCTCTCTCATCATTTATATCTAGGTGATCTAATCACAAATGATAAGAGTGCAATCTCTTTTGTCACATAGTTAATTTGTACAAAAACACCATGATCTGTAGAAATAGTGACGCTATGGGTCATAATTGTCCAACAATCTCCCACTTGGCCTATAGTTAGTCACTCGAGTGCTTGACACCCGAACTATGTACGGATGGCTCAAATTGCTGAGAAAAGGCTTTCGTCAGCGGATTTGTATGAATATCATCTTGATGCGATTTATTCGATCATCACATCGCTACGATGTATGATCCGAACGAATCAGATGAATATCAAAGTATGTATCTGGATCGTTGATGAGACCATTAATTCTTTAGCCTGTGCTGACGCCTAGCTCAGCTGCTAACAGAATTATATCTAATCTAATTAGATTTGTTATTGACCCAGATGGCTTCTATTGCTGCTTCAGCTGCTGCAATTAACCTGCATTTTTTGTTTATTTGGTAACAATATCTTGCTTGGAAGATTTCCAGCTCACTGTACCATTATTCAAACTGTATAGCACCTTTTGCGACTTTTAGTCATCTTTATCGTTTATAGGAAACTTGCTACAGTGATCCCAGTCATTTCAAGTTCTCATTCTCCATAGATTAAGACATCATCCTTAGTTCTCTAAGATACTAACGGATGTTCTTAACATCAATCTAGTGACTATCACTCGGATTGGCCTGTTTGTGAATCCATATCCTCAAAGCGTATGAGACACCAAGTCGCGTACATTTTTCAATGTACAGTTTCTCAGAGAGTATTTCGAAACCAAGCTTTCGCCGATAGTTATTTTATGGGAATATCATTTCCAAGAAATGACGTATTATTATTATTTTATAGGACAGCCACTGTTAGTGCGCTCCCACTAACCTTCTTATATACACAAGAATCATTTTCGTTTTGAATTAAATCACATACCATTATGATTACATCAAAACGATAATTCCAAGAACCTAATGCTTGCTTCAATCCAATCATGGATCGAATAACAAGCATTATCCAAATAGATTTACCGTGGCAATAGGTAAAAGGTTGAATCATAATCAACACAATGTTGATGACGATACCTTTCCGTTAAAAGCCTAGCTTTATACGTTGGTATGTTGCCATCCATGTACGTCTTCCTTAAAGACATATAGTACCAGTAGGCACAATGCCTTGTAGTACATCAACTAGTATCCAAACTTGTTGATTTACATGGAATCCAATTCGGATATCATGACATTTTGCCATAATAGGGAGTCGATACCTTGTATCACTTCCTTATACGTATTCAGTTGGTATTCCTCAAAAGATAGACATCTTTATGAGGTGAGATCAGAAACCCATACCCCAGGTTGTTTTCTGACTCTCACCGACATACGTGGTTCTTGTGTATTCGAAGATTAATGTTATAGTTTCATCATCTTGATGAACTATTTGTGTTCCATTAGGATCGGTGCCTTGAACAGTATTACTTACTTACTATTATTCTCGATTTCTCGAGTATACTATCCTCCCACTTACCACTGCATATTGGTATTCCTTTCAGAAAACCGCATGGTGAGCAACAATCTAATTGTTCTATTGTGAGGTGTATAAGTACAATACTTATGGTATCCCTAGGATAACCTACATTTGGCACTTATCCAATTTGGGTTCTTGTTTGGTATCATCCAAACGTATGCCAGCATACCCAAATATTCAGGAATGTGAAACCCGATTTTTTCTTTCCCCGTTCATATCTAATATGATATCTGTCAAACAGATTTTAATGGAACCTTATTCTAAATAAGTTTTGCATTGTAAATGCTTATCCGTTGAGGAAATGGTAGCTCAGAGCGACTCGTGATTAACCTTATCATTTCTAACAAAATTTGGTTATCCTGTTCGGACACACACGTCAAACTGACGTGTTCCGGGAGGAGTCCTCATTGAAAGAATACTATACTCTTTCAAGTATACGAGAAACTTATTGCTTAAGTATTTTCCATTACAGTCTTACACCGTGACGGTTAAATACTTTAGAGCCGATCTGTTTGTCTATTTCGTGTCGAAACTCTAAAAGTTTTCGATTTGTGTTCTTCAAAAGAAACACACACCATAACGCGATGCCGCATCCGTATAGGTCATGAAATATTCATATCAACATCTAGCCTAGCTAGACATGGGCCCACTTGCTTCACTATGACTAGGCTTACAGGTCCGGTGGCATTTACACTTTTACCAAGTAAATAGTGTTTTTTAGGCACTTTGCTCATAAACTAGATTCGTAGACTTTATTTGAATAGAATCAAATTAGTCCTAGTACCCCTCTCTTTCGAAAGTGTGGATATACGATTCTTGTTCAATAGTGTCCCTGACAACTATGCCACAATTAGTTTCTTAATTGATCAAATCAGTTTGAGCTATTTATTTGTCATGTTATATATTTGAGATATATTTATATTCAAAATATAAATTCTGTTATTCACATCTAATGTGTTTATCTCAATATCATCTTTATATAATAAAATACTTTAGTGTTCTAGAATATAAAGGTCCACCCCACAGCGTGGGTTAAACACTGATATAGAGAATGTATCAAGTCAAACTAGTTACATTATAACAGTTTCCTAATTTAAGTACATACCCTAAGGTAGTTCCTAAATTCAGGTATCTACGGTTAAAACAGCAACTTTCGTCCCGTTTCCAATTCGCAGATTAATCTCAATAGAAGTCAGTATCCTGTTCAAAATAGATTCTGAACATCAATACATATTTATGTACCACACTAAGTATTTAAAATCCAATTTTAATACTATGACAATCATTTTTGAAGTCAGAGCCTTGCTCGTCTTCAATTCCTTCTTGGGATATGTCCTTTTATCTTCCTAGAAGATTATAATGATTTTGCCTTTGCCCTTTTCAACATTCCAGTAGCCTTTGGCCAAGCCTCGGGTTTCTATAATATCGAAGTAAGGTGCGCCTTGCGCTACTTGCCTTATTGCAAACATTGACTTTATCTCCTCGAGATTAGTCATTAATTCTCCAAGAATTATTTATTAATTGCAATTTTAGTACTTCTAAAATCTAAATATAGATTTATGAAGATCCTTCAATTTCAGTATCATACTTTAAAGATCTAATCCTTAGTTCTGATCAGAAATTAAGGAGTCACTTGACAAGTATAATGGATTAAGCACTAAAGTTATCATTACATGATCTTCCAAAGATCATGCTCTACTATTTGCTTAACTCCGGGCTTTAGGCATAATACGTTATTTTATCAATATAACTAACTTATTAGTTTCCAGGACCATCCTGAAATTTTATTCCCATTTTGAAAATTAAACCATTTAAACACATTTTCCCCAGGATTATGTTTTAAATGTCAATCTTTCAATTTTATCTTGATTCTAATAGTCCAACTATTTAATCAACGATTTGTGGTACTATGTATTATATTGATTATTAAGTCCAACTATACAATCAAATATAATTTAAATCATTAACCTCAATTACATTGATTACTATAATCCAATTATAAAATCAACTGTAAATTGAAATTAATTATTCAAATATATTGATTACTATAATCCAATTATATAATCAACTATAATACAGTCCAACTGCTTATCAAAACAACAATTTAAATATTAGTCCAACTAACATTTAATCTAACGATGAAATAATTTGTGATTGAGCGCGTATGGCAAGTAATTAAATGAATATTGCAAATTCAATTCTTGCCTCCCACTATTTTTCGGCGAGCCTCTAACCCTCTGTCGAGTACTCGGGAAACCGTGTTTCCTAGTGGGCTAGGATCCCGTTAAATATCACACAATCTTGACTTTGGCCAACAAATTGTATGATAATTAACTAGGTAGATCTCTAAGATCAATTGGATCCAATCCAATTCCTAGATCCGGTAGGGGGACGTCCAAGTCCGAAACATATATCTTATATATGCCAATACATCCAATGTATTACCTAACCTTTTTCCTCTGAATCAACTAAGCCTTGGCTTTGGCACAACAAACTTAGTGATCCCAGTCAAGCGCGACCCATTGACCATGGAAAGCTTCGTAATCAATGTCGATGGACAAGAAGTGGTCTTGACTTTGGCCAACAAACCACAACTTGGACAAGACACTAATATGGAATAAAGCCTTCGTGATTCTCAAACACATCTTCGACAGACAAAGGCCTTGACTTTGGCCAACAACCAATGTCGTCTCGGATCTTGAGTGAGAATCACTCAATGGAAGGAAAGACACTTAATATTACGCGAGGGTTTTTCGCGTGCAAATTGGCAACCAATTTATTATCTTTGTTAAGGTCTCATCATCATACACCCTTAAACAAACATCTAAACCCATAATAAAGCGCATATGTAAAATAATAATGATATGCGGATGGATACTTTACATTGATCCTAGATCAAATCTCTCATTTTCTCTCTCCAGCTAGCACATGTATTTCTTCTACCGTTACACTACACTTATAAAGAAACCTCATTTACATTGAGGGGGAATAGGTGAGAAGAGAATACAAAGAGTATAGAGGTTGATAAGGCTGGACACGCAGGTCCAATTAATAAATCAAATTTATTACAATTTCCAAAATTTTCCCACACGACTAATATCCATCTGATATACATCATTCATGCATCGCAACCATGTATTCACACAAGCATGTTATCAATCAATCTAATCAAATTAATTAATCTGATAATTAGTGATAATCCAATGTTTCAAACAACGATTTGATTTTTGCTCGAGTCAAACTCGTTTTGCGAATAAGTACTTAATGTACGAATTCTTGAATTAAATTAAACTACACAAATTAAATCCCATTCAATTTGTATTTAATACTAATTCACTATTTAATTCCAAATAAATATTACACTTTAATAATGAACTTTTACGACTTAAATTCCAAATTTAATCGCAACGGGTCTCAAAGCCCGATTAACATCCAATGTTTATTTAATTAAAGTCCAATGGGCTTTAATTAATTTCTTTAAGGCGTGGACTTTTTGTCAACTCGGGTCAAACAGATAACCAAGGTCCAATCCGGGATTTACCCCATAAGCCCAGAAATCAATTTTGGCCCATTAGGCCCAATTAAATAATTAAGGTCCATTAAGTCATAATTGGACTTTATGGATGCGGTTTTGGGCCCAATTGGATCCAACCAAATTGGCCTAAACCTTACTTGGTACAACCAAGCCCAAAAGCCCAATTACAACCTTTAAGGCCCAATTTCCAAAATAAGCCCAAATTATTTAACTTATAAAATTCTAAATTTCATAATTAATTAACCTAAGTGTAATACACAATTAACCACCCAATTAATATTTCTAAAACATCAATTAGCATAATTAATCATGCATTTTAACAACAAATAGTGTCCAACACAATTTATCAAAATCAAACCCATTTTGCATGCTTCTTTATTCTCGGCAATTAGGGTTTTTTATAATCCGATTCGGTTTCAATCCAATTGAATCCATAATCATCATTTCCCAAATCAATTCAACTCATCCAATGAATTAAAATAAAAAACACAATGAATTTCAAAAATTCAAAGAATTCGGCCAAGCCAACTTTTTAAGGGAAAATTGTTCCAAATCAAAATTCAATCCAATTGAACTTCAAAACAACATTACCCTATTGTTTTAAGTCATCCAATGATCAAACAAACAAAAATCACCAAGATATTAGGGCTTACAATTTTCAGCCATGCCCAAAAATTGGGGAAAACTTGATCCAATCAAATTTCATGAAATTGATCATGCACAACTTCAATTAATCAACATACAAGCATACTTAATCAATCAATTTAACCAAATCATGCTTCAATTGATTTTACCCATTTCAAACCCTAACTTTTTCACGCTTGATCAAAGATCATAGATACCATTGTTGGTTTCTAATTAGGTCCCAAGATCATGAAATCAAGCAAGAAAAAACGCATGAATACATCAAAGGAGGTGCAGAATATACTCACATTGACGGATCTTGCGAAGCGAAGAACACGAACCTTCAAGCTTCTCAAACTCGCGGCAGAGTGGCGTCCTTGTATTGCAGTAGGGTGCCGGTTTTGGCTTGTTGATTCCTCCATGATCGGCCATGGATGAATCCATGGAAGCTCCAAGCTTCAAGCTCTAAAATGATTCCAAGCTCAATAGTTCATTGCCCTATCACATTAGGAAGACTCATGGTGTGTGCTAGCACTTGATTTTTGCAACAAAAATCGTTTCTTGCTTCTCTTTTAATTCGGAAAAAACCAGAAACTTTAGGAGAAGAAGAAGAACGGCTCAAAGCCGTGTGAGAGAGTGGAGGAGGGAAAAGAGAAGACTGAATGAATGTCAAGGTAAGTGGAGAGAGAAAAAGAAATAGTTTATATATTTATTTGATTTTCCAAAAAATCAAATAAAAAAAACCATTTACAATAATTAAAAGTCAAAAAGTAAAAAGCAATTAATGTTTTTCAACTACCACATCAATCACTCAAATCAATCTATCAAATTGTCACATCACTCAAAGTGACATGTGATTTGACGCTTGATATGACTTGCGATTTGACGCTCGATTTGACTTGTGTGCCGCACTCGAATTCGAAATGCGAATGCGCTCGCAAATAATCTCGGGCTCGGGTTCGCTAATTCTAAATTAACGAATTTTCCGTTGCGACGCAATTAAATGATTACGCCTAGCGAAATCACTATTCACATCGCTAACGAATTAATTCTAAATTAATTCGTTCGCCCGAATTAAAATCTAATTTTAATTCCGTGTGTCGAAATCCAATTTCGTATAATATATCGAATATATTATTTTATTGATTAATTCCAATTAATCGTTCTCTCTCTTTAATTAATATTTTATCCCAGATAAATATCTCCGTATTAATCCCAGATTAATTTTCTCTCTCTTCTATTTAATCCCAGATTAATAAAGTGCGAGTCATACATCATCGGTGAATCTTTGGGAAGCGACCCATGAGATCCCCGGATATGTTGGCAGTAAATACGGTCGTCGGACTATCCGAACACGTAAGTACCTCGTACTACGTTTGTATCGATTTACAGGATAAGGTTGGCTTCTAGCAAAGCGTCATGCCTACCCAATTCTCCATAAATATCCTTATAGGAATATTAGATCTATATCAAGCGTAGTATACCGAAGTATTGCGTATTTCTGTCCAGCATCGAATGATCACGTGCTAGGCTTGGGGCTGGAATTGTGTCTGCCCCGTACGAAGCACATATCGGATGTTTGGAAACTAGTCTCTATAATCGGATATACATGACCTAGTCACACCCAACACACCACGATTCTCAATATAACGCATTGGGGTACACAGAACCTGTTAAAGCCCTGGATGACCTCAACTAAAGTAGATTGATTGTCGTAAGCATTAAAGCGGTTGCAAGTCTCAAGTTAAAACCAAATACACCTACCCTGATTGCAGACTCCCATAGACACATAGTACTACTACCAATGAGATTCCGCGGGGGTCTATCCAGAGCGAAGCTGTTTCCCGTACCATCGGTAAAACACAACCTCCTATTACACTTGCATGAGTATCCTATACCCAAATATGAGAACTATGCCATTGTGCCCTCACAAACGCGCACAAGTGTAATACTAGTCTTTTACGTATTTATCGATGTCCAATCTCGATAATACTCTGACTAGGGATATTTAATGATTTTTCCTTCGTGGACTGATACCGTCTCATATCATTCTCTATCCAGGAACAAATCGTAGGGACCTCTCATCATTTATATATCTAGGTGATCTAATCACAAATGATAAGAGTGCAATCTTATTTGTCACATAGTTAATTTGTACAACAACACCATGATCTGTACAAATAGTGACGCTATAGGTCTTAATTGTCCAACACCGGCTTCAAGTATGATTGTCATAAACATGTTCGCTACTAGTATTAAAATTGGATTTTAGATACTGAGTGTGGTACATAAGTATATACTGTTGTGCAGAATCTGCTGATTAGCAGGATACTGACTTCAGAAGAGATTAACCTATGAGTTGGAAACGGGACGAGATTCACTGTTTTAACCGTAGAAACCTAAGTTTAGGAACTACCCTTCGGGTGTGTACTTAAATTAGGAAACTGTTAAAATGTAACTAGTTTGACTAGAAACATTATCTCTATATCAGAGTATAACTCGTTGCGGGTATACCTTTATATTCTAGAACACTAAAGTGTTTTATTTTATAAAGTTGATATTGAGATAAGCACATTAGATGTGAATAACAATATTTATATTTTGAATATAAATAAATCTCAAACGTATGACATGACAAACAAATAGCTCAAACTGATTTAATCAGATGAGACTTATTTGTGGCATTGTTGTCTGGGACACATTAAACAAGACTCATGTATCCATACTTTTAAAGAGTGGATACTAGGACGAATTTGATTCTATTCAAATAAAGTCTACGAATCTAGTTTATTAGGCAAAGTGCATCAAATACCTTTTACTTGGTAAAAGTGTAAGTGCCACTGATCTGTTAGCCCACGTTCATAGTGATGTAAGTGGGCCCATGTCTAGCTAGGCTAGAGGTGGATATGAATACTTCGAAACCTTTACGGATGTGGCATCGCGTTATGGTTATGTGTTTCTTGTGAAACACGGATCGGAAACTTTTGATGAATTCAAAGAGTTTCGACACGAAGTAGACAAATAGATCGGCTAAAGTATTAAAACGTCACGGTTAGACCATGATGGAAAATACTTAAGCAATAAGTTTCTCATTTACTTGAAAGAGTATAGTATTCTTTCAATGAGGACTCCTCCTGGAACACGTCAATCTGACGGTGTGTCCTAACGGAGAAACCGAATTTTGTTAGACATGATAAGGTTAATCATGAGTCACTATAAGCTACCATTTTCTTCAAGGGATACACATTAAACAGTGTAAAACTTATTTTGAATAAGGTTCCATGAAAATCTGTTAGACAGACTTCATATTAGATATGAACAGGAAAGAAATAATGTTTTCTGATTCCTAAAAATTTGGGTATGCTAGGCATATGTTTGGATGATACCAAACTAGAACCCAAATCGGATAAGTGCCTAATTGTGGGTTATCCTAGAGAAACCAAAGTATAGTACTTATACAACTCACATGAGAACAATTTAATTGTTGCTCACCATGCGGTTTTCCTAAGAGGAATACCGATATGTAGTGGTAAGTGAGAGGAAAGTAAAACTCGATGAAAATCAGAGATATACTATTCTAGGCACCGATTCCTTAATGGAACACAAATAGTTCATCAAGGATGAAACTATACCAATAATCTTCGAATACACAAGAACCGCGCAAGTCAGAAAGAGATAGAAAACAACCTAGGGTATGGGTTTCTGATCTCACCTAATAAATATTTCAATCTTATTAAGGAACACGAACTGACTACGTATGAGGAAGTGATACAAGGTATCGACTCCCTATTATGGAAAAGTGCCATGATGTCCGAAATGGATTCCATGTATACAAACCAAGTTTGGACACTGGTTGTTGTACCAGAAGGCATTGTGCCTATTGGTACTATATAAGTCTTCAAGGAAGACATACATGGAAGGCAACATACCAACGTACTAAGCTGGGCTTGTAGCGAAAAGGTGTCGTTATCAACATTGTGTCGATTACGACGAAACCTTTTACTCGTTGCCATGGTTAAATCTATTTGGATAATGCTTGCTGATGCTGCATGTTTCATTTATGAAATATGGCAGCTGAACGTCAAAATCGCTTTCCTTAAAAGGAAACCTTTTGGAGGATGTTTATAACATCCTGACGGTTTTATCGTACTAAAACAAGCAAACCAGGTTTGCAAGTTAATTCGATCCATGTATGGATTGAAGCAAGCATTGGGTTCTTGGAACTATTGTTTTGATGTAATCATAATAGCATATAATTTAATTCAAAATGAAAAATGTTTCTTGTGTATATATGGAGGTTAGTGGGAGCGCAGTGTCAGTGAATGTCCTAAATAATGATGATGTATCATTTCTTGGAAATGATATTCCCATAATACAGTCGGTGAAAGCTTGGCTTTCATGAAAATTCTCCGTAGAATTCTTAAGAGAGACAACTTTTATTATAGGAATAAAGATCTACTGGGATAGATCTAAAAGTTATTGGCACTCTCCGAGAACTCGTACATTGAAATAAATGTACGCGACCTGGTGTCTCATATGCTTTGAGCATATGGAGTCACAATCAGGCCAATCCACCAATCCAAGTGATAGTCACTGGATTGATGTTAAGAACATCCTTAAGTATCTTAGACGATCTAAGGATGCCTTTCTTAAATTATGGAGAAGGAGAACATGAAGTGACTGGGTTCACTGCTGCAAGTTTCCAAATCGATGAAAACGACTATAAGTCGTAAAAGGGGTACTACATAGTTTGAATAACGGAACAGTGAGCTGGAAATCTTCAAAGTAAGATACTGTTGCCGAATAAACAACAAAAGCGGAATATTGCTGCAGCCGAGGCAGCAATAGAAGCCATTTGGGTCGATAATAATCCTAATTAGATTAGGAATAGTTCTGTTAGCAGCTGAGCTAGGCTACAGCACAGGCTAAAGAATTAATGGTCTCATCAACGATCCAGATATATACTTCAAATATTCATCTGATTCGTTCGGATCATACATCGTGGCGATGTGATGATCGAATAAATCGCATTAGATGATAACACAGTAAATCCGCTGACGAAAGCAATCTCTCAGCAGAAGTTTGAGCGAACCGTACATAGTTTGGGTGTAGGACACTTGAGTGATTGGCTATAGGCCAAGTGGGAGATTGTTGGACAATTATGACTCATAGCATCACTATTTGTACAGATCATGGTGTTGTTGTACAAATTAACTATGTGACAAAGGAAATTGCTCTTTTATCATTTGTAATTAGATTACCAATATATATAAATGATAAAAGGTCTTTATGATTAGTTCCGGATTGAGATGATATGAGACAGTATCAATCCACGAAGGTTTAATCATTAAATATCCCTAGTCGGAGTATTATCGGGATTGGACATCGATAATGCGTAAAAGACTAGTATTACATTTGTGCGCGTTGTGGGAGCATAACATCATAGTTCTCATATATTTGGGTATAGGATACTCATACAAGTGTAATAGGAGGTTGTGTTTACCGATGGTAAGGAAACAGCTTCGCTCTGGATAGACCACTCGGAATTCCATTGGTAATATAACTATGTGTCTATGGAAGTCTGAATCAGGGTAGGTGTATTTGGTCTTAACCTGAGACTTGCACCGCTAATACTTGCGACAATCAATATACTTTGTTTTTGGTCATCCAGGGTTTTAACAGGTTTTGTGTACGCATCTTCTGGGTATATTGAGAATCGTAGTGTATTGGGTTTGATGTCAAGACGGAAGTATCACTCCATTCATACTGGAGATGATGATCACGTAGGATACGGAACTGGTGCTCTTATGTACTGCAGTCATCGGGATAATATGACTAGGTCATGATTATCTGATTATAGAGACTAGTTACCAGAGATCCGATATGTGCTTCGTACGGGGCAGACACAATTCCAGCCCCAGGCCTAGCACGTGACATCCGATGTTGGATCGCAATACGCAATACTACGTATACTACGCCTGATAAAGATTACATATTCCTTTAAGAATATTTCTGGAGAATTGGGTAGGCACGGTGCTTTACTAGAAGCCAACCATGTCTTGTAAATCGGTAAAAGCGTAGTACTAGGTACGTACGTGTTCGGATAGTCTGACGACCGGATTTACTGCCAACATATCCGGGGATCTTATGGGTCGCTTCCCGAAGATTCACCGATGACGTATGACTCACACTTTTTTAATCTGGGATTAATTAATAGAGAGAGAAAATTAATCTGGGATTAATTACGGAGATATTTTATCTGGGAGCAAAAGATTTTGTGTTCATCGCATCGAAATCCGATTAATGTAAGTATGATTCCGCCATACTTCTTTGTTGTATTCACACATGATTTCTATGCTTAATGATCTTGGGACTAACCTAGAAACCCAACAGTTTAAATTTATAGGGCATGATTAATTTGAGAATAATTGAAAATTGATTTAATTGGGAATTAAATCAGATATGTAAAATTAAATGTATATATATATATATATTAATGTTGAGCACGGCACTGTTCTTCAAAGAACAGCGTCGTACTCATCTAAAACCAGCAGTAGTAGATTCTGCTGTTGGTAAGGTCGCTGTCATGATGATGTCAACAATTGCTCACATCAACTCACGAATAATTAAAAAAAAATTGAATTTTAAAAAAATTTGATTTATAATAAATTTAATCAAGGAATTTGATTTTATTACAATTAATGTATCCTAATGTAATTAAAATTTATAAGATATAAAATTTTAATTAGATTGTGAATTTATCTTTAAAATAAATTTAAATTATGTAACCTAATATGATTAAGATACAAATTAAATTTGAATGATTTCTAATTAGATTAAAAATCTAGAATTCAAATTTAAATAGGATACATTTAATCTCAAATTCAAATAAAGGAAAGTGTTTCCTATTAGAATAATGATTATAGTTATACAATTTTAATAAGATTAAAATTATATTCTAATAAGATTAAGATAAAATATTTAAGTCCCATAAATAATTAAATATAATAAAATAATATCATCAATTTATCCAATAAGATTGGATAAACTATTGTGAATATTTTAAAGAAATTGTGATGAACTAAAATACATTAGATGTATAAATAAGAGACCTAATAGACTTGGAATTTAGCCGCTTATTTGATTGATGCATGTCTAGCTGGTTTTGACAAAAGGGTGATAAGAGTCTAAGAAGTTTGAGTTTTAAGTGGGACCGATGTGACCCATCCACTATTCTGGGAACCTAACTGGTGCATTTCTCATTCAAAATATTTTATTCTAAAGTTTAAAATAAATTAAACTAAAATCCCTCTGAATAATTAAAGTCCATAACATTGCCTTCCATTATAATAATCAAAACCCAAACTCTTTGTTATTCTTACCCTCTTATTCTGATTTTTCCTCAGTTTCATGAGGTTCAAGAATAGGTCTGTGGATGGTCTTACCACTACGAAGAGTAATAATAGATTTGACTTGGTCTAAGTGTTGACTTCCAGAACTACCCTCGTGAAGGTTTTGATGACTCTTGGGATTTGACTGAGGTTGTGCAGGAAACTTACCTTTTTCTTTAATGGCTAAAGCATATGTCATTTTATCAAAAGTTTCCTTCAAATCATTAATCATTTGTGCATTTTGGTTATTGACGGTTTCTTATTTTTCCATGAATGCACTTGATGAGTGGTAAATCTATCACTATTTCCCACTCATTTAACCTAATATTTTGTATAGTTTCTTGAGTTTTGTGAATATTTTGATGTGTTTTGTGTTATTTTGTAGATAAATAAAGTTTCAGGACACTCTGGAGGTGATTTGGGCCAAAACAGTGAAAAATGGACGAAAAGGGCAAAATCGTAATTTGGGCGCGTCGCGACGCCTAACATGCGCCGAACAGTGCTAACATGCGCCGAGTCCACGTGTCAGAATCTGAGAAAAGTTTGACTTTGCTAACGTGCGCCGTGCCACGTGTCACCATCACAGCTGATCTGCTAACATGCGATGTGCCACGTGTCAGCATCCTACGGTGCCGACAGTCACCATCGCCACGTGTGCCACATGTCACTCCACATCATTACCACGTCATCAGCCACATCACCAGGTTGACCAAGTCAAACTGCCACCTCACCGCCATGTCATCATCAGCAAATCAGGAAGTGCCACGTGTCGCAATCCTACGGTGCCGACAGTCTCTTTCCCACGTGTTGCAATCCTACTGTGTCGACAGTCTCTTTCCCACGTGTCGCCATGTCACCGCCACCTCATTGCCACATCAGCGCCACGTCAGCATCAATTATTGGCTATCTAATCCTTATCTGACACATGGCGGATAAGAATCTCATCGACCAATCAGAAGCCGCCACGTGTCACAATAATTGAAGCCCAACCACTCTGCCACGTGTCACCTTATCTTCTTATCCAGAATCTGAAAACCGACGAACCACAGCGTTCCACGTCGACAGAAGCTGGCGTAGCGATGCCAAGACCTTCAGCGTCGCGACACCCAGAGCCTACCAGGGCCTATAAATTCAGCTCGAAATTTCAGTTTTAGATGCACGACTCTCTCTCATCTCTTTGATGTAAAGAGAGAGTTTCTCTCTCTAGTTTCTTTTAGTTTTTAGTTTTTTTTTTAGTTTTTAGTTTTGTAAATAATTTTAATTACGTTCTGTAATAATAGTAATTTACTTTTTACTTTTTACTATTTACAGTTTTTACTATTCACCATGAGGAGGTAACTTCCCCAGCTAGGCTGAAAGGTAATTCTTTTACTGTTACTATTTAGATTAATCTCCCTTAAAAATAATATATTCACTATTTAAAATATTGTCTTAAAAAAGATACCGCCAGATTGGTCGGTTGGTAATTCATTTTAATCTGGTTTAAAACTGACTAATAAAGGATACCGCCAGATTGGTCGGTTGGTAATATTATCACAAGTTTATATATTATTTTATGGGAGATATCTAAAATAGTAAATAGTAAAAGTAATTCTTTTTACCTCAGCATTTTATTTTATTATACTTTTCAGTTTTTACTTTATGTCTTTTACTATTATCTTTGTTAAGGTCTCATCATCATACACCCTTAAACATGCATTCTAAACACATAATAAAGCGCATATGTAAAATAATAATGATATGCGGATGGATACTTTACACATTGATCCTAGATCAAATCTCTCACTTTCTCTCTCCCGCTAGCACTAATATTTCTTCTACCCGTTACACTACACTTCTAAAGAAACCTCATAAACATAGAGGGGAATAGGTGAGAAGAGAATACAAAGAAATAGGAGATAAGGCTGGACTCGCAGGTCCAATTAATAAATCAAATTTATTACAATTTCCAAAATCGCCCCACCCAGCTAATATCCATCCGATATACATTATTCAAACATCACAACCATGTATTCATACAAGCATGTTATCAATCAATCTAATCAAATTAATTAATCTTGATAATTAGTGATCATCCAATGTTCAAACAAAGATTTGATTTTGTTCGAGTCAAACTCGTATTGCGAACACGTACTCAAAGTACGATTTCTACGAATTAAATTAAATTACATGATTAAATCCAATTTAATACGTATTTAATTCTAATTCATTATTTAATTCCAAATTAAATATTACACTTTATAAAATAAACCTTTACGACTTAAATTCCAAATTTAATCGTTACGGGTCTCAAAGCCCGATTAATATCCAATATTAATTTAATTAAAGTCTAATGGGCTTTTAATTAATTTCTTGAGGCGTGGACTTTTGGTCAACTCGGGTCAAACCCGCAACCAAAGTCCAATCCGGGAGTTACCCCATAAGCCCATAAATTAATTTAGGCCCATTAGGCCCAATTAAACATTAAAGGTTCATTAGTCGCTTTTGGGCCTTTTGGAAGCGGTTTTGAGCCTAATTGGATCCAACCAATTTTGGCCTAAACCAACTTTGTACAACAAAGTCCAATAAACCCAATAACTGTTGGTTTCTATTATGGTCCCGGATCGATTATAAGCATGAAAAACATTGCGAATACATATCGACGAAGTTTCGGAATACTCACATCAATCGGTTGAGTCGATTTGAAGACGATTGAAGCCAAAATGCTCACTGTTTTGGCGCATGAACTGCAGCAGTCCACTGCCTCCAATTTCAGATTTTGAGCTGAGAAAACGGAGCTCCAAGCCTCGTCCTACGGATCCCGGCTCATGGGTTAACCTCCATACCACCTTCGCAAGACTCGTAAGTGTGCTAGCACTTGTGATTTTACCATAAAATCACACTCTAAGCTTCCCTTTTTGCTCCACTTCCACGGCAGTTCACTTCCAAGAACAGAAGCAGAAACAGCCCTCCAAGGGCGTGAGAGGAGAGAGCAAAAATGAGAGAGAAGAAATGTGTTTGTTAGATTAGAAAAGTGTAAAATGTTTGGTTTATATATTTTCCAAAATATATTAATGATTTACCAATTAATTTTCCAAAAGTCAAATGGTGAAAATCATTTAATTTATTTCTAAAATCAATTCATTTACCAAACATTCCAACCACTCCACTAACTCACATCTAGTCACATCTTTCATTCAATCAATCACATCAATTAATCACATCACTCAAAGTGACATTTGATTTGACGCTTGATGTGACGAATGATTTGACGCTTGATGTGACTTGCGTTGCCGCACTCGAATTCGAAATACGAATGCGCTCGCAATCACACTCGGGCTCGGGTTCGCTAATTCCTAATTTGAGAATTTTCCGTTGCGTCGTAATTAAATGAATACGCCTTGCGAATTCACTATTCACGTCGCTAACGAATTAATTCTAAATTAATTCGTTCGCCCGAATTAAAATCTAATTTTAATTCCGCGTCGAAATCTAATTTCGTTTAATATATCGAATATATTAATTTACCGATTAATTCCAAATTAATCGTTATCTCTCTCTAGACGATATTTTATCCTAGATAAAATATCTCCGTAATTAATCCTAGAATAATTTTCTCTCTCTTCTATATATAATCCCAGATTATTCAAGAGTGCGAGTTGTGCGTCATCGGTGGATTATCGGGAAGCGACCCATGAGATCCCCGGATAATTCGGCAGTAAATACGGTCGTCGGAGTATCCGAATCACGTACGTACCAAGTACTACGTTCTACCGATTTACGAGACAATATCGGCTTCTAGCAAAGCACGAAGTCTATCCAATTCTCCGGTCTTATTCATCTAAGAATATTTAAGATCTATATCAGGCGTAGTATACCAAGTATCGTGTATATCGGCCCAGTATCGGATAGTCACGTGCTAGGGCTGGGGCTGGATAAGTGTCTGCCCCGTCCGAAGCACATGTCGGATGTCTGGTAACTAGTCTCTATAATCGGATATACATGACCTTGTCATAATATCCCGATGGCCGGCCAGCACTTAAGAGCAGTAATACCGTATCATGCGTGACATCATCTCCACTATGACTGGAGTGATACTTCCGTCTTGACATCACACCCAAACTCTACGATTCTCAATATACCCAGCATTGGCGTACACAGAACCGGTTAGAGTCCTAGACGACCTCAACCAAAGTATATTGATTGTCGTAAGCATTAGCGGTGCAAGTCTCAGGTTAAGACCATACACACCTACCCTGATGTCGGACTCCCATAGACACATAGTCATAATACCAATGGGATTCCGAGGGGTCTATCCAGAGCGAAGCTGTTTCCCGTACCATCGGTGAAACACAACCTCCTATCGCACTTGCATGAGTATCCAATACCCAAATATATGAGAACTATGCCGTTGTGCCCTCACAACGCGCACAAGTGCAACACTAGCCTATTCCGCATTATCGATGTCCAGTCTCGATAATACTCTGGCTAGGGATATTTAATGATTAATCCTTCGGGGACTGATACTGTCTCATATCATTCTCAGTCCAGGAACTAATCATAAGGACCTCTCTTCATTTATATATCTAAGGTGATCTAATCACAAATGATGAGAGTGCAATTTCCTTGTCACATAGTTAATTTGTACAACAACACTATGATCTGTACAAATAGTGACGATATGGGTCATATTATCCAACAATAACAACTTAAAAAGGCCCAAATCCAATTTTAAGCCCAATAATTTAATTTCAAAAATTCCAAATTTTCCAATTAAATTACCTAAAGTGTATAGCATTATTAATTACCCAAATCAAAGTTTCCAAAACACTAAATTTGTCCAATTAATCATGCTCATCATCAATTAATAATGTCCAACATAATTAAATCAAAATCAAACCCAATTTATACATGCTAAAGTCTCGGCCATAAGGGGAAAAAATGCCCAAATCAAATTCAATCCAATTGAACCCAATCAAACATAAATTCAACATCCCCAAATGATTTCTAAGTCATCCAATGAACAAAAATCAAAAAACCAAGACATTAGGGCACTTGTCAAATTCGGCCATCACAAGCAAATTGGGGAAAAATTGTTCCAAACACTTTTCATCAAATTGATCTAATCAATCATCAATTAAACAACATTTAAGCATTCTAAATCATCCAATTTCATTAAACATGCTCAAAATCAAATTTACCCAAATTTGTCATGCCCAAAATTTGGGGAAAAATGGATCCAACCAAATTTCATGAAATTGATTATGCACAACATCAATTCAACCTTATTCAAGCATACTATACTAAACAATTTAATCATTTGATGCTCAAATTGAGTTTACCCAAATTAATGTTTTGGCCAACAATAAGCAAATTGGGGAAAATCAATCCAATCAATTTTTCTTCAAATTGATTACATATAACTCTAATTAAATCATATACAAGCATTCTTAAACAAACAATTTGTCAAAATCATGCTTAAATCAAAAAGCCCCAAATTTAGCTCAAGAACCCTAATTCGTTTTATGCAACCAATAGCTCAAGATACCATTGTAGGAGTTTCAATCAAGTCCCAAGAACATAAATCATGCATAAAAATGAATAGAATACAACCAAGGAGTAAGGCGGAATTCATACTCACATTGATGGGTTTTGATGAAATGAAGAATACAAGCCTTCAAGCTTCTCAAACTCGTGGTAATGGATCTCCTTGTGCTGTTGGACTGCTCGGTTTTGGTCCTTCTTGTCTCTCCAAGATTCGGCCATGGATGGACTCCATGGAAGCTCCAAGCTTCAAGCTCCAAAATTGATTCCAAGCTCACAAATTCGTTTCCCTATCACTTATGTATCACTCATGGTGTGCTAGCACTAAGTCTTCTTCCTTGCTTCCCTTTGATTCGGTCAAACCAGAAACATTTGTGAAGAAATCGGCTTGAAGCCGTGAGAAGAGGAAGAAGAAAAAGAGAGGGAAAAGAGAGAATGCGTATGTCTTGCATGTAAGAGAGAGAAGATAAAGCTTTAATATATATATTTATTATATTTACCAAGTAAATTAAATAAAACATATATATTACTTTAATTCAAAAGTCAAAAAGTAAAAAGCAAATGTTGCTTTTTCAACTTCTACATCAATCACTCAAATCAAGTGACAACATGTCACATCACTCAAAATGACATTTGATTTGACGCTTGATGTGACTATCGATTTGACGCACGATTTGACTTGCGTGCCGCACTCGAATTCGAAATGCGAATGCGCTCGCAAATAATCCCGAGCTCGGGTTCGCTAATTCCAGATTAACGAATTTTTCGTCGCATCGTAATTAAATGATTACGCCTAGCGAAATCATTATTCACGTCGCCAACAAATTAATTCTAAATTAATTCGTTCGCCCGAATTAAATCTAATTTTAATTCCGCGTCGAAATCCAATTTGTAATAATATATCAAATATATTATTTTATCGATTAATTCCAAATTAATCGTTCTCTCTCTTTAATTAATATTTTATCCCAGATAAAATATCTCCGCAATTAATCCCAGATTAATTTTCTCTCTCTTCTAATTAATCCTAGATTAATTAAAGTACGAGTTATACATCATCGGTGAATCTTCAGGAAGCGACCATGAGATCTCCGGATATGTTGGCAGTAAATACGGTCGTCGGATTATCCGAACACGTAAGCACCTCGTACTACGTTTATACCGATTTACAAGACAAGGTTGGCTTCTAGCAAAGCGCCATGCCTACCCAATTCTCCAGAAATATTCTTACAGGAATATATAGATCTGTATCAAGCGTAGTATACCGTAGTATTGTTTATATTGGCCCAGTATCGGATAGTCACGTGCTAGGGCTGGGGCTGGATAAGTGTCTGCCCCGTCCGAAGCACATGTCAGATGTCTGGTAACTAGTCTCTGTAATCGGATATACATGACCTTGTCATAATATCCCGATGGCCGGCCAGCACTTAAGAGACTAATACCGTATCCTACGTGACATCATCTCCACTATGACTGAAGTGATACTTCCGTCTCGACATCACACCCAATACACTACGACTCTCTGATAAACCCAGAAGCGGTGTACGCAGAACCGGTTAAAGCCATGTACCACCAAGACCAAAGTATACCGATTATCGCAAGTATTAGCGATGCAAGTCTCAGATTAAGACTATACACACCTACTTTGATTTCGGCCTCCCATAGACACAAAGTCATAATACCAATGGGATTCCGAGGGGTCTATCCAGAGCGAAGCTGTTTCCCGTACCATCGGTGAAACACAACCTCCTATCGCACTTGCATAAGTATCCAATACTTAAATATATGAGAACTATGCCGTTGTGCCCTCACAACGCGCACAAGTGCAATACTAGCCTATTCCGCATTATCGATGTCCTGTCTCGATAATACTCCGGCTAGGGATATTTAATGATTAATCCTTCGTGGACTGATACTGTCTCATATCATCTCAATCCAGGAACTAATCATATGGACCTCTCTTATTTATACATATATGGTGATCTAATCACAAATGATGAGAGTGCAATTTCTTTGTCACATAGTTAATTTGTACAACAACACCGTGATCTGTACAAATAGTGACGCTATGGGTCATATTATCCAACATCTTTCCTATTCATATCCTATATGATATATGTCAAACAGATTTATATGGAACCTTATTCTAAATAAGCTTTGCACTGTTAATCCATATCCTATTGAAGGAAATAGTAGCTCAGAGCGACTCGTGATAAACCTTATCATGTCCAACAAAATTCGATTTTTAGTTCGGACACACCGTCTAACTGACGTGTCTCGGGAGGGCCCATATCTAGCTAGGCTAGATGTGAACATGAATATTTCGTGACCTTGATGGATGTAGCATCACGTTGTGGTTATGTGTTTCTTTTGAAGAACACAGATCGTAAACTTTTGAAGTTTTGACACGAAGTAAATTAACAGATCGGCTATTGTATTATGCCGCCACGGTAAGATCGTATTGGAAAATACATCAAGAGTATGGTATTCTTTCATATGAGGACTCCTCCCGAGACACGTCAGTTAGACGGTGTGTCCGAACTAAAAACCGAATTTTGTTGGACATGATAAGGTTTATCACGAGTCGCTCTGAGCTACTATTTCCTTCAATAAGATATGTATTAACAGTGCAAAGCTTATTTAGAATAAGGTTCCATATAAATCTGTTTGACAGATATCATATAGGATATGAATAGGAAAGATGTTGGATAATATGACCCATAGCGTCACTATTTGTACAGATCATGGTGTTGTTGTACAAATTAACTATGTAACAAGGAAATTGCACTCTCATCATTTGTGATTAGATCACCATAGATATATAAATGAAGAGAGGTCCCTATGATTAGTTCCTGGATTGAGAATGATATGAGACAGTATCAATCCCCGAAGGATTAATCATTAAATATCCCTAGCCGGAGCATTATCGAGACTGGACATCGATAATGCGGAATAGGTTAGTATTTCACTTGTGCGCGTTGTGAGGGCACAACGGCATAGTTCTCATAAATATAAGTATTGGATACTTATGCAAGTGCGATAGGAGGTTTTGTTTCACCGATGGTACGGGAAACAGCTTCGCTCTGGATAGACCCCTCGGAATCCCATTGGTATTATGACTATGTGTCTATGGGAGTCCGACATCAGGGTAGGTGTGTATGGTCTTAACCTGAGACTTGCACCGCTAATGCTTACGAAAATCAATATAATTTGGTTGAGGTCGTCTAGGACTCTAACCGGTTCTGTGTACGCCAATGCTGTGTATATTGAGAATCGTAGAGTATTGGGTGTGATGTCAAGACGGAAATATCACTCCAGTCATAGTGGAGATGATGTCACGCATGATACGGTATTACTGCTCTTAAGTGCTGGCCGGCCATTGGTATTATGACTATGTGTCTATGGGAGGCCGAAATCAGGGTAGGTGTGTATGGTCTTAACCTGAGACTTACATCGCTAATACTTACGATAATCGATAGACTTTGGTCTTGGTGGTACAGTGCTTTAACCGGTTCTACGTACACCACTTCTGGGTTTATCAGAGAGTCGTAGTGTATTGGGTGTGATGTCAAGACGGAAGTATCACTTCAGTCATAGTGGAGATGATGTCATGCAGGATACGGTATTAGTGCTCTTAAGTGTTGCGCAACCATCGGGATGTTATGACTAGGTCATGCATATCCGATTATAGAGACTAGTTACCAGACATCCGACATGTGCTTCGGACGGGGCAGACACTTATCCAGCCCCAGCCCTAGCACGTGACTATCCGATACTGGGCCGATATGCACAATACTACGGTATACTACGCTTGATACAGATCCATTTATTCCTGTAAGAATATTTCTGGAGAATTGGGTAGGCATGGCGCTTTGCTAGAAGCCAACCTTGTCTTGTAAATCGGTATAAACGTAGTACGAGGTGCTTACGTGTTCGGATAGTCCGAAGACCGTATTTACTGCCAACATATCCGGAGATCTCATGGGTCGATTCTTGAAGATTCACCGATGACGTATGACTCCCACTTTAATTAATCTGGGATTAATTAGATGAGAGAGAAAATTAATCTGGGATTAATTACGGAGATATTTTATCTCGGATAAAATATCGTTAAAGAGAGAAAATGATTAATTTGGAATTAATCGATAAATTAATATATTCGATATATTATAACGAAATTAGATTTCGACGAGGAATTGAAATTAGATTTTAATTCGGGCGAACGAATTAATTTAGAATTAATTCGTTAGCGACGTGAATAGTGAATTCGCTAGGCGTAATCATTTAATTACGACGCAACGGAAAATTCGTCAATTTAGAATTAGCGAACCCGAGCCCGAGATTGTTTGCGAGCGTATTCGCATTTCGAATTCGAGTGCGGCACGCAAGTCAAATCAAGCGTCAAATCGCAAGTCACATCAAGCGTCAAATCACATGTCACTTTGAGTGATGTGACATTTGAGTGATTGATGTGAGTTGATGTGAGATTAAAGGAAGCATTAAACGCTTTGCTTTTTGAAATTGAAAATGGTAAATGACTTATTTAATTTTTGGAAAATATAAATAAACCTTTTACATTTTTTCTTTTTCTAATTCATTCTCTCTCTCTCTCTTTTTACGGTTTCTTGTGAAAACCCTTTTCCCTCTCTTTTCTTCTTCTTCTCCTTCACGGTTTGGAACCGTTTCATCTTCTCAAAATTTCTGGTTTGACCGAATAAAAGGGAAGCAAGGAAGAAGACTTAGTGCTAGCACACCATGAGTGATACAAAGGTGATAGGGAAGTGAGTTCGTGAGCTTGGAAGCTTGAAGCTTGGAGCTTCAATGGTGTCTCCCATGGCCGAACCAGTCACCACCGTGCAGCCCCATGTCGACCACCATACGCGCAGCTCGCTGCCGAGCAAGGGAGAGCAGTTCACACTTCATCTTCGCCGCATCCAACCGATCCATGTGATTTATGCATATCATTATTATTTATCATATGCGCTTTATTATGTGTTTAGAATGCATGTTTAAGGGTGTATGATGATGAGACCTTAACAAAGATAATTAAATTGGTAGCCAATTTGCACGCGAAAAACCCTCGTTAAATATCAAGCGTTTATTTTCCTTCCATTGAGTGATTCTTACTCAAGATCCGAGATTGGCTGGGGTTGTTGGCCAAAGTCAAGCCCTTGTCCGTCGAAGATGTGTTTTAATCACGAGGCTTTGTTCCATATTGGTGTCATGTCCAAGTTGTGGTTTGTTGGCCAAAGTCAAGACCACTTCTTGTCCATCGACATTGATTACGAAGCTTCCATGTCAATGGGTCCGCGCTTAACTGGGATCACTAGGTTTGTTGTGCCAAAGCCAAGGCCTAGTTGATTCAGAGGAAAAAGGTTAGGGTATATATTCGATATATAGGCATATATTAGATATATGTTTGGGACTTGGATGTCCACCTACTGGATCTAGGAATTGGATTGGATCCAATTGATCTTATAGATCTACCTAGTTAATTATCATACAATTTGTTGGCCAAAGTCAAGATTGTGTGATATTTAACGGGATCCTAGCCCACTAGGAAACACGGTTTCCCGAGTACTCGACAGAGGGTTAGAGGCTCGACGAAAAATAGTGGGAGGTAAGAATTGAATTTCCAATATTCGTTCAATTACTCGCCATACGCGCTCATTTAAATTATTTCGTCATTAGATTAAATGTTAGTTGGACTAATATTTAAATTGTTGTTTTAATAAACAGTTGGACTGTATTATACTTGATTATATATAATTGGATTATATTAATCAATATATTTGAATTAATTAATTTCAGTTTACAGTTGATTTTATAATTGGATTATAGTAATCAATGTAATTGAGGTTAATTAATTTGGATTATATTTGATTATATAGTTGGAATATTATAATCATTATAATATATATAGTACCACTAATCGTTGATTAAATAGTTGGACTATTGTAGTCAAGATAAAATTGAAAAGTTGGATATTTAAAATATAATCTGGGATTAAAATATTTTAAATGATTTAATTTTCAAATTGGGAATAAATAATAGGTTACTTTATTTGATAAAATAACTTATTATACCTTAAGCCCAAAATTAAGCAAAATAAGTAGAGCATAAAATCTTTGGAAGATTTATGTGATGATGACTTTAATGCTTAATTTAATATACTTGTCATAAATCTAATTTTAGATTTAAGAAGTATTAAAATTGAAATTTATAATTCTTGGAGAATTAATTGACTATTCTAGAGGAGATAAAGTCAAAGTTTGCAATTGGGCATGTAGCATGAGGTGCGCATCGTTTCGATATTCTAAAAACCCAAGGCTTGGCCTAAGGTTTCTAAAATATTGAAAAGGATAATTGACGTATACCAAAGTGACTACCATTTGGATATGGCAGACACGAAGGAATTAAAGAAAGGGCAAGGCTCTGACTTTAAAAATGTTTGTCATAGGTATGTTCACAGCTAGTATTGAAATTAGATTTTAAATACTTAGTGTGGTACATAAAATATATGTATTGATGTTCAGAATCTGCTTTGAGCAGGATACTGACTTCAAGCTGAGATTGCTCTGCGAATCGGAAACGGGACGAAAGTCGTTGTTTCGACCGTAGATACCTAAGTTTAGGAACTACCCTTTGGGTATATACTTAAATTAGGGACTGTTATAATGTAACTAGTTTGACTAGAGACATTATCTCTATATCAGTGTTTAATCCGTTGCGGATAAAACCTTTATATTATAGAACACTAAGTGTTTTATTATATAAAGATGATATTGAGATAAATACATTAGATGTAAATAACAGTATTTATATTTTGAATATAATTAAAATCTCAAACATATAAAATGACAAATAAATAGCTCAAATTGATTTGATCAATAGAGACTTAATTGTGGCATTGTTGTCTGGGACACAATTATACAAGACTCGTATATCCACACTTTTGAAGAGTGGGTACCAGGACTGATTTGACTATTCAAATAAAGTCTACGAATCTAGTTTGTTAGGTAAAGTACCTAAAACACTGTTTACTTGGTAATAGTGTAAGTGCCACTGATCTGTTAGCCCTATTCATGGTGAAGTTAGTGGGCCCATATCTAGCTAGGCTAGATGTGAACATGAATATTTCGTGACCTTAACGGATGTGGCATCACGTTATGGTTATGTGTTTCTTTTGAAGAACACAAATCAGAAACTTTTAGAGTTTCGACACGAAATAGACAAACAGATCGGCTATAGTATTATACCGTCATGGTAAGACCGTAATGGAAAATACTTAAGCAATAAGTTTCTTATATACTTGAAAGAGTATAGTATTCTTTCAAATGAGGACTCCTCCCGGAACACGTCAAAGTGACGGTGTGTCCGAATGGATTAACCGAATCATGTTAGACATGATAAGGCTAATCATGAGTCGCTCTGAGCTACCATTTCCTTCAACGGATAAGTTTTAACAGTGCAATAACTTATTTAGAATAAGGTTCCATATAAATTTGTTTGACAAATATCATATTATATGAACGGGAAAGAAACCGGCTTTCTCATTCCTGACCATTTGGATGCTAGACATATGTTTGGATGATACCAAACTAAGGACCCAAATTGGATAAGTGCCAATATAGTTATCCTAAGGGAAACCATAAGTATAGTACTTATAAATCTCACATGAGAACAATGTGATTGTAGCTCACCATGCGGTTTTTCCTGAGAGGAATACCGATATGCAGTGGTCAGTGGGAGGATAGTGATACTCGATGAAAATCGGAGTAATACTGTTCAAGGCACAAGATCCTTAATGGAACACATATAATTCATCAATGATGAATTTATACCATTAATCTTCGAATACACAAGAACCGCGTAGATCGGAGAGAGTCAGAAAACAACCTGGGGTATGGGTTTCTGATCTCACCTCATAAAGATGTTAATCTTTTAAGGTATACCAACTGACTACGTATGAGGTAGTGATACAAGGTATCGACTCCCTATTATGACAAAGTGTCATGAGTCCGAAATGGATTCCATGTATATCAACAAGTTTGGATACTAGTTGATGTACCATAAGACATTGTGCCTATTGGTACTTTATAAGTCTTCAAGGAAGACATACATGGAAGGCAACATACCAACATACTAAGCTAGGCTTGTAAAGAAAAGGTAGAGTTATCAACATTGTGTTGATTCCGACGAAACCTTTTACCTATTGCCATTGTAAATCCATTTGGATAATGCTTGCTAAAGCTGTGTATTTCATTTATGAAATATGACAGCTTAACGGAAAATCGCTTTCCTGAAAAGGAAACCTTTCGGAGGATGTTTATAACATCCTGTCGGTTTTGTCGTACTATAACAAGCAAACAAGGCTTGCAGGTTATTCGATCCATGTTTGGATTGAAGCAAGCATTGGTTCTAGGAATTATCGTTTTGATGTAATCATAATGGAGTATGATTTAATTCAAAACGAAATGATTCTTGTGTATATAAGGAGGTTAGTGGGAGAGCACTGATAATGAAATTCCCATAAAGCAATCGGTGAAAGCTTGGCTTTCATAAGAAATTCTCCATAGAATTCTGGGGAGTAACAATCTTTATTCAAGAAATAAAGATCTATTGGGATAGATTTGGAGTTGTTAACACTCTCTGGGAATTTGTACATTTAAAATGTACTTGTATTGGTGTCTCATACACTTTGAGCATATGGAGTCACAATCGGGTCAATCCAAGTGATAGTCACTGGATTGAAGATTAAGAACATCTGTTAGTATCTGAGAGAACTAAAGATGCTGTCTTAAATTATGGAGTATGAGAACTTGAAGTGACTAGGATCACTGCTGCAAGTTTCCAACCGGTAAATACTGCAGTACTATAAAGTTTGAACACTGGGACAGTGAGCTGGAAATCTTCCGAGCAAGATAACTGTTGCCGAATAAACAACAAATGCGGATTATTGCTGCAGCTGAGGCAGCAATAGAAGCCATTTGGATAGAAAATAAATCTAATTAGATTAGATATAGTTCTTTTAGCAGCTGAGCTAGGCGTCAGCACAGGCTAAGGAATTAAAGGTCTCATCGACGATCCAGATATATACTTCTATATCATCTGATTCGTTCGGATCATACATCGTGGCGATGTGATGATCGTGTAAATCGCGTCAGACGATAATTAAACAAATCCGCTGACGAAAACCTTTCCTCAGCAATTTGAGCGAACCGTTCATAGTTCGGGTGTGAGACACTTGAGTGACTGGCTATGTGCCAAGTGGGAGATTGTTGGATAATATGACCCATAGCGTCACTATTTGTACAGATCATGGTGTTGTTGTACAAATTAACTATGTAACAAGGAAATTGCACTCTCATCATTTGTGATTAGATCACCATAGATATATAAATGAAGAGAGGTCCCTATGATTAGTTCCTGGATTGAGAATGATATGAGACAGTATCAATCCCCGAAGGATTAATCATTTAATATTCCTAGCCGGAGCATTATCGAGACTGGACATCGATAATGCGGAATAGGCTAGTATTGCACTTGTGCGCGTTGTGAGGGCACAACGGCATAGTTCTCATATATATAAGTATTGGATACTTATGCAAGTGCGATAGGAGGTTGTGTTTCACCGATGGTACGGGAAACAGCTTCGCTCTGGATAGACCCCCCGGAATCCCATTGGTATTATGACTATGTGTCTATGGGAGGCCGAAATCAGGGTAGGTGTGTATGGTCTTAACCTGAGACTTACATCGCTAATACTTACGATAATCGATAGACTTTGGTCTTGGTGGTACAGGGCTTTAACCGGAGGTAGCGGAATACTCACATCGATCGGTTGAGTCGATTTGAAGGCGAATCAAGGCCAAAATGCCCACTGTTTTCACGCCAAAATGCAGCAGTGAACTGCCTCCAAAACAGAAATTTTTGAGATGCAAAACGAAGCTCCAAGCCTCGTCCGATGGATCCCGGCTCATGGGCGAACCTCCCTACCACCTTCGCAAGACTCGTAAGTGTGCTAGCACTTGATTTCTCACCATGAAAAACCACTCTTGCTTCCCCTTAGTGTCACGCCATTTCTGGTTCAAAACCAGTGAAGAAAAATGGGTTTTGGCGTGAGAGAGTGAGAGAGAATTGAGAGATGAAATGTGTATTAAGTTGTCAAATGAAATTCATTTCAAGTATATCTTATATATGCTTATGTGAATTTCAAATGCATTTGCTTTAATTTGCATTTCATTTGCTTTTAAAAGTCAAACAATAAAAGCCATCAAGTACACATCATGTCCATCAAGTCACATCTACTTTATTAAAGTGACATGTTGTCAAGTCACATCACTCAAAGTGACAAGTGATTTGACGCTTGATGCGACTGATTGATTTGACGCTTGATGCGACTTGCGTTGTCGCACTCGAATTCGAAATACGAATGCGCTCGCAATCACACTCGGGCTCGGGTTCGTTAATTCCAAATTAACGATTTTTCCATCGCGTCGTAATTAGATGATTATGCCTAGCAAAATCACTATTCACGTCGCTAACGAATTAATTCTAAATTAATTCGTTCGCCCGAATTAAAATCTAATTTTAATTCCGCGTCGAAATCTAATTTCGTTTAATATATCGAATATATTAATTTAATCGATTAATTCCAAATTAATCGTTATCTCTCTCTAGACGATATTTTATCCTAGATAAAATATCTCCGTAATTAATCCTAGATTAATTTTCTCTCTCTTCTATATAATCCCAGATTATTCAAGAGTGCGAGTTGTGCGTCATCGGTGGATTATCGGGAAGCGACCCATGAGATCCCCGGATAAGTTGGCAGTAAATACGGTCGTCGGAGTATCCGAATCACGTACGTACCAAGTACTACGTTTTACCGATTTACGAGACAAGGTCGACTCCTAGCAAAGCACCAAGTCTACCAAATTCTCCGGACATATCCATTTAAGAATATTAAGATCTGTATCAAGCGTAGTATACTATTGTATTGTGCATATCGGCCCAGTATCGGATAGTCACGTGCTAGGGCTGGGGCTGGATAAGTGTCTACCCCGTCCGAAGCACATATCGGATGTCTGGTAAGATAGTCTCTATAATCGGATATACATGACCTTGTCATAATATCCCGATGGCCACGCAGCACTCAAGAGCACTAGTACCGTATCCTGCGTGACATCATCTCCAATATGACTGAAGTGATACTTCCGTCTTGACATCACATCCAATACACTACGACTCTCTGATAAACCCAGAAGTGGTGTACGCAGAACCGGTTAAAGCCTGTACCACCAAGCCCAAAGTCTATCGATTATCGTAAGTATTAGCGATGTAAGTCTCAGGTTAAGACTATACACACCTACCTTGATTTCGGCCTCCCATAGACACATAGTCATAATACCAATGGGATTCCGAAGGGTCTATCCAGAGCGAAGCTGTTTCCCGTACCATCGGTGAAACACGACCTCCTACCGCACTTGCATAAGTATCCAATACTTATATATATGAGAACTATTCCGTTGTGCCCTCACAACACGTGCAAGTGCAATACTAGTCTATTCCGCATTATCGATGTTCAGTCTCGATAATACTCCGGCTAGGGATATTTAATGATTAATCCTTCGGGGACTGATACTGTCTCATATCATTCTCAGTCCAGGAACTAATCACAGGGACCTCTCTTCATTTATATATCTATGGTGATCTAATCACAAATGATGAGAGTGCAATTTCCTTGTCACATAGTTAATTTGCTACAACAACACAATGATCTGTGCAAATAGTGACGCTATTTGTCATTTTGTCCAACAAAGATATGATACTATGTTTCAATCTCATGCAGCAAGATATGATGCTATGTTTCAATCCCAAGCAGCATTAATTCAAAGTCAATCTGCTTCTATTAAAGCACTGGAGAATCAAATGGGACAACTGGCAAATGCTCAGAGTTACAGACCGCCAGGTACCCTTCCTAGCAACATAGAGCCAAATCCAAGGAACATGGGGAAGGAGCAATGTCATGCCATCATGTTAAAAAGCGGTACTGAAATCAATAAAGATGTTGGAGCCAAAACAACTGCTGAGGAAGTTCCAAAAGAAACAATGCAACAGATGGAGGAAAAAGAAGCAAAGGAAAAAGAACAGATCATTCCACCTCCACCTTTTCCTCAACGTCTTCAGAAGAACAAATTGGACAAGCAGTTTGCTCGTTTCCTGGAGGTGTTTAGAAAGCTGCATATCAACATTCCATTTGCAGAAGCCTTGGAACAAATGCCCAGCTATGCCAAATTCATGAAAGACATTCTTTCATGAAAGTGGAGATTGGGAGATTACGAGACAGTAGTATTATCAGAAGAGTACAGCGCTATCATTCAGAGGAAACTTCCCCCAAAGTTGAAAGATCCTGGCAGTTTCACTGTTCCTTGCACCATAGGAGAACATGACTTCGGTAAGGCTCTGTGTGATTTAGGTGTGAGTGTTAACTTGATGCCTTTTTCTATTTTCAGGAAATTACAGATTGGAGAAACAATGCCCACCTCAGTCTCTCTACAACTTGCTGATAGAACGCTCGTATTTCCAAGAGGCGTAGTTGAGGATGTGCTGGTCAAGGTTGACAAATTCATTTTCCCAGCAGATTTTATTGTCCCTTATATGGAGGAAGACGCAGACGTGCCAATCATCCTTGGAAGACCATTCTTAGCTACAGGTCGAACCATTATCGATGTACAAAAAGGAGAATTAACCATGAGGGTACATGAACAAGAAGTAACATTCAATGTTTTCAAGGCCATGAATTTCTCAGATGATGAAAAGAATGAGGAATGTTTCAAACTCAATGTGATACACAGTACCATTCAGAACTCCAATGCAATGCAAAGTTCTACTGAAAAACTTAAAACATGTCAGTTGCCTGTGGAGCCTAAAGATACAACGTCTTTTGTTTTGAAGAAGCTAATTCTTGCACTACAAGCAACATAAGAGAAAAAGTTCCACCAGCTCAACGAATTGGAGGAATTTCACAATCAGCCTTTTGATGATGCCAAATTGTACAAAGAAAAGGGCAAGAAAAGACATGATGAGAAGTTAGTGCGCATACAACTGGAACCAGGGCAGAAGGTACTGTTAAACAAATCAAGGGTGAAATTATTCCCATGGAAGCCAAAATCACGGTGGTCAGGTCCATTTGTGATCACCAAAGTTTTACCAAATAGAGCCGTTGAGATACATGATCCTGACTCCAACAATACTTTCAAGGTTAAAAACAAGCGTGTCAAGCACTACTGGGGAGAATCATTTGAGCGACAAAAAGAAAGTGTTAAACTTTCAGATCCAGCTTAACGTTCGAGAAGTCAAGTCCGGCTGACGACTTTAAACTTAGCGCTAGCAGGGAGGCAACCCATGCAATTTTGTATATATTTTGATTTGGTGTGATTTAATTTTGTGTGTTTAGTTTTTGCAGATTAAGACATTTCAAGGTGGAAGAAGCTCTCGCAAATCTTCGCAAGGAATTTCCTTCTCTCCCTGAAAAATCTTTGATGAAAGTTTACAAAGCTCGCTTAGAACGGATGAGACTACTGATGATCAAAGGTATTCCTACTAACATTTGTTGGATTATTGAAGCACGGGTTCGATTGGCAGGTGAGTTTTCTGACTCTTTTATTTCACATCTGCCTGGTTTAGGAAAGAGTACATATGCTAAAAAGAGAAGAGCCAAAAGAATGTGTGTTTGTTATAAATGTGCTCGCATATTTTGTAATACTCGTTGTCGTTCTTTAGGAATGGTGTCCGATAACCGCGAAGATAAGATTAACTTTATTAGGGATGGCTTGAGTAAGGAGTCTTTGGATGACATATCTAAAACTCTTGAGACGCATCCAAGTGGATGTGTGTATCATGAATTTTCATGTTATATGCACAATTCCAAAAGGAAAGACAATTGTTAAGTCTCGGGAATCTGACTCAAAAAAACCCTGTTTGCCAGTTTATAAGAAAATTGGATGGGAAGCTTGTCCCTGACGCATAGACGTCAATCAAGCCGTTACTTTTCTTGTAAATATTATATCTCTTCGTCTTTTCTTAATAATTGTGATTTGTTTTGCTGTTTTCTTTTATTTTTTCCGACATGATCCAGACCTTTTTGAATTTCACGATATTATTTCGCTACTAATCGTCCTCTGGAAGATACTTGTGCTATTTTTACTCACCCTTTTCAGGTACTATACATTCAGCCCGTCATTGCACTTTTGAAGGCATCCAGAGTTGAGAAAGAAATACATAAAAAAAATAGAAGCCACTTCAAGAAGACGAGTTGAAAACATCTGTGTGTTTTGCGGTAGTAGTGTTGGAACTAAACCATAATACGTAGAAGCAGCACAAGAATTGGGTCGAGTCTTAGCTGGAAGGAATATGCACTTAATATATGGCGGAGGCAATCTTGGACTAATGGGGATCATTTCGAAGGCGGTACAGGAAGGAGGTAGTCACGTTTTGGGAATCATTCCAAAACCCTTGGCAGAGGCAAATCTTATTGAACCATCAAACGGAGAGGAACTGATTGTGCCAGGTATGTCCGAACGACTGGTAGAAATGATTAACCGTGTTGATGCTTTTATTGCTTTGCCAGGTGGTTTGGGCACATTGGAGGAAATATTTATAGTACTATCTTAGACGAACCTGAACATACACCATAAACCAATTGGGCTGTTTAACGTTGATGGATTTTATGATTTTCTTTGTGTGTTTCTTGATGATGCTCGGAGAAATGGGTTTGTGTCAAAACCTTTGAAAGAACTCCTCTTTATTTCCAGAACTGTTCCGGATCTAATAGACCAACTCATAGCCTATGAACCACAAGTTGACCCTATCCTTTCAAAGATAAATTGGTCCGAGGACGATCGTGGTAAGAGGCGTCGTGTTAATCTGGATCTTAACCTTTAATTTCTTGTAGAATTTCAGCTAACCAGGTATTATCTTCTAAACTCTTCTTCTACTGTTTAAGACATTGGAGACAATGTCTCATTTAGGTTTGGGGGAGGGAATTAGTTGATTAGTACCTTGTTTTTAGTTTGTGTGTTGTTTTTATTTTTAGTCCAAAATTTTTCGAAAAAAATACAAAAAAAATTGAAAATTTTTCAAAAATTACAAAAATATTTTGTGTTTTTGTGTTTTTTGTTTTTTTTTTATTTTGACTAAAAAGGTGAAATTGGTAAGAGATAGCTGAGTAAGGAGTTTCCACTCCTAAGACGTATTTCAAACCTATTTCGAAACAAGTTAATTTTTGTTTATTTCATTTTGAATTATTTAATTTGTGAATTCTCCATAAAACTGACTAAAATGGATCTTCATATGCTCAGTTGACAGGTATTATCAACATATATAGTAACATACGGACATGAGCTAAAATTGAAAAGTTTGTAATATTCAGTGCTCTAGTTTAATTGGAGGAAGCATCTCAAAAAGCCATGGAGTAAAAAAAAAAATCGGAGATCCGAGTTATTAAGTCTGTAAGGGTGTTTTAACACCTAGTGCCCTAAAACCAACAGGTTTGGGAGTCACTGGCCCAAAGCTCGCTACATGGATCAAAGATGCTATAAAAATATATATATCTGAAGTCTGAGTAATTAAGTCCGTAGGGGTATCTTAACACATGGTGCCCTAAAGCCAACTGGTTTGGGAGCCACCGACCCAACACTCGCTACATAGATGGAAGATATTGTATATAAATAAAAAATAGAAAAGAAAAATCAAAGAAAAAATCAAAAAAATCAAAAAAAAATATTCCATTCTACAAAAAGGTGTGAAATCTGATAGAATTTTAGGACAAAAATATTACTCTCTTATCAACTGCACTTATGACTGTTGTGGGCAAAAATGAGTTGTTTAATATTTTGTTGGCTGTGTATATGAAGAATGGTAAAAAATAATCGGAGAATTTACTTATTCAGTAATTTAGAAATAAACAAAACAACTAGTAACTTGGAGTAGAAGTTTCACATGATTAGTCACTAACTTCTTTATTCTCTTTTCCCTTGTCTTTTTGCTTTTGTGTGCATTAGTTTTACTACCTTTTTACTTTTGTAAAATGTTTGTGGGTATCATTGCTGTAAACCCTCACGAGACTACAACTCCTCCACTAGGGACACATAGGGGTTTAAAGGCTTGTTGCATACGCTAAATGCAACCGTGATCCCTACGAAAGTGGCTTAGTTAAATTTTATTTTAAAGATGTTTATGTTATTTTATTCTATGTTTTGCTCGAGGACTAGCAAAATGTTAGGTTTGGGGGTGTGATGAGTGGTAAATTTATCACTATTTCCCACTCATTTAACCTAATATTTTGTATAGTTTCTTGAGTTTTGTGAATATTTTGATGTGTTTTGTGATATTTTGTAGATAAATAAAGTTTCAGGACACTCTGAAGGTGATTTGGGCCAAAATAGTGAAAACTAGACGAAAAGGGCAAAATCGTAATTTTGGGCGCGTCGCGACGCCTAAAGTGCGCCGAACAGTGCTAACGTGCGCCGGGTCCACGAGTCAGAATATGAGAAAAGTTTGACGTGCCACATGTCACCATCACAGCCGATCTGCTAACATGCGCCGTGCCACGTGTCAGCATCCTACGGTGCCGACAGTCACCATCGTCACGTGTGCCACGTGTCACTCCACGTCAGCAACCACTTCACCAAGTTGACCAAGTCAAACTGCCACCTCACCGCCACGTCATCATCAACCAATCAGGAAGTGCCACGTGTCGCAATCCTACGGTGCCGACAGTCTCTTTCCCACGTGTCGCCATGTCACCGCCACCTCACTGCCACATCAGCGCCACGTCAGCATCAATTATTGGCTATCTAATCCTTATCTGACACATGGCAGATAAGAATCTCATCGACCAATCAGAAGCCGCCACGTGTCACAATAATTGAAGCCCAACCACTATGCCACGTGTCACCTTATCATCTTATCCAGAATCTGCAAACCGATGAACCACAGCGTGCCAAGACCTTCAGCGTCGCGACGCCTAGAGCCTACCAGGGCCTATAAATTCAGCTCGAAATTTCAGTTTTAGATGCACGACTCTCTCTCATCTCTTTGATGTAAAAAGAGAGTTTATCTCTCTAGTTTCTTTTAGTTTTTAGTTTTTTTTTTAGTTTTTAGTTTTGTAAATAATTTTAATTACGTTCTGTAATAATAGTAATTTACTTTTTACTTTTTACTTTTTACAGTTTTTACTATTCACCATGAGGAGGTAACTTCCCCAGCTAGGCTGAAAGATAATCCTTTTACTGTTACTATTTAGATTAATCTCCCTTAAAAATAATATATTCACTATTTAAAATATTGACTTAAAAAGGATACCGCCAGATTGGTCGGTTGGTAATTCATTTTAATCTAGTTTAAACCTAACTAATAAAGGATACCGCCAGATTGGTCGGTTGGTAATATTATCACAAGTTTATATATTATTTTATGGGAGATATCTAAAATAGTAAATAGTAAAAGTAATTCCTTTTACCTCAGCATTTTATTTTATTATATTTTTCAGCTTTTACTTTATGTCTTTTACTTTTCAATATTTTTACTTTATGTCTTTTACTTTTCAGTATTTTTACTTTATGTCTTTTACTTTTAAGTTTTTACTAGCCCTAGTTATGTGTTAGTTATCTAGGGGTTGTGATGAATTCTAATATCACCGGTTTATAAGGGGTTATTTTATAGTTTGGGTAATTTAAAAGTTTACTTATTAAGTCTTAAGCTTAATGCTTCTTGTTGTCTGATCACCAATAAGATTGATATGGTAAATCTAAAATGAACTAGACATAGGGATTTTAGGTTTCAGCCTTAGACTTAATAGCCCACGATCTTCCTTGAGGATAGATAACCCTTTAATAGATTTCCTTACATGATAGACATATACCTGTCGGACGGGGGTAGCCATAATTGGAACTTAAACTTAATGAATCCAGATAATTTGGTTGACATAGACATATGGTTCAATTGGGTTAAACTGGGTATTTGCGTCTGACCATCGACAGAGGCTTTTGCATAATTTAGTGTTCCAGGTTTTTAAACAGATTTATTACACAAACATAAAATAATCACTTCATCTTTTAAAAGATATTAGAAGGATTCACAACCCTAGATCTTTGTGTCTTTTGTTATTTTCCTTAGTATTTTCTTTTGTCTTTTTATTTTTTTATTTATTTAGCAAATCTACAATCAACCAAATCAATCAAGCAATCATTCTCTTCTCCCTCAATTAGATATTTGTAAATAAATAGTATCAATAATTAATAACAATTGTAGAAATTAAGTCCTCGTGGGATCGATATTTTTATACTACTTAAACGATACGTGCGTTTGCGTTATACGTGTGTGTTTACGCCAGTCAGCACTCAAGTTATCTTCAATGGTTTTCCTATATGGTGGGACATATGGTGCATAATTCTGGGAATTTCGAAAATTCTGATGAAACTGGGGAGGATGGTGTGAAGGTTGTGCTTGGTTATCATGTTGGTTTCTAATTAGGTCCCAAGAATGAAATCAAGCACAAAAACGCATGTGAATACACAAAGGAGAATGGAGGAAACATACTCACAATGATCAATTTGGATGCTACGAAGAACACAAGCCTTTAAGCTCTCTCAAAGGTCACGGCAGTAGCTTCTCCTTGCAGTGGACTGCTCGGTTGTGGCTCATTTAGCTCCTCCAAGATTCGGCCATGGAAGACTCCATTGAAGCTCCAAGCTTCAAGCTTCAAAAATGATTCCATGCTCACAAAAAGCTGCCCTATCACCTTAGGATGACTCAAGTGTGTGCTAGCACTTTGTATTTTGCAACAAAATACTCATCTTCTTCTCTTTGTTTTTCGGCAGAACCAGAAAATGGAGAATAAAGAAATTGGCTCCAAGCCGTGAGAGAAGAGAATGGAAAGAGATGGGTTTCCTAGAAACCGTGAGTGTGGAGAGAGAGAGAGAATAAAAAATAAAAAATATTTTACATATATTTGATTTTCCAAAATCAAATACCAAAAATCCTTTTCCATTTTCCAAAGAGTCAAAAAGCAAAAGCAATTAAATGCTTTCCAACTACCATATCAATCACTCAATCAATCAATCAAATTGTCACATCACTCAAAGTGACATGTGATTTGACACTTGATGTGACTAGCGATTTGACGATTGATGTGACTTGCGTGCCGCACTCGAATTCGAAATGCGAATGCGCTCGCAAACACTCTCGGGCTCGGGTTCGCTAATTCCAAATTAACGAATTTTCCGTTGCGACGTAATTAAATGATAATGACTAGTGAAATCACTATTCACGTAGCTAACGAATTAATTCTAAATTAACTCATTCGCCCGAATTAAAATCTAATTTCAATTCCGCATCAAAATATAATTTCGCATAATATATCGAATATATTATTTTATCGATTAATTCCAAATTAATCGTTCTCTCTCTTTAATTGATATTTTATCCCAGATAAAATATCTCTGTAATTAATCCCAGATTAATTTTCTCTCTCATCTAATTAATCCCAGATTATTAAAGTACGAGTCATACATCATCGGTGAATCTTCGGGAAGCGACCCATGAGATCCCCGGATATGTTGGCAGTAAATACAGTCGTCAGACTATCCGAACACGTAAGTACCTAGTACTACGTTTGTACCGATTTACAAGACAAGGTTAGCTTCTAGCAAAGCGCCATGCCTACCCAATTCTCCAGAAATATTTTATAGGAATATGTGATCTATATCAGGCGTAGTATACGTACTATTGTGTATGTCGATCCAACATCGGATGATCACGTGCTAGGCCTGGGGCTGGAATTGTGTCTGCCCCGTACGAAGCACATATCGGATGTCTGGTAACTAGTCTCTATAATCGGATAAACATGACCTAGTCATAATATCCCGATAGCTCGAGCATTTTAGAGAACGAGTTCCGTATCCTATGTGACCATCATCTCCATATGACTAGAGTGATACTTCCGTCTTAACATCACACCCAACACACTACGATTCTCAATATACCCAGCATTGGCGTACACAGAACCTGTTAAAGTCCTAGACGACCTCAACCAAAGTATATTGATTGTCGCAAGTATTAGCGGTGCAAGTCTCAGGTTAAGACCAAATACACCTACCCTGATTTCAGACTTCCATAGACACATAGTCATACTACCAATGGAATTCTGATGGGGTCTATCCAGAGCGAAGTTGTTTCCCGTACCATCGGTAAAACACAACCTCCTATTACACTTGCATGAGTATCCTATACCCAAATATATGAGAACTATGTCGTTGTGCCCTCACAACGCGCACAAGTGTAATACTAGTCTTTTACGTATTTATCGATGTCCGATCTCGATATAGACTCGGACTAGGATATTTAATGATTTATCCTTCGTGGACTGATACTGTCTCATATCATTCTCCGTCCAGGAACAAATCATAGGGACCTCTCATCATTTATACATCTAGGTGATCTAATCACAAATGATAAGAGTGCAATCTCCTTTGTCACATAGTTAATTTGTACAACAACACTGTGATCTGTACAAATAGTGACGCTATGGGTCATAATTGTCCAAAAATCTCCCAATTGGCCTATATCCAGTTACTCGAGTGTCTAAACCCGAACTATGTATGGTTGGCTCAAACTGCTGAGAAAAGGTTTTCGTCAGCGGATTTGTATATGAATTATCATCTGATGCAATTTATTCGATCATCACATCGCCACGATGTATGATCCGAATGAATCAGATGAATATCGAAGTATTTATCTGGATCGTTGATGAGACCATTAATTCTTTAGCATTTGCTGACGCCTAGCTCAGCTGCTAATAGAACTGTATCTAATCTAATTAGATTTTTTATCGACCCAAATGGCTTCTATTGCAGCAATAACTCGCTTTTGTTGTTTATTCTATAACAGTATCTTGCTTGGAAGATTTCCAGCTTACTGTACCGTTATTCAAACTTTTATAGTACCGTTGTTACGACTTATAGTCGTTATCATGAAAGCTAAGCTTTCACCGATTATATTATGGGAATATCATTTCCAAGAAATGATATATCATCATTACTCAGGACATTCACTGTCAGTGCGCTCCCACTAACCTCCTTATATACACAAGAATTATTTTCGTTTTGAATTAAATCATACATCATTATGATTACATCAAAACGATAATTCCAAAAACTTAATGCTTGCTTCAATCCATCTATGGATCGAATAACCTGCAAACCTAGTTTGCTTGTTATGGTTTGAAAAAACCGTCAAGATGTTGTAAACATCCTCCGAAAGGTTTCCGTTAAGGAAAGCAGTTTTCCCATTCAGCTGCCATATTTCATAAATGAAACATGAAACATCAGCAAGCATTGTCGAAATGGATTTTCCTTGGCAACAGGTAAAAGGTTTCATCGTAATCAACACAATGTTGATAACTCTACATTTTCGCTACAAGCCTAGCTTAGTACGATGGTATGTTGCCATCCATGTATGTCTTCCTTGAAGACTTATTTAGTATCAATAGGCACAATGCCTTGCGGTACATCAACTAGTGTCTAAACATAGTTGGTATACATGGAATCCACTTCGGACTTTATGGCACTTTTCCATAATATGGAGTCGATACCTTGTATCACTTCCTCATACGTAGTCAGTTGATATTCCTCAATAAGATAGACATCTTTATGAGGTGAGATCAGAAACCCATACCCCAGGTTATTTTCTGACTCTTTCCGACTTACGCAGTTCTTGTGTATTCGAATATTATTGGTGTAGTTTCATCTTTGATGAACTATTTGTGTTCCATTAGGATTCGATGCCTGGAATAGTATTGCTCTGATTTTCATCGAGTTTTACTATCCTCCCACTTACCACTGCATATCGGTATTCCTCTTAGGAAAACCGCATGATGAGTAACAATCTAATTGTCCTCTCGTGAGTTGTATAAGTACAATACTTATAGTATCCCTAGGATAACCTACAATTGGCACTTATCCAATTTGGGTTATAGTTTGGTATCAACCAAACATATGCCTAGCATACCCAAATATTTAGGAATGTGAAACCCGGTTTCTTTCCCGATCATATCTAATATGAAGTCTGTCAAACAGATTTTTATGGAACCATATTCAAAATAATTTCTGCACTGTTTAGCGTATCCGTTGAAGGAAATGGTAGCTCAGAGCGACTCATGATTAACCTTATCATGTCCAACAAAATTCGGTCTCTCATTTCGGATACACCGTCAAACCGACGTGTTCCGGGAGGAGTCCTCATTTAAAGAATAATATACTCTTTCAAGTATATGAGAAACTTATTGCTAAAGTATTTTCCATCACGGTCTTACCGTGACAGTTTAATACTTTAGCCGATCTGTTTGTCTATTTCGTGTCGAAACTGTGAACGTTTCCGATTTGTGTTTCAAAAGAAACACGTAACCATGACGCGATGCCACATCCGTGTATGGTCACGAAACATTCATAGCATCTCTAGCCTAGCTAGACATGGGCCCACTTACGTCACTATGATTGAGGGCTGGCAGATCGATGGCACTTGCACTTTTACCAAGTAAAGGTGTTTTAGGCACCTTGCCCAATAAACTAGATTCGTAGACTTTATTTGAATAGAATCAAATTAGTCCTAGTACCCACTCTTCGAAAGTGTGGATATACAATGCCACATTCAAGTTTCAAGCTGATCAAATCAGTTTGAGCTATTTGTTTGTCATGTTATACGTGTGAGATTTATTTATATTCTAAATATAAATTTTGTTATTCACATCTAATGTGTTTATCTCAATATCACCTTTATATAATAAAACACTTTAGTATTCTAGAATATAAAGGTATATCCACAATGGATTATACATTGATATAGAGATAATGTTTCTAGTCAAACTAGTTACATTATAACAGTTTCCTAATTTATGTACATACCTAAAGGGTAGTTCCTAAACTTAGGTATCTACGGTTAAAACAGCGACTTTCGTCCCGTTTTCAATTCGTGGATTATTCTCAATAGAAGTCAGTATCCTGCTCATAGCAGATTCTGAACATCAGTACATATTTATGTACCACACTAAGTACCTAAAATCCAATTTAATACTAGTTGTGAACATATTTATGACAAACATATTTTAAGTCAGAGCCTTGCTCGTCTTCAATTCCTTCTTGGGATATGTCCTTTTATCTTCCCAGAAGAATATAATGATTTTGCCTTTGCCATTTTCACATTCTAGAAGCCTTTGGCCAAGCCTTAGCCTTTTGGAATATTGAAGTAAAATGCGTCTTGCGCTACTTGCATTATTGCAAACTTTGGCTTTGTCTCCTTGAGTATAGCCATTAACTCTCCAAGAGTTTACTATTGCAATAAAAGTACTTCTAAGATCTAATCTATGAAGATCCTTTAATTTCATTATCATACTTTAGGGATCTAATCTTAGTTCTGATAAAAGAATTAAGGAGTCTTTGACAAGTATAATTGATTAAGCACTAAAGTTATCATTACATGAATATTCCAAATATCATGTTCCACTTATTTGCTTAACTCCAGGCTTAGGCCTAATATGTTATTTTATCAAATAAAGTACTTATTAGTTTCCATGACCATCCTGAAATTATTCCCAATTTGAAAATTAAAGTCGTTTAAATATATTTTCACCCAGGATTATGTTTTAAACACTAATCTTTCAATTATATCTTGATTCTAATAGTCCAACTATTTAATCAACGATTTATGGTACTATATATTATAATGATTATTATAGTCTAACTATACAATCAAATATAATTTAAATTAATTAACCTCAATACATTGATTACTATAATCCAATTATAAAATCAACTGTAAATTGAAATTAATTAATTCAAATATATTGATTACTATAATCCATTTATATAATCAACTATAATACAGTCCAACTGCTTTAATTAAAACAACAATTAAATATTAGTCCAACTAACATTTAATTTATTGACGAAATAATTTGAATGAGCGCGTATGGCAAGTAATTAAACGAATATTGCAAATTCAATTCTTGCCTCCCACTATTTTTCGGCGAGCCTCTAACCCTCTGTCGAGTACTCGGGAAACCGTGTTTCCTAGTGGGCTAGGATCCCGTTAAATATCATACAATCTCTGACTTTGGCCAACAAATGTATGATAATTAACTAGGTAGATCTCTAAGATCAATTGGATCTAATCCAATTCCTAGATCCAGTAGGGGGACATCCAGTCCGAAACATATATCTTATATATGCCAATACATCCAATGTATTGCCTAACCTTTTTCCTCTGAATCAACTAAGCCTTGGCTTTGGCACAACAAACTTAGTGATCCCAGTCAAGCGCGACCCATTGACCATGGAAAGCTTCGTAATCAATGTCGATGGACAAGAAGTGGTCTTGACTTTGGGCAACAAACCACAACTTGGACAAGACACCAATATGGAACAAAGCTCTCTTGATTCAAACACATCCTCGACGGACAAAGGCCTTGACTTTGGCCAACAAGCCAATGCCAGTCTCGGATCTTGAGTGAGAATCACTTAATGGAAGGAAAGACGCTTAATATTATTTGAGGGTTTTTCGCGTGCAAATTGGCAACCAATTTATTATCTTTGTTAAGGTCTCATCATCATACACCCTTAAACATGCATTCTAAACACATAATAAAGCGCGTATAATAAAATAATAATGATATGCGGATGGATACTTTACATTGATCCTAGATCAAATCTCTCTCTTTCTCTCTCCCGCTAGCACATGTATTTACTTCTACTCGTTACACTACACTTCTAAAGAAACCTCATTTACATTGAGGGGAATAGGTGAGAAGAGAATACAAAGAATAATGAGGTGATAAGGCTGGACACGCAGGTCCAATTAATAAATCAAATTTATTGCAACAATTTCTAAAATTGTCCCACCCATCTAATATCCATCTGATATACATTATTCATGCATCGCAACCATGTATTCACACAAGCATGTTATCAATCAATCTAATCCAATTAATTAATCTGATAATTAGTGATCATCCAATGTTTAAACAATGATTTGATTTTACTCGAGTCAAACTCGTTTTGCGAATAAGTACTCAAAGTACGAATTCTTGAATTAAATTAAACTACAAAATTAAATCCAATTCAATTTGTATTTAACACTAATTCACTAGTTAATTCCAAATTAAATATTACACTTTATTAACGAACCTTTACGACTTAAATTCCAAATTCAATTGTTACGGGTCTCAAAGCCCGATTAACATCCAATGTTTATTTAATTAAAGTCCAATGGGCTTTTAATTAATTTCTTTAAGATGTGGACTTTTGGTCAACTCGGGTCAAAACCAATAACCAAAATCCAATCCGGGATTTACCACATAAGCCCAGAAATCTTTTGGCCATTAGGCCCAATTAAATAATAAGGTCCATTAAGTCATAATTGGACTTTATGGATGCAGTTTTGGGCCCAATTGGATCCAACCAAATTGGCCTAAACCTAACTTGGTACAACCAAGCCCAAAAGCCTAATTACAACCTTTAAGGCCCAAATCCAATTTAAACCCAATTAATTAACTTATAAAATTCCAAATTCCACAATTAAATAACCTAGTGTAATACACAATTAATCACCCAATTAACATTTCTAAAACATCAATTAGCCTAATTAATCATGCACTTTAACATCAAATAGTGTCCAACACATTTTAATAAAAAAATCAAACCCATTTCATGCTTTATACTTCTCGGCAATTAGGGGTTTTTCAATCCGATTCGGTTCAATCGAATTGAATCCACAATCATCATTTCCCAAATCAATTAAACTCATCCAATGAATCAAAATAAAAAAAAAAACACCATGAATTTCAAAATTCAACAAGTTTCGGCCAAGCCTTTAATTTGGGGAAAATTGTCCAATTCAAAATTCAATCTAATTAACCTCAAATCAACATTACCCAATTGTTTTAAGTCATCCAATGATTAAAAAACAAAAAATTACCAAGACATTAGGGTTCTACATTTTCGGCCAAGCCTCCATAATTGGGGAAAATTGTTCTAAACCAATTTGCTTGAAATTGATCATGCACAACTTCAATTAATCAACATCCAAGCATACTTAATCAAACAATTCAACCAAATCATGCTCAAATCGATTTTGCCCAATTTCAAACCCTAAAAATTTCATGCTTGATATAAGCTCAAGATACCATTGTTGGTTTCTAATTAGGTCCCAAGAATGAAATCAAGCACAAAAACGCATGTGAATACACAAAGGAGAATGGCGGAAACATACTCACAATGATTGGTTTGGATGCTACGAAGAACACAAGCCTTTAAGCTCCCTCAAAGGTCACGGCAGTAGCTTCTCCTTGCAGTGGACTGCTCGGTTGTGGATCCTTTAGCTCCTCCAAGATTCGGCCATGGAAGACTCCATTGAAGCTCCAAGCATCAAGCTTCAAAAACGATTCCATGCTCACGAAAACGCTGCCCTATCACCTTAGGATGACTCAAAGTGTGTGCTAGCACTTTGTATTTTGCAACAAAATACTCATCTTCTTCTCTTTGTCTTTCGGTAGAACCAGAAAATGGAGAAGAAAGAAATTGGCTCCAAGCCGTGAGAGAAGAGGAGGGAAAGTGATGGGTTTCCTAGAAACCGTGAGTGTGGAGAGAGAGAGAGAATAAAAAATAAAAAATGTTTTATATATATTTGATTTTCCAAAATCAAATACCAAAAACCCTTTTCCATTTTCCAAAAAGTCAAAAAGCAAAAGTAATTAAATGCTTTCCAACTACCACATCAATCACTCAATCAATCAATCAAATTGTCACATCACTCAAAGTGACATGTGATTTGACGCTTAATGTGACTAACGATTTGACGCTTGATGTGACTTGTGTGTCGCACTCGAATTCGAAATGCGAATGAGCTCGCAAACACTCTCGGGCTCGGGTTCGCTAATTTCAAATTAACGAATTTTCCGTTGCGACGTAATTAAATGATTATGCCTAGCGAAATCACTATTCACATCGCTAACGAATTAATTCTAAATTAACTCGTTCGCCCGAATTAAAATCTAATTTCAATTCCGCGTCAAAATCTAATTTCGCATAATATATCGAATATATTATTTTATCGATTAATTCCAAATTAATCGTTCTCTCTTTAATTGATATTTTATCCCAGATAAAATATCTCCGTAATTAATCCCAGATTAATTTTCTCTCTCATCTAATTAATCCCAGATTAATAAAGTGCGAGTCATACATCATCGGTGAATCTTCGGGAAGTGACCCATGAGATCCCCGGATATGTTGGCAGTAAATACGGTCGTCGGACTATCCGAACACGTAAGTACCTAGTACTATGTTTGTATCGATTTACAAGACAAGGTTGGCTTCTAGCAAAGCGCCATGCCTACCCAATTCTCCAGAAATATCCTTATAGGAATATGTAATCTATATCAGGCGTAGTATATATAGTATTGTGTATGTCAATCCAGCATCGGATGATCACGTGCTAGGCCTGGGGCTGGAATTGTGTCTGCCCCGTACGAAGCACATATCGGATGTCTGGTAACTAGTCTCTATAATCGGATAAACATGACCTAGTCATAATATCCCGATAGCTCGAGCATTTAAGAGAACGAGTTCTGTATCATATGTGACCATCATCTCTATATGACTGGAGTGATACTTCCGTCTTAACATCACACCCAACACACTACGATTCTCAATATACCCAGCATTGGCGTACACAAAACCTGTTAAAGTCCTGGACGACCTCAACCAAAGTATATTGATTGTCGCAAGTATTAGCGGTGCAAGTCTCAGGTTAAGACCAAATACACCTACTCTGATTTCGGACTTCCATAGACACATAGTCATACTACCAATGGAATTCCGATGGGGTCTATCCAGAGCGAAGCTGTTTCCCGTACCATCGGTAAAACACAACCTCCTATTACACTTGCATGAGTATCATATACCCAAATATATGAGAACTATGTCGTTGTGCCCTCACAACGCGCACAAGTGTAATACTAGTCTTTTACGTATTTATCGATGTCCGATCTTAGTAATACTCTGACTAGGGATATTTAATGATTTATCCTTCGTGGACTGATACTGTCTCATATCATTCTCCATCCAGGAACAAATCATAGGGACCTCTCATCATTTATACATCTAGGTGATCTAATCACAAATGATAAGAGTGCAATCTCATTTGTCACATAGTTAATTTGTACAACAACACCGTGATCTGTACAAATAGTGACGCTATGGGTCATAATTTTCCAACATATCATTCCTCCAATTGAAGTTTGGATGGTTTCTCCAACTAGGATTATAGGTCTGTGAGTATGGGTTTGGATTTGGTCTATTGAATGTGTTTATGGAACTGACCTGGTCATGGAGACATTCTTTCAGGGCTGGTAAGGACGGGCAAACTTCTGTGACATGTTTATTTGAACTATAGATTTGACATATGACTTCCTGAACTGATTTGACATGATCACTCTTCCTTGTTTCTAGAGCCTCAACTTTTTTAGACAGAAATGCATACTTGGCAGCAAGGTTATCGTCTTCTCTAAGGTTAAACATACCTCTACCAGATGGATGTGGTTTAACAGATGACTCATATGTACCAATTGTATCCCATTGTTGTATATTCTCTGTTATATGCTCTAGGTAATCTAGTGCATCTTCGGGATCTTTGTCCCTAAACTCACCATTGCACATCATCTCCACTACTTGTCTACCTTGGGGTGTTAAACCCTCGTAGAATTGGGCAACTAACCTCCATGTTTCAAACCCGTGATGTGGACAAATATTTAACATTACTTTATACCTCTCCCAACATTGGTAAATTGTTTCCCCCGACTCTTGTGTGAATGTTGTGATTCTTCTCTTAAAATAATTTGTCCTATAAAGGGGAAAGAACTTTTTGAAAAACTACTCTTGTAAATCATCTCATGTTCTAATAGATCCTGACCTAAGATTTTATAGCCAAATTTTAGCTTTATCCTTTAACGAAAAGGGAAAAAACTTTAACTGAATTATATTCATGCTAAAATTTTGGTATGTGCAAGTGTTACATAATTCTTCGAACTCTCTTAGGTGCTGATAAGGGTTTTCTGATTCTAGACCGTGGAATGTGGGTAAAATATTGATGACACTTGATTTAAAATTGAAGCGTGCTGCTTCTGGCGGAAAAACAATGTAAGATGGTGATCCTGACATAGTGGGATTCATGAATTGTCTGAGTGTCCTAGGGTGATTAGGATCTCCTTGCTGAGACTCATTTTCTTCCTGATTAACTGGATTTTCAACTCGGGCATGTGGATTTTCAATTTGGTTTTCAGCCATTCTTACAAACAATGAAGTTGATGAAGACTCTCTTTTGAATCTACCACTAGATGTTCGAGACCAGTGTTTCATGCAACTTTATAGACAAACTAAATGCAAAATATGAAACTGCAAAAATAAATAAAAGAAAGAAATTAACTGACAAAGTGAAAGAACATATAAAGGAAATACAGATGCAGTAATTTAGATCTAAAAATGTCCTCTAACCCTCGTCAATTCCGATCTCAATTGAATTTCTTGTTAATTTTTCTCAATATCTTGAATTATGTTTTCGTGAAGATTTATGAGAGCATCTCTATATGGAGATGGTTCGAAAAATTCTTTAATGAACAGAAAGCACCTTTTAAGTTGATTTTTTTGTTTCTGTAACCAATAAAAATTAAAAACAATGTCTATCTATATGTGGGATTCTGGGTTCAGGTTCATCAAGGATTAATCAGGACAGTTTGGATCTACACAAATAAAAGAAAAGAAGAGTAAGATAAGATGCAAAATAAAAATAAAATACGAAATAAAAATAAAGATAAGAAAAGTAGAGAAAAATGAAATTAATAAATATTCTATCTACTAAATAATACTTCCCCGGAAACGGCGCCAAAAACTTGACACGCTCGAAAAAATGGTCTTTTACTCCCAAGTATAAGAGTGTCGAAGTAATAAAATAACCTAGTTGTAGGCATTGCATTTTCGCATGTGAAACCCGATGATGAGTCTCAGTTGGAGGCACTACCTTTTTAGCTAAGGATATTGCGGGAAACGGAGGTCAGAAGGGGAAATTCAGAATAAGTACGTCATCAAGTTCATTTCACAAGTTCACTGTCTTCGTTAATGCTGCGTTCGTTACTTCGTTCGAACGTCAGGCAGATTGCGGACGTTCGTGTAGCGTTCGAATTGGCGTTCGAACGGCGTCGGAGTTTCTGGTTTTGCTGCTAGCCTCGCACCCCAGCCCAATTAGCCCCCCAAAGCCCATAAAACACATCCCAATTAATAAAACACATGGGAAATTAAATTAAATATTAAATAAAATAATTAAACCATTTACCAATTAAATAAAACACAAAATATAATCATGTCTAATTTAAAGATAAATCAAATATATTAACTTCCTAACTAAACAAATCACATACTAAATTAAAAAGATGTCATGCCTAATTAAAATCAATCATAACAAATCAAATATATAAACTTCCTAATCTAAACAAATTTTGTCCTCCATCAAATCTTTGACTTTTCTTGCTCAATACCAAATCAAATCCTCCTTTTAATGCCAAAATTCCTTCATTATGAGACAAGGTGAAACCCTAGCCCTTCTCTATATAAACAACCCCTAACCAAGACATGCACTCCTCTAGCTCATACAGATAACTCACAGAAAAATCATAACACAAAGAGCCTTAGCCACTCACGGCAATAGCAACAGGAAGAACACAAACAATTCCCCTCATCTCCTCCACTCCATAACCGAAAATAGCACCCTCCTAAACCTCTACCCATCACCGAAAATCTCCCCATACAGCAGCCCTCCATCACCGAAAATATACCTCCAAACAGCAGCCCAAACCACTCCCAAAACAGTCCCTAAAATCCATTAAAACAGTAACATAAACTGCACTTATAATCCTTGAAATAACCACACAAAACTACACTAAAAAACCACGAAAAACACTCGAAACAGTTCGTTGAAACGTCAAAACAGGTGCCCTGAACAGTGAGTAGCAAAGCAGAGACCGAACAGCAGCAGAATGGAGACCGAACAGCAGCAGAACGGAGACCGAACGGCAAGCAAAACAGTGAGCTAGGACGCTAAACCAGTGAACCGGAGAAGTTGAGGAGCTGTACCCTTTCCGACGTCCGTGAAACGCAAGCCCGAAAGTTGGCAAAGAGGTTAGACCTGAGGGTACTTTACACACTCATCTTTATTTGATTTTTGCTATTTATTTTGACTGTATTTTAATTATTTTTTGAATCTTGTGTGTGTATGATGCGTGTTGTGGGTATTGGATGAATGAAAGAGTGTCGTCTCTTGCGGTATATAGGATGGAAACCCAGACGTAAATTTCGTAGCCGAATCCGAATGAACGGTAGTGCGGTCTGTACTTGGGATACAACTCCACGTACCGCTTGAATAAACGGCACTTTCTTTTGTTTCATGTTGCTTTGATTTATTTATTATTTTTCGTCACTTGAATTCTGCATGTTGCTTATTTACGTATGATTCAATTGAGTGCATTGGCTTAGTAAGTGGAATGAAAGATCCTCTATGGGGAGGGGTTAAAGCCCTTTACCACGATGCTTCGCCGCGTCGGTTGATGTGTGTTCGGTTGAATGCAAGATACGTTCAGTCGAGCATACTAAGTTTGATATTATTGCTTTTAATTCTTTGTATGCATGATTCAATCGAGCGCATGGGCTTAGTAAGTGGAATGAAGGATCCCCTACGGGGAGGGGTTAAAGCCATTTTCCACGATGCTTTGCCGCGCCGGTCGATGTGTGTTCGGTTGAATGCAAGATACGTTCAATCGGGCATACTAAGTTTGATATTATTGCTTTTAATTCTTTGTATGCATGATTCAATCGAGCGCATGGGCTTAGTAAGTGGAATGAAGGATCCCCTACGGGGAAGGGTTAAAGCCCTTTACCACGACGCTTTGCCACGCCGGTCGATGTGTGTTCGGTTGAATACAAGATACGTTCAATCGGGCATACTAAGTTTGATATTATTGCTTTTAATTCTTTTTATGCGTGATTCAATCGAGCGCATGGGCTTAGTAAGTGCAATGAAAGATCCCATATGGGGAGGGGTTAAAGCCCTTTACCATGATGCTTTGCCGCGCCGGTTGATGTGTGTTCGGTTGAATGCAAGATACGTTTAATCGGACATACTGAGCTTGACATTGTTGTCTTTATTCTTTATGTTGCATGCATCAGGTCTGGTTCCGTTCGAACGCGTTTTCGAACGCTACATGAACGCGAACCTTCTGTTTACCGTTCGAACACGTTCTCGAACGCTACGCGAACGCACACGCACTTTCTTAGTCTCATAATGCATCAGGTCTGTTTCCGTTCGAATGCATTCTCGAACGCTATACGAACGCGAACCTTCTGTTTACCGTTCGAACGCGTTCTCGAACGCTACGTGAACACACACGCACTTTCTTAGTCTTATCATACATCAGGTCTGGTTCCGTTCGAACACGTTCTCGAACGCTACACGAACGCGAACCTTCTATTTACCGTTCGAATGTGTTTTCAAACGCTACGCGAATGCGCACCCACTGAACTGAGTCATTTTCTTCAGATTTCATACATAGTTTTCCTAGTAGCTATCCCCACATGTATGAATACAATGTGTTTAATGTATTACAATTCATATACCTATGTCATGATAACATTTGAGTATTATTTCTTTTGGTATATCGGATGGAAACCCAGACATAAATTCCGTAGCCGATTCCGAATTGACGGTAGTACGATATGTACTTGGGATACAATTCCACGTACCACTTGAGAAGGTGCTCTCATGTGTGCTTGTGTGGTTAGTATGTGTGCTTGTGTTTTCTTGAATATAATATGCCAATGAAGTTGTATGTTTGTCGCTCCTTTGATGTACTTCCAAGCATGCAATCTTAGATGTGAAATATATGTGTAAGTTTTATTTTATACATGTGAATTTAGAAGCATGATACTCTTGGAAATAAGTGCTACTTAAGCCTCATTAAATTATTACATAAATCCTGTCATTACAAGTGGCATGAGTAAGGCACCATTCCAAACCCAACGGTTTGAGGTATTCCCTTGCGATGGGTGAGTGCGGCCTTAATTCTCATTTTCCCGGTTCACACCGGGTGGCGACTCCATTATTCTCGGTTTAGTCCCCCGTGGCTACTCCGGTTTAGTCCCCAGTTTCTGTGTCCCACAGTCTGGCGACTCCACTGGGGATAGAGAATCGGCCCCGAAATATTGTCTTGTGATGTTTGGATTTATGTTTTAATTGACCGTGTCTATAGTGGATAAAGTGAGGGTTTAATCAATGGCATTTTGAGGCTAGGTAATGGTTTGGTGTCTTCCTTCATTCACTACCTTTCTAGAAGGAAAAGCTGTGAAGGCACCTAGATAGCCATCTACTCGTAGCCTATTGTGATGGACTAATTTGGAGGACTCGTTGTTTATTCCTGACACCAAGCGATAAGAGCCTAAGAGGCTTGGGTATTTAAGTGAGCCCCACTTCACCTTCTCTCTGGGGAATATACAACGGGAAATCCATTTGACAGTCCGTCACACACCATAGCTCATTGGCACGTACCTTAGTGTATAAAAAATGGTGCGCTCACTTGGTTGCTCGAACCCTTGAGTGGGGAGACCTAGTTGTGGGCCATCATTCGCCGGTGAGAGCCTTTGTCTATACTCTTGCTAACCCACCCATAGACCGGGTTGGCTAAAGTAACAATTATTTCCTTGAATATTTACTTGTGGACCATCCTCATTTGGATGCAGTTGGACTATTGTCAGAAATGCGGACTTGCTGGGCCATTTAAACTGGGGCGAGTTCGTACCTTATGACTATTTGGCCCGAAGCTTCTGAAATGTTGATGGGCCATTATGTAGAAATTATTATGTTATGTTTGCATTATCTTTCTTCTATGCTTGTGTTTGGGAACATCGTCGTTTGGATCCATTTGGACCATTTGTCATGGGATATGGGCTTGTTGGGCCATTTAAACTGGGACAAGAACGTATTTCATGACTATTGGGCCAAAGGCGTCTAAGTGTTGATGGGCCACTTTGTGCTTGTGTTCGGAACATTACCATTTGGATTTAGTTGGGCTTTTTGTCATAAGATGTGAACTCGTTGGGCTGTTTAAACTGGGATGGGTTCACTCCTGTGACAATTAGCCCGAAAGATTCTAAAATGGTAACGGGCCGATTTGTTTGAAAATTTTAATTGATTTAATATGTTATATATGTTACATGCATCTCATGCACCTCATGCATACATATATCATGTTAACACCCTCTATGTCTCAAAGAGACATCATAGATACCGTTTGGGTTAGAGAAGGGACAAGGCTCATTAAAAGAACAATAACAGTCATGAGTGAATCTGGTAATGAGGTATCCCGAATGGATCAGTTAGAGAATAGTCTCGCCAAGGTCACTGAACAGTTGCAAGCTTTGACTACTGCTGTGGCTGGTATGGCTGTGCCCCGTGCTGGGGGAATTTCTGAGAATGTGAGGCGTGAGGAGCCTCCGAATGGGTTGGGGGATGATATCCCCACTTTTGATGATGATATGGCAGAGTATGCAGCAGGTAGAGTATCTGGGTCTCAAGCAGAGTTACAGAAACTTCGGGATCAGGTTGAGTTAGTTACCCGCAAGATGAGGGGTAAGAATGAGGATTTTCTGGATTATGACACACTGACTTTCGAGGAAAAGTTACCGGCATAGTTCAAGATGCCTGATATGGCTAAGTTTAACGGGAATGGGGATCCAAGGGTGCATCTCCGACAGTTTGTATCAGTAATGAGTTCAGTTGGCTTATCTCAGCGCCAAGTGCAGAAAATGTTTGGAATGTCGCTTGAAGGAGCTCCCGTGGTATGGTACCACAGTTTGGAGAAGAAAGTGAAGGAAGATTAGAGGGAGTTGGCCGATGCTTTCCTGAAGCAGTATGTCACTGACTTAGAGATCGATCTGTCACTCTGTGATCTGGAGAATGTTAAGCAGAAAACGGAGGAGAGTTTTAAGAAGTATGTGGACCGGTGGAGAGGTCAGTTATTGAAGATACAGACTAGGCCCTCAGAGAAGGACCAAATTAAAATGATTATCAAGGGCACCAGGCCCTCCATTTACAGCAAGTTGAGGAGGATGACCTCCATGATTACAGACTTTCGGCAGTTGAGGGAGACTATCATGGACATTGAAGACGAAGAGGCGGAAAACAGAAAATTCTATGGTCTGAACAGGAGGCCCATTGGGGGAACATCGGGAGCAAAGCCCGTTTCTGCTGAGATTGCCGCTATCTGGAACCGGCAGTTTTCCAACTTGGGAAGGCCCCTGTCCAAGGTGCTAGAGAAATTGAAGAGGCAAGGGCTCTTAAAACCCTTAGAAGCCAAACCATTACCCAATCCCCTACCATCACATTATAACCTAAGCCTTTACTGTCACTTTTACCAACAAAAGGGCCATGACACCAACAACTGCGCCCGACTCCGCCATGAAATCCAAGACCTGATAGACTCCAAGAAAATACCTGACCCAGAAACAGAACAGCCTGACACACACAGAATTCCCTTACCCAGCTATCGTGCCGTACCACCACCAGCCTATATGATCAATTATGGCCTCCAGAAGACCTTGTCCTGAAATCCTTTCACCCTCAAGCCTTTTGCCTGGGAATCTGGGATAGTACTAGTGAAGATGAGTTTGAGCAGAGGAAAAGCTTTTGGCTTGATTTCTCTAGCAGTGATAAGGAAGAAGTAAGGGAAATGACGCGCAGTGGTCGTTTCTATAATGATATGGCGGAAAAGGGTAAGGAAGTTTTGACAGATGGTAGAGAAGTGGTTGAGACTGCAGAAAATACTGAGGGGGATATAGTGCTGAGGAAATTGAGGAAGACTAGAGCACAAGTGAGTATCTGGGAACTGTTATGTGCATCTCGGGAGCATAGGCAGGCTATGGTTGAGGCCTTGAGCAAGATTGTGGTACCGGAAGACGCCAACCCTGCAATGTTTGTTGGGTCGGTTCGGAAGGAAGCTTTGCAGATATCTTTTTCTGAGGATGAACTCCCGGCGGAGGGGAGAAATCATAACATGCCTCTATTTATCATGGCCGAGGTGAGGGGCAAGAGAACTTCATGTGTAATGGTGGATGACGGTTCATCCATCAATGTGTGCCCGCTGAAAATTCTGGCGAGACTGGGTATGAAAGCAACAGACTTGGACCCCTCCAGTATGACTATTAAGGCTTATGATGACAGTAAAAGGGGAGTTGAGGGTACTGGACATCCCATCTACTTTCGCCTTATTGTTGGGAAGGCCTTGGTTTCACAAACTTGGGGGCGTGCCTTCCACTTTGCATCAGATGATCAAGTTCCCGTATGAGGGAGAAGTTGTCACCATCTGGGCTGAGTTAGATAATGTCGTGGCAGCCTTGGAGATACAACCTTTCACGATGTTTCAGGTGTCAGCTACTTTTGAGGAGTGGGTGGATCCTTGGGTGGCTAGGATTATGGAGAAAATGAAGTTTGAGCCGGGTAAAGGTTCAAAATTGCCAGATTTCAGAGGACAGACTACTCGGAAGGGTTTGGGGTACAAGTCTGATGAAGAAAAGCCAAAGGTCAAAAAAAAGGGCCTGAAACTGATGGAATGTTTTGTGAAAGCTTCAGGATATCAAAGGGAGCCTGAACCTGTGAAAGTTAATGGAATTGTGGTACCTGGGTTTGAGATCTTCCAGGATATGTTGGGTAAGAAGCTGATAGTTTAAGAAATTGTGGAGAAAGAAGAAGAGAATTGGGTGGAAGAACTGATGAAGTTGGAGAGCCTGACTCTGGGAGAGGACGAAAAGCCTGAGGAAGATCTGATTGCAGAGGAAGAAGTGTCTATAGATGATGAAGACATTTACCTTCCTGATTTGTTTGAATGTACTTCCGCATTATCCAATAATAAAGACATCTCTTTTGCTTACTTGTCTGAGTCATTTCCATTTAAACTACATGAGTCAAGCATATTTGACATCAGTTCAGCCAGAACTATTGCATTTAACTTGGGTACACTTGAGAACCCCAAGGAAATTCTGATTGCAAGTGAAGTAACCTCCGAATAGAGGGAGAAACTAGAAGAAGTGTTGGTCAGATATGCCAAAGTGTTTGATTGGTCCTATGAGGACATGCCCGGGGTAGACAGAAATATTTCCCAACACACAATACCAACTTATCCGAATATGAGACCAATAAAACAGAACTCCGACGGATGAGACCAGAATGGGCTGAGAAAGTCAGAGAGGAAGTTAAGAAACAGATAGATGTGGGGTTCCTGGAAGTAGTAAAGTATCCTGAATGGTTGGCTAATATAGTACCGGTGCCGAAGAAAGATGGGAAGGTCAGAATGTATGTAGACTACAGAGATCTCAACAAAGCTTGTCTGAAAGATGATTTTCCTTTGCCGCATATAGATGTTCCGGTTGATAGCGCGGCTTTATCCGCTATGTATTCATTTGCAGATGGGTTTTCAGGTTACAATCAGGTTCTCCTGGCTGAGGAAGACAAACACAAGACTGCATTTGTTACTGAGTGGGGTACTTATTGTTACAAGGTTATGCCGTTTGGGCTTAAGAATGCGGGGGCTACCTATCAGCGGATGGCCACTACACTTTTCCATGACTTGATGCACAAAGAGATTGAGGTGTATGTAGATGACATAATGGTGAAATCAGAGACAAGGGTTGGGCATATTGAAGCACTTGGAAGGTTCCTTCAGAGAGTTGATAGATACAACCTGCGGCTTAATCCCAAGAAATGTATGTTTGGGTTAACATCAGGGAAACTGCTTGGTCATACAGTGGGAATGGGCGGAATAGAGATAGACTCCGAAAAGATCAAGGCAATCACAGAAATGCCTGCACCGAAGACAGAAAAAGAAGTCAGAGCATTCTTGGGGAAGATTCAGTACATCAGTCGGTTCATTGCCAAGTTGACATCGGTATGTGAGCCTATCTTCAAACTATTGAGAAAAGATCAGCTAGTGAGATGGAATGAACAGTGTCAGACCGCCTTCGAAAGAATCAAAGAGTACTTGGTAAAGCCACCTGTATTGAAACCTCCGAGACCAGGCAGACCTTTGATATTGTATTTGGCTATAGAATCAGAAGCACTGGGAGCAATGATGGTACAGGCAGATGAGACAGGGGTAGAACATGTTGTTTACTATCTGAGTAAGAAGATGATCCCGTATGAGGCTCGATATCAGGAGGTTGAGAAGATCTGTCTTGCAGTGGTATGGGATTCCAGAAAGTTGCGACATTACTTCCAGTCATACAAGATCCAGGTAGTGGCAAAGGAGAATCCTCTGAAGTATCTTCATTCGGTGCCTTCACTAGTGGGAAAATTGGGCAGATGGTTGGTATTGCTGACAGAGTTTGACATTGAGTATCTCACCTCCAAAGTAATCAAAGGGCGAGCAGTAGCAGAGTTACTGGCATTGCAACCTGTTGAGGGGGATCAGTATAAGTTTGAATTTCCAGATGAAGAGATCCAAATGATAACAGTTCAAAGATGGAAGATGTTTTTTGACGGAGCAGTGAATTACAAAGGAGCCGGAATTGGGATCGTGATAGGGACCCCTGAGGGAGAGACTTTGCCTTTAGCCAAGAGGTTGACATTCAGAGTGACTAATAACATGGCCGAGTATGAAGCATGTGCTTTTGGTTTGATAGCATTGATAGCCTTGAAGGCTGGGAGTGTGGAAGTCTTCGGAGATTCTATGTTGGTAGTCCAGCAGATGCGAGGAGAATGGGAATTGAAAGAAGAACGGTTGAAGCCTTACCTTTTTCACCTCAGAAAGTTGGCACAGGTTATCCCCGAGTGTAAGTTTCAGCACTTACCGAGAGAAGAGAATCAGATGGCAGATGCATTGGCTACACTTGCAGCAACTTGGGAAAATCCAGAAAAATTAGTGATGAGACCGTTGATACTGACAACAGCGAGCAGACCTGTTTATGAGATATAAAGAATTCTGGAAGTTGAGGTCGACGATGGTAAACCTTGGTATTATGACATTCAGAGGTATCTGGAACATGGTGAACTCCCGGAAGGGGCATGCAGAAAAGACAGAATAGCCATCCAGAAGCTAGCTTCCCAGTATGTGATTTTAAAAGGGGAACTGTACAAGAGGCAAGTAAACGGCATTCAGTTGAAGTGTTTGAGAAAGGAAGAAGCTCAGCATGTAATGGAAGAAATACACGTCAGGGTATGTGGTCCGCACAAGAACGGGTTGAATCTGTCCCGCAAGATAGTGAGACAAGGTTTTTATTGGTCAACCATGGAAACCGATTGCGTGAAGATGGTGAAGCACTGTCATGACTGTCAAGTACATGGTAATTTGAATCACTTACCGCACACAGAATTGCACGGGTTGTCAGAGCCGTGGCCTTTCTCAGCATGGGGGATTGATATGATTGGGGAAATTCGACCGAATGCATCAAAGGGCATCGCTTCATAGTAGTGGCAGTAGATTACTTCTCGAAGTGGGTGGAAGCCGAATCATTATGTAATGTTACAGCAAAGCAGATGGCAAAGTTTATAGCTCGGAACCTCATTTATCGGTATGGTATGCCGCATCATGTAGTGACAGACAACGGGGTCCAGTTTCAAGGAGAGACGAAGGCAATGTTACAGAGGTATGAGATAGGCCACCACAAGTCGTCACCGTACAGGCCGCAGGAAAATGGGGCAGTTGAGGCAGCCAACAAGACAATAAAGACAATTTTAGCCAAGATGACAGAAAATTGCAGAGATTGGGCCGAGAAATTACCGTATGCTTTGTGGGGGTATAGAACATCAGTAAGAACAGCAATAGGGGCCACACCTTACTCTTTGGTCTATGGAATGGAAGCAGTATTACCGGTAGAAGTGGAAATACAGTCTATGAGGGTATTAACAGAGGCAGAATTACCGGAACAGGATTGGGCCGCACAGAGGTTTGAAGTTACGTTTGATATTATTACTTTTAATTCTTTGTATGCATGATTCAATCGAGCGCATGGGCTTAGTAAGTGGAATGAAGGATCCCCTATGGGGAGAGGTTAAAGCCCTTTACCACGATGCTTTGCCGCGCCGGTCGATGTGTGTTCGGTTAAATGCAAGATACGTTCAATCGGGCATACTAAGTTTGATATTATTGCTTTTAATTCTTTGTATGCATGATTCAATCGAGCGCATGGGCTTAGTAAGTAGAATGAAGGATCCCCTATGGGGAGGGGTTAAAGCCCTTTACCACGATGCTTTGCCGCGCCGGTCGATGTGTGTTCGGTTGAATGCAAGATACGTTCAATCGGGCATATTAAGTTTGATATTATTGCTTTTAATTCTTTGTATGCGTGATTCAATCGAGCGCATGGGCTTAGTAAGTGCAATGAAAGATCCCCTATGGGGAGGGGTTAAAGCCCTTTACCACGATGCTTTGTCGCGCCGGTTGATGTGTGTTCGGTTGAATGCAAGATACGTTTAATCGGACATACTGAGCTTGACATTGTTGTCTTTATTCTTTATATTGCATGCATCAGGTCTGGTTCCGTTCGAACGCGTTCTCGAACGCTACACGAACGCGAACCTTCTGTTTACCGTTCGAACGCGTTCTCGAACGCTACGTGAACGCACACGCACTTTCTTAGTCTCATAATGCATCAGGTCTGGTTCCGTTCGAACACGTTCTCGAACCCTATACGAACGCGAACCTTCTGTTTACCGTTCGAACGCGTTCTCGAATGCTACGTGAACGCACACGCACTTTCTTAGTCTTATCATGCATCAGGTCTGGTTCCGTTCAAATGCGTTCTTGAACGCTACCCGAACGCGAACCTTCTGTTTACCGTTTGAACGCGTTTTCAAACCCTACGCGAACGCGCACCCACTGAACTGAGTCCTTTTCATCAGATTTCATACATAGTTTTCCTAGTAGCTATCCCCACATATATGAATACAATGTGTTTAATGAATTACAATTCATATACCTATGTCATGATAACATTTGAGTATTATTTCTTGTGGTATATCGGATGGAAACCCAGACATAAATTCCGTAGCCGATTCTGAATGGACGGTAGTACGGTCTGTACTTGGGATACAATTCCACTTACCCCTTGAGAAGGTGCTCACATGTGTGCTTGTGTGGTTAGTATGTGTGCTTGTGTTTTCTTGAATATAATATGCCAATGAAGTTGTATGTTTGTCGCTCATTTGATGTACTTCCAAGCATGCAATCTTAGATGTGAAATATATGTGTAAGTTTTATTTTGTACATGTGAATTTAGAAGCATGATACTCTTGGAAATAAGTGCTACTTAAGCCTGATTAAATTATTACATAAATCCTGTCATTACAAGTGGCATGAGTAAGGGACCATTCCGAACCCAACAGTTTGAGGTCTTCCCTTGCGAGGGGTGAGTGCGGCCTTAAATCTCATTTTACCGGTTCACACCGGGTGGCGACTCCATTATTCTCCGGTTTAGTCGCCCGTGGCTACTCCGTACTCCCGACCGGGCCGCGAGCCCGGGACAGCATGCGTCGCCCAGTTTCTGTCTCCCACACCAGTGAGTTCGAGGTCGATCCACAGAGAAGAGATTTAGCAAATAGAATAATGAACAGTGCGGATATGAAAAGTTTGCTTTGTTGAAGTAGTTGGAGGATTTTAGGTTGGAATACAATAATAGAAGGAAATGCTGGAGTTAGGGGATCCACTTTTAGTCTTTTAAACATTTAGAAATCTCGCTTTATCATAATTTATAAATTGCCATTTTTACCCACTTAATCTATTACAGGAATTAATTATGCCAATAAAAAGAACCATCCATAAAAGCGGTAGTCATTTCTGTCAATAATTAGTCTTATCATGGTACTAAGCATGCCAAAAACATAAAACCAGCCATAAAGGCGGTGATACCATTTGTCTATAACAAGTCCTACCAATGTACTTAATTATGCCAAAATCTTATAAAACTAGCCATATAGGTGGTGGAATGATAAAACCAGCCATAAAGGCGGTAGAAAGATAAAATCGGCCATAAAGGCGGTAGAAAGATAAAACAAGTCATAAAGGCGGTAGAAAGATAAAACCAGCCATAAAGGCGGTAGAAAGATAAAACCGGCCATAAATGCGGTAGAAAGATTGTCAATAATTAATATAGAATTAAATCAAGTCTTAATCATTAGATTTCAATTTATTTATTATAATAGAAGCGAGTTTAATCTATGTTTCCATTATAAAAGCTTCACCCTTACCCCAACAGAAAAGAAATTAGCTACTCATTTTGTAATAAAACATACTCGTACTTTTATTATTGAAAGAAAAAAGACATTACAAAAAGCTTTAAGTAAATAAACAAACAAGAATATCTCCAAGATTTACAGAGGAATCAGGAAAGAAAGTATGAAAATTTCTAATGTCGAATGCTCCTATTTATAGGCAACTTGGCCACCCAGACCAGCGAATGCATGTTGTGGACACGTGTCAGAGAATGGTGATGCACGTTGGAGACACATGTCATAGAATGGTGAAGCCACGTTGGGGACACGTGTCAGAGAATGGTGAAGCCACGTTGTAGGACACGTGTCAGAGAATGGCGAAGCCACGTTGTAGGACATGTGTCGCGATGCAAAGGTTCCACATGTCACGACGTGCCTGCAGAATTTCCATTTTTTTTTTTTCACGTCTGATTTGTCCCGTCGAGCTTCCGAGCAGTATTTTTCCTGAAAAAAAAACATAAAATAACACAGTAAAAACACTCAAAGCATAACTTTAAAATATTATTTCACAAATGTGTCAATTTAAGGGGATTAGTGAAACTATAAGTGTAAAATAATTAACTTATTGTCTAATAAATATGTACTTTTTAGTATTCATCATGTATACAATAAGGTTAGTGAGAGCGCAATCGTATTCCTAATATTATATGTGGATGACATATTAATAATAGGAAATTACTTTCCAATGCTCAAATCAGTCAAACTATGGTTATCCAAGAAATTCTCTATGAAGGATTTGGGAAGCAACCTATATTCTAGGAATTATGATCTATAGAGATAGGTCTAAAAGGTTGATTGGCCTCTCACAATCCATGTACATAGACAAAGATCTTAAAAGGTTTAAGATGGAAGATTCCAAAAGAGGCTACTTGCCCATGAGACATGGAATCCATCTCTCTAAGGAGATGTGCCCTAAATCTTCTGAAGAGGTTGAGCGCATGAAAAAAATCGCATATGCTTCTACTATAGGATCAATCATGTACATTCTGTTATGTACGAGACCTGATGTATCTTACGCTCTAAGTGTTACGAGCAGCTATCAAACTAATTCTGAAGAAGATCATTGGATAACTATCAAGACAATCCTTAAGTACTTAAGAAAGACTAATGATGTGTTCTTGATTTATGGAGGATGTTCCGAGCTTAAAGTATTGGTCTATTATAATGCTAGCTTTCAATCTGATAAAGATGATAGCAAATCACAGTCTGGATACTTGTTTACTATGTCTGAAGGTGCAGTAAGCTGGAAGAGTTCTAAACAAACTACAACAGTAGACTCAATAACGGAAACTGAGTACATAGCCACTTTAGAAGCAGTTTGGATAGAGAAGTTCATCACAGGCTTAGGTGTTGTTCCTCACAGTAACAATACAATTGTAATGTATTGTGACAATACTGGAGCCATGGCACAGGCTAAAGAACCAAGGTCTCATCAGAAATCCAAACACGTTCTTAGATGATATCACTTCATTAGAGAGATAATCCAAAGAGGTTATGTGAAAATAAAGAAGATTCCCGCTGAAGAGAATTTAACAGATTCTCTTATTAAAGCACCAACCCAACAGAAGCATGATAGGCATGCTGAATTGTTTGGTGTAAAATATCATAGAGATTGGCTCTAGTGCAAGTGGGAGATTGTTGGTTATATGCCCTAAAACCAATAGGGACAAATATGTAATTTTATTTTATTGCATTGATTAATAAAATATGGCAGTTTATTTATAAGTATTGTCCATAAGCTTTGAGACTACTTGTAAAATAAAGTCCTTAGAATGACGATTAAAGAAATTAAATTAAGTTTAATTAAATTATCCAGTCATTCTTAAATGTTCCCGATCGTAAGATTGTCAACAAATGACATTGATAAATCCAGTTTAGATCGACATATGTTATGTCTTCATCCTTATTAAAGGAAGGTAGTTAATCTCATAAGCTACTAGTGAAGGTGTTCACTTAGTCTAACATATAGGTGCTTGTTGGAGAACAAGTACATCGAACTGACCCGCTTGAGAACCCATATGGAGTGTTATCCACATGTCTATGAGATTTCTCTTTGTAACGATAGTATGAATGATCCTTAGACTTAAGGTATCCATGGTATCTTGTATGCGGATCATATATGCTTCGATATTATACCTCTATAGTCCATAGCGAGATTGCGCATAGGGTAATGATTGGGGAATATGAAAAGCATACGAATGTAGTGAGTGATCAATAAAAGATTCGCCGCTCTAGATAATATAGAGTCGATATCCCAAGAGGCGCGATTTGATATAAGTGATAATATAAGTCCATGGCCATGGCGAGTTCTGAAAGGAGTTTCATAAACTCTATATATATTATCAGCTTAAGTTAATGTTCTAATAGCCATGATTTAATAGAATAGACATTTTCCATACTCTAGAATCATTGGCGGGATATGTATATGGTGAAATGATTGAATCATACGGTAATCGTATACGGAATAGGTTTCACTAAAGTAAGTATTCTTTCTTAATTGGGGGTTATGATGCATTGCTAGATGTCGCTATTGATCTATGGAAATTAGTTTCTTAATTAAGGAGTTAATTGAGGATAAATTAATTAAATTAATTTATCTAGACTTTTGAAGTCTATAAGTATCTTCATTATTAACATGAGAAAGAACCTAATGGGTCACATACTTTAAAGTATTGAGGAGTTATTGATAAATTATGTAGAATTAAGTTTTAGGACATAAATGTTAAGTTCTTAATCTTTGAGGCATATTCATAATTACATAAATTATGGATAAAAATGGAATTCTAGAAATTTTTAGGCCAAAGTACAAATCTGAAAATTATGGTGACATGATCCAAGGGACAACATTTGACATGAATGCAGTCACCCAAGGAACATTAGAGCCTTTGCAATTGCCAACAGGCCCAATCACACGCCAAAGAGCTAAGAAGATCACAGACGCAATAGCGGGGCCAGATTTTACATATACAATATGCATTCATCCTTCTAGTTCTTACTTGCCTTATGAGATTGATTATGATTCTAATTCTTTAACTCCTATGGATTTATTATCTTTGATTGTTATTAAGCTTGGGAGTATGAATGATAAGGGAAAGGCAGAGTTGGTGAGAATAATAGGTTTCCAACGCATTGTGTTTGACCCCGGTAATTGGGTATGGCTTTATATGCAAGAGGAAAAGATACAAGCATAACGAATATCCAAGTTGCAACCAAGAGAGGATGATCTATTTCAAGTCTTGGAACTAATTAAAGACAATGCATATAAGCTGGATTTGTATGGTAAGTACAACGTATCTGTTACTTTTAATGTTTCTGACTTAACTCATTTTGATGCAGGTTCAGATTCGAGGTCGAATCCTTTTCAACAATGAGGGAATGACATGAGTCCAACCACACCAGAGACATTACAGGATGCAGCTAACAACTTGGAGGAACCCATGCAGTTGCCAACAGGTTCAATCACACGCCAAAAAGCAAAGAAGATCAGAGAGGCCTTTGCGGGACTAGCTTAGAGCTATGTGACCAGTTGCAGCAACCAAGTCAAGTGCACACCAGAGACACATATGGGCATAACCAAAGAATTTCCCAAGCTATTTCATTTGACCCAGATCAGCTTAGACTGAAGCATAGCATAGCAGCTTCAGCACCAGCACCATTTTGACCCGATTTGACCTATTTTGGGACTATGTTGAATTCAGCCAAATGGGGGCATTTTTGTCATTTTTGCTCGACATGTTGACTTTATTTATGATGTAATTAAGCTAGTTGACCAGGTCATTAGGGTTAATTATGCTTAGAACCTTGCTTATTGAGTAAGCACGTCAATTTACTATTTGATGTAAGCACCTCAAATTAGCTTAAGTTAGATTAGTTTCTAATCATTGTTTTAAGCTACTTTAGGTAGGAAAAGACTTTCGGGGATGTGCTTGAGTGAAATCTTTGGGTAGTTTTTAGGTCTTTTAGTAATTTCATTTTATGGACATTTTTGTCCATTCACGCCTTTAGGGTTTCTCTTTGTAACCTATTTAAACTTTGTTTTCTTCTTCTTTGGAATAACATACACGAAATTTTGAGAAACTTTCAAGCTTTTAAGCTTTGGCTATGGCTAAATTTATTGTGAGGGTGGGATTCCCCTTTTCAAGTTCAAATTGACTTATCTAAGCTTGGCAACTTAGTGGCGTCTCCATTGCTAGTAAAATAAAATCTGATTTCATGCTTGTGGTTATCATGGACGTGAGTTTCATGGTGGTTAGAGGCTGATCTTGGTTGGGTTTTGTTCCTACAAAATCAGTATTCAAAGTTCTTGGGGTTTTGAGAAAGATGCTTGGGGGTTTGCTTGGTTTACAACCCAAGTGAGTTTCTTGTCATTTGGTATCAGAGCTTAGGGTTTTGAGGTCTGATTTCCTATCCTTTGTGTTGTTTAATCTTGTATTCATCTTTGTTTTTGTTGTTGTTGTTGATTTCGGCCATTAAGGAATTTGTCCTCAAGTTTCGGCCATTGGTGTTCTTGTGTGTTCTTTATTTTTTCTTGCTGATTCTTGTTGATTTTTGATCAAAATAGCATGAATAACATTCTGCCCTTGAGTGTTTTTGATTGATCATGAGTATTTCTTTGAGTTAATCTTTGGCTACTTAGGTCAAAATTGGAGCTTTTGTTTTCTTTGCTTGAATCAAGTGTTTAGTTGTTAATTCTATGTTACTAGGACGTGTTTAACATTGGTATTAAGTTATTAGTTTCAGAAAAAAAAATGAATTAGATCAGATTCGACTTAGTGAGATTTATTGATATATCTTGTCTTGCTATTGTTGAATACATGCAATTAGTGTTGTTTCCATATGTATTAATGTATTATTCATATCAACTTTGCAAAAAATCATAATTGACATCATTCATCTTGGTATTTACGTGAGCTTACTTGTTTGCATTCTTGTGAAGTTAGCACAATCTTGTGAGTTTGAGTGAAAAGAAAGAAAGATTGAGTGCATTATTGATGAATGTGAATGTGTAATTGATGAAACAAATCTGAATGCACCAAATTTGGTGATTGGAGTGAGTTGTATCATTGTTATCTTGCTGATTTGTGTTGTTAATGTTGAAGAATCAAGTGAAGCAAGTTTGAGTGCACCAAATTTGCACTAAATTCGTGTGTATCCAAGCAAGTATCACTTGCTACCTCTTGAAATATTGTTATTATAAGTGAAGAGGCAAGAAATTCATCATTAGCTTGACATGGGAACTTGTGTGTAATCATTTGTTTTTAAGGTGCTTGAAGAGGCAAGTAGCTGCATCACCTAGTTGCTTGCAAAAACTATTTACTTAGCTTGTAATTTGACTTGGCTGAATTGGAAATTGAGTTAGTTACATTGTAACTAGATCATTTATACTCATTTGCAAGTTGAAAGGTAGACATTACCACATTGCCGAATTGATTATATGAGTTACATTGTCATTTGAGTTGTATTTACATGTATTGCAAGTGCTAAGGATATAACTTGAAAATTACCGAATGTGGTAATCTTGTTATTTGCATTGTATTTCATTTGCTTTGTATACACTTTGAGTGTGAGAGACAAAAGAAAAGAGTGAAAAAAAAGTTTAAAAAAAGGAGAAAAGAAAAAAAAAAAGTGAGACAAAAACAATAGCGAGTGATCACAAGATTGGCTAAGTGTCACATTGAGTGCTTGCTTGTTTGTTTGCGCATTTAGCTAACTCGTCTTTTTTTTTTCTTACTCCATGCATTCTAGCTTAAAGTCTCTTTGATTGAGTCTTCGTGATAATTATTCTCATTCGCATTATTCCAGCTGCGCACTACTACAATAATAGGAATAACCAACACCTTAAAAGAAATCGGTTTACCAATTGACCGATTTGGTAAGTAAAAGATATCAGTTTTATTTTAAACCGTTTTCTTTTGCAATAGAATTTAAATCTCTTTTAAATAAAATCAGTTTTAATAACGGTTTTAGTTTATAAACGATGTCTTTATCTAATAGGAAAGAAATCACATATTAATAACCGTTGTCTTTACCTAATATGAAAGAAATTCATAATTAAAAATAGTTGTCTTTAAATCTAATAGGAAATAGACCACATATTAAAATATTTTATTTCGTTAAGTAAAAATTGGATTTGACTTAATCGTTTTTCTAACTTAAATAAATAGAAATAGACACTACAAGAAATTCTATTTTTTGTGATGAAAATTTATTGGGGAAATAAATTTTGTCACTAAAAATAATATTTAAATCCATTTTTTGACATTTTTTAGCACAACACTTTGTCACTAAAAATAATATTTAAATCCATTTTTTGACATTTTTGAGCACAACACTCTTACAAAACCCTAACCCTCCATGTTTTTCCTTCATCAAAACGAAACACAGACCCAATTTCAAACCCCCACCCCCCATTTTTGACTTCCTCTTCACTAACCATTTCTTCTTCATAAAAAATCCTCCTGACTACCTGTTCGTTTCCTACCCCCAAGCATCGACATCAAAAATTCACACTTCTTCAAAATCCCCAAACATCTCCACGACCGGCTAGGCATACGTCTGCGATTCCCGATGGCAACAAGACTTCTAGGCAAGCCATGGTTCAACTCCCCTCTCCAACGGAACCCCTGCTTCACTCCAAAGGTATATTTTTTTGCATTTTTATTTTCGAGTCTCATTTGTCAGGTATTTTTAGATCTAATGTAAATCCAACTGATGTGTGTTGATTTTGTGTTTCAATGCATCATTTACTCTTGTTAATTAATTTTTGAATTAGGTTTTTAATTATCCATTAGTGCCTTTCTGGCAAGTTTTGATGTTAGTTTTTAGGTTTAAAAAATTAGATTAATCGGCAGTTTCTTGTTGGAATTTTCAGTTGTGGACCCTGCATGTTATTTATATGCCTTGTTTAAAGTGATAAAGAAGCCCCAATATTATCTGAGAGTGGTTTTCAATTTTTGGTATGCATTTTAATCACAAGATTTTGGATTCCATCTGGTTTGAGCGTAAGTGGCTGTAAGTTGTTCACGTGGTTGCCTTCTCTGTGTGAGAAGTTTGCCAAAAACAACTCTTTTTACTCTTTTTGGAGTAGTTTGACTAATTTTCTAAGCTTGACTCATTTCAATTTGTACAATAATTTGCTTATAAGAGTTGAGTGAGTTTCTAATATGTTTATTTACTTCGCAAAATAATATGTTCTGCTAACTCTTTTTGATTCATTGTTGATATTCTTATTCATACTTTTCTTGTCATCGATAAAATCTAGCTTATCATCTAGTTTTAGAAATTTTCACTGTGTTATGAAGCAGCTTCTTGATTTCATGGAAACATGGTGACTGAATTATCCTAACAATTATGTACTGGGATCTTAAGTTATATTGGGACAATTTTATCTGCTTGTATTCACGAGAGTCTTATATTTATATTAATCTTTTTGCAAATTTATTAGCTTGGATGAATAATTTTTTTATTTTTAATTTAACTGCTGTTCAGGCTTGGAAGCTCCTCGAAATAGCTTGGAACTGCAATTAGAAACTTCTAAGAGCTATAGTGTTGTAGGAGATGCGCCGGTAATTTTTTCAATACATTATCTTGGTTCTAACATATAAAGTTGTTCTAATTTTCTTGAAATGAGGGTCATCTGTGAAAGTGTGGCTTTTGTGATATGCATAACATGGTGCATTTGAGACTGGACTGTTGGTTGGAAAGGACTACTTTTAGACTTCATATCTTTTGAGTATCAGGGGTAACACTCTCTCTTGGTTTGGCTTTGATCTTTATTGCATATTTGTGGAGCTTTTTGACAGAATATTTGATCATCTTTAAGAATGTCATGCCATTCTTGTGGGTGAAAGAATGACATGACCTACTTTAGAGGCTTAGACTCTCATATTTGTATTATCTTTCCATTTCGTAGTTGCTTAACTCAGCTATTCAGTCTCTATCAGAATAGTAGTTTTCACTTAATTTTTGTATTTTGCTTTCTCATGCTATTTTGAGTCAGTCTAATTCAACGGGTAAGTCAACAGTTCCAATTCTTTTGTTGGTTGAAAAAGTAGTGGACAAATGAGTGTTACATGTGTAACAAAGAGTGAATTAATTTAGTTCAATTTAGCGGTATGGCCGAAATAAGTGTTACATGTGTAACAGTGTACCTAAGGTGATGTTTAATTCTATTTTTATGTTACTGAAATATATAATCTTTTTAGAGGAACAAATAAGAATTAATTTTTTGTTACTTTTTTAGGCCTTTGTACAATCTCATGAGGGAGAGCATATTTCTTGGATCCAATTCGAGAAGAAGTTCATCGTGATATTAAGGATATTGTCAATAAGTAAGTCTTGTAATTTATTTTTTGTTTTTATTTTATTGATTTTTTAAAAAAATAAGGGACATTTGTGTTATATTTCCTTGGCATATTTCTTGCAAGGCATTATAAATGTTTGCAACTCAGAAGCAAAGCATGTTATGGAAATCTATAGCTTGGAAGAGTGTTATGATATACATATTTTGACTAAATTAATCAATTTATCTTTTTTCATAAAATTATTAATAAGTTGAATTGGTTATAGTGTCCAAAACAACCTACAAACAAGGATTGTGGATATTATGTATTAAAGTATATGAGAGACATCATTGCAGATCCACAAATATCTGTTATGCAAAAAGTAAGAGTTTAATACTAATTTTACTAGAAAATATATTATTGTTTGGTGATTAAAATTGTGCCATGTAGAGGTACAAAGAGTGAATCCATTATATATGTGAATGTTAGTGGAACTTGAAAAATGACCTATGAAAAATAGATGATTAATTTTTTTATTTTTATGTGTTATTATTGCAGTTTCAAGGAATGAATACATACACTCAAGAAGAAATTGATGGGATGCGAAGTGAATGTGCAGAATTTGTAGCATAAGAGATATGAAATTTTAATTTGTTGATTTTTTTTTTGGTTTATTTTTTAAAACTCAACTACTTTGTTCAAGTGATTTTTTAAGGCTTATGATTTCAATGAGGATGAAAAGAAAAAAACTGTATGGATAAATTCAAATTCATAAATATTTTTATTGAATGAATTTTATGTTTATCATATTGTGTTCTAATGATTTTTATGATGAATCATTTAAATTTGCAATAAAAAAAAAACATATGAATTTTATGACATCAGTTGACAAAACATTTAAAAACGGTTATGATATAATAAAAATTTATTTCTTTTTTTACTTAAAGACAACATTTTGTATAAGCGATTTCTATTCAAATAGATATGAAGTCGGTTTTAATCAAACTGATTTCATTCCACAAATATAAAGACATCGAAAATTAATAAAAATACTGATTTCTATGACAATTCGAAAGACATCGCTTTTACGAATAACCGATTTTTTTTTCAAACTTTATAACATCAATTATTAAATGATCTAAAAAAAGAAAGATTTAATAACACCTGAATAGAAAATACTTTTGAAACCGATGTCTAAACTAATAGACATCTTTTAAAAATCGACTTCTTTATGCCTTATTGTAGTAGCCCTATATACATTATTGGTTCTTTGTGTTTCATGTTAGCTTAAGGACTACACTTGGTTGTGTATTCTTGGACTGCGTTTGATTTGCATTTGAATTGAGGAAGAACTCAAGAGTGGTAAAAAGACAGTGAGTGTGAGCACAGTATCGTGTAAAAGCCAATAGAGTGCAAACATGAGAGAGTGATATCATTCGAGTGTAAACAAGTGAGATTGTGAGGATTTACATATTTGTTTTGCTTTTATTATTTCTAATCTATTTGTTTAGTGTTGAGATGGCAGGTCCAAGTTTAACCATTGATGATAAGATCGAGGTTTTGGATACTTTCAAAAAGTGATATCCAAGATATTATGAGTGATTATAGAAGATCTTATGAGAAATGGAAAAATACTTGGAAGGTAACTAAATATGCAGTGAATGAAGAGAGTACTCAACAACCAAAAGCTATTGAAGTTTTGTGTAATGAAGTGAAAAATACTTGTGATGTTGAGTGCATAGCGAATGAAAACACTTGTGAGGCCTTGAATGTTGTGAATTGTGTTATAAGTGACATGGTGAGTGAAAACGCTTGTGAGATAATGAGCATTGAGGTAGTGAACACTTATGAGGTAGTGTGCTTTGAGGTTGAAAAACATAGTGAAGCTGAGCAGGTGTGTGAAGAGGTCTTTGCAAGTATGGTTGAGATAGTGGCCATGAGTGATAATGAAGCTGGGAGAGCTGGTGAAAAGAAAGTAGATGTGTGTACGGGCCAAATTTGGGCCCAGGGATAAAATCGACATTTACCTCAAGGCCAACTACTAAACCTGGAGCCCATTAGTAGATCAAGCCTATAAGCAAAAATGTCACACAAGGAAACTCCACAGGCCGCCTCATGGGCCCGAACTCGTTAACATAAAAAGAACCAACGGACACCAGTTACGAAAATCAAGAAGAGAATCCGAATTCATAAACATCACCATGAAGTCGACGATTTCGAGGGATAGATATGATCGTCAGTTATCAGACATAAATCACCTGAATTAAACCATCATTGGAGAAAGAGAGAGAAATAAATTTGATTTATTTCAAAAAGAATTTTCTTTTAATAAAAGTAAAATTCTTCTTACTCCCAAAATTCCTTAAACCCTAAAACAAGTCTCTTTTATTAAGCTAGCACTAAAGAGAAGACACTTACATAATATTGGATTGGAGAAATCCAAAATCCTTAACTCTATGCTTTTGTGTGGATACCGTTGGAGGCCAAACGTGTGGGTTGCTCTGAAGAATTTACGAGCAACGATACGATGATTACTTAAAGGTTTAAGGTATGTTTTTTTTAATGTTTCATAAATAAATATTATCATTAAGCATGAAAATTAATAATGATCTTGGATGAAAATTTATGTTTAAAATTGAAATTTTTTAATTTTCTGCCGCATATTATATGCTAGATTTCCAATAAGAAAGACCCAAGCCCGAGGCGTAGAGGCCCCGACCTAATGAAAAGAATCAGACTCGGTGACATTTGCATATGTAAAGATCGACCCGACCTGATAATAAGCCTTCCAAACACTTGTCAAAAATATTCTGGAATTGCAAAGAGAAAGTGAGGGAAATGAAGGAATCCTGACCCGACCTGGTAAAGAAGAGAGAAGAGGATCCAGTATCAAGTACCTTGGTATTCCGACCCAATGATAGACATCAAGTTTACCGTATCTTAGACTTATGTATGGATGACGTAAGCCTTATATGAAGGTTGATGCGATGGGAAAGACTCAATGGAATCCTTTGTATTTTCTGTGATTTCTTATTTTCTTGTCAAGTTTGTTTTGGTTCCTAACTAACCAAACAAATTTATTACTTGGGGGAAGTTTGTTTAAGGGTGGTAAAAAAGTCCGGGCCCGGGGTATAAAAAACCTGGGCCATGCGCTATACTTAAAAACCTGGCTCGGGCTCTAGCCTGAGCAGGGCTTAGCATTTTTGGCCCGGGCCCGACTCGACCTGAGCTTAAACCAATTTATATTAATATATTTGTAGTATTTTTATTTGTTTGTGGCATTTAAATTAGTAATTTATCGATGAAATTTTTGATTTATTTGTTAATTATCTTTGCATATAGTGTGAATGTATTTTATATTTGTATTTTTAATTTTTTTAATTTTTTTATTTTAAATACGGGTCGGATAAAGCGCGGGCCCGAGCCCGGCCCGAGTCGGCCCATTGCCACTCTTAAGTTTGTTTGAGGAGTAAGTTCCGTAAATTACCCATGGAGCGAAAAACAGCCGTCAACAATACATATTAAAATTAAAACCATGAAATTTATAGTTCTTAAAAACCATCAAAGTCCATTAAAAATAGTATACCAAAATTTAAGTCTACCTAAAATTCAATATAATAGGATATCATAAAAAAAATCATTCTTGATAAGATAGGGAAAGTCATGTCCAATATTTGAATGTTGATTATGAGACTTACAAAAACATCTCACTCTAAAATTCTCTCAATTTTTTTGGGTTTTTAGGGTTCAGCAAAACAAATCATCTCCTCCTCTCATGGAGACGAAACCCTCTGATTCCAACCTTGCCTCTCGTTCATGGGCCGAAAGAGTCAGAGTTACTAGTGCTAGCAACAGATTTGCACTTAAGAATGTGAATCACTCTTTGATTGTTGAAATTCCTTCTATCAAGGTTCCTAGTGAACTAACCAGCTCCTCAACCACAAAATGGGACCGATGCTTAGTGGGATACTTCGCAGGATCTCCATTGTCGTTTCACGCCGTCAAGGCCATTGTTCTGAGGGCTTGGGGCTCATTTGGGCTAGAGCATGTCTTTTCCTCGGATGGCTTCTTCGTCTTCAGATTCCGGGATATAGAGGGCCTCCATGGTGTCCTCCAAGCAGACCCTTGGATGTTTGGTGGTAAAGCATTCATTCTCTAGCAATGGAGTGCGTCTTTTGTATTCAACAAAAATAGCATCACAAAGGTCCCTGTTTGGGCCAAACTACACGGGTTACCTCTCTCTCTTTGGTCTGAAGAAGGGCTCAGCTTCGTGGCTAGCATAGTGGGAAAGCCAGTTGCTTGTGACAAAGCCAACCATGAAGGTACAAGACTTGCTTTTGCGAGAGTGTTGAGATCACAGCTACCAAGGCCAATGTTCATTCATTTGATCTAGTAACAAGTCTTTCTGAATAGCCTATTAGAGTTAAAGTCGAGTATGAATGGAAGCCAGGAAGATGCCCCACCTGTCAAGTCTTTGGTCAGGACTGCACTGCAAAGGCAGAAATGAAGAAGAATGTTGAAGATGAACAAAAGTTGGTTGCTGAAGAAGAAGGGAAAAAGGTAAGTCTACCCAAAATTGGGTTACAGCTGGACATAAGCAAGGCAAAGTTACTAGCAAACCTAACAGCTCTCGCCTCTCAGCCCTAAAAGCACGAAACGTTGCCCTTAGTCTGCGTTGACCATTGCCCCATCATGGGACATTGCGCCGCTTCAGCTCCCATCATCATCAACGAAAAGTAACAGCAGCCTACGCCTGACAAAGCAGCTTCTACCACCTGTCACTCCCCTCTTCCAGGTAATATGGACATCACGTCCTACGCTGGAACCAGTTCACATGGCAGGCAATCCCATGATTGAGGCCTCGTCTTCCAAACTAGCTGACAAGGCCACAACTGTTGAAGTTAGCTTCTTAAATACGATAGCCTCACCATCTTCAACTCCTGACACCTGCCAGCCTGAACCTAGCCCTATGATAAACTCACAAACCCCCTGTCAAGATAGTGAAACCTGTCTGGGCCTGAGCACACCTACCCCAGTCAACCCTTTACCTTTAAGCATCCCCCTAGAACATAGTCCTCGCAGCTCTAATTTGTCTTCCCGAGTTGCGCAAGCGTGAAGAAAAATAAAAAATGGCGTAAAGCTCTCTACTGAATTGCCCCTCATCATCTCTTTCCCCATCCATGATAGGTTGCAGGAATACTAGGGGTTTAAACAACCCAAATTCAATTTTTGCTGTAAAAATACTGATCACTGTTTTCTCTTTGAACCTCATTGGTTTGCTTGATGTTGTGATAAAATACACACAATAGAAGAGATTTGAGAGAAAATTCTTCTTTATTATACACAAATAAAGAATTAAAAAACTTACAAACCCAAACTTTACAAAAAACTTTCAACACTCTTTACTCGATATTATACTCACGTTTTGGGATGCATTTACAATGGTCTTAGGCTCCTTTTTATAGTGTCCAAACCGTGTGAACAGTGTCACACGGTTTGAGCAAGCTGGCAGCAAGTTGGCAAGGGTTGTGTCATGCTTTCGGTGGTAGTCACTTCCACCTTTCGGCTGGGTTGGTGGTTTCCTGCATGGTTTATGCAACCCTGCTATCTTCAACTTCAACAAATCTCCCCCTCGGTGAAGATTTCCCCAAAATCTGAGCTGACAATCAATAATCCAAATCCGGATCCTCAAAAGGGTCCACCTATGGCTGCATCTGTATGACTGCCTACGTACCCTGAGTTGGAATCAAGCCAATCGTAGTTCTCTGTCTCTCCCACTTTGACTATGTGGAGAGTTTTGTCATCCCGGCTATGGCACGATAGATTTCAAGCTTCCCTTCGGTAAAACCTTGGTGAACATATCGACACCGTTGTCGTCGGTGTGAATTTTCCTGAGTTCTAATAGCTTTGAGCTCAGGACGTCCCGTATCCAGTGATACCTCACATCGATATGTTTTGACCTCGAGTGAAATGTGGAATTTTTACCAAGGTAGATAGCACTCTGGCTATCGCAGTACAAAATGTACTTCTCCTACTTGAAACCCAATTCCTGGACGAATGTCTTCATCCACAGCAATTCCTTGCAAGCTTCTGTCACTGAAATGAATTCTGCCTCTGTTGTAGAGAGTGTGACACATCTCTGCAACCTCGACTGCCATGCCACAGATCCCCCTGAGAGAGTAATCAGATACCTCGAAGTAGACTTTCGGGTATCCACATCTCCTGCCATACCTGAATCGGTGTAGCCCATCAACACTGGTTCGCTGCTTCCAAAACATTGCCTCATTTTGGATGTGCCTCGAAGATACCGCATAATCCATTTGATAGCATAATCCATTTGTCCCTGTTTTTGCTGTATCAGAGGCTATTTTCACGGTTTTATAAAGGGGTTAGGGGCTGCTGTTTTGCGGTTTCTATTTTTGGTGATTTTAGCTACTGTTTTATGATGGTTTTTCGGTGGTTATAGGGCTGTATGTGGATGCTGTTTTCGGTGGTTTAGCTTGCTGTTTGGGGGAGTGTTTCAATGGTGGTTTATGCGGCAATGGAGATGGTGTTTTGGGTTACGGTTTCACGGCAATGGGAGGGGAATTTGGGGTGATGTTCTCGGCAATGTGAAGAGAGGAGAAGATAATTTTCTTTGTTGCTTCTTACTTGTGGTTGGCGTGAATGCTAGGGCTTTTTTGTGTGAATGAGCTATAGCTTTTTTTTTTCTTGTGTATGCGTGAATTCGAGAGCTGGGGGAAGTGTTGGAATTTGGTTTCTTTTATAGACAAAGGTTAGGGCTTCTCATTGTTTGAAAAGAAAGGAATCAATTAGTGTCTTACAAGGAAAGTCTAATATTTGATTGGGGGACATGTCTTGGCTAGATTATGAATATGATATATTTAATTTGTTTAGTTAGGAAGGTGGTAGATTTGATTGATTTTAATTGGGCATGATTTTATTTGATATTTATTTTAATTTGGTATATGATTTATAGATTTTATTTAATTCCCCATGTGTTAAATATGCATTTTATTAATTTGGATATATTTTATGGGCTTTGGTGGGCTAATTGTGCTTGGGTGTGAGGCTAGCAGCAAAACCAGAAGTACCGACACCGTTCGAACGCCGATTCGAACGCTACTCGAACGCCCGTAATCTGCTTGACGTTCGAACATGTTAATGAACGCAGCACGAACGAAAGCAGTGAACATGTGAATTGAATCTTTTGACATACTTATTCTGAATTCCCCCTTCCGACGTCCGTTTCCCGCGACTTCCGTGACTTAAAAGGTAGTGTCTCCAAATGAGACTCATCATAGGGACTTACATGCAAAAATGCAGTGCCTACAGTCGCCTCCACTTTGATAGGACTTGTGCAGTGTGTGACAATGACAATCCTATCAAAGTACGTGCAATGTATTTTTACTTACCTGGCTCGCCAGCTGCCGCTTGACTTGCCGTGTGTTGAGTTGAGTTGACTTTGTTGTGAGGTGGTCCATTCCCGAACCGTTACTGTGATGTGGTCCATTCCCGAACCTTGCTCTATTCTTGGATTACCATTCTCGGCTTGTTCATTCTCGGACTCTACTCCATTCTCGAATTACCATTCTTGGCTTGTTCATTCTCGAACTCTATTCCCTTCTCGGATTTCCATTCTCGGCTAGTTCATTCTCGAACCTGCTCCATTCTCGGATTACCATTCTCAGCTTGTTCATTCTCGAACCTTGCTCCATTATCGGATTGCCATTCTTGGCTTGTCCATTCTCGAACCTTGCTTCATTCTCGGATTACCATTCTCGGCTTGTTCATTCTCAAACCTGCTCCATTCTCGGATTATCATTATCGGCTTGTTCATTCTCGAACCTGCTCTATTCTCGGATTACCATCCTCGGCTTGTTCATTCTCGAACCTTGCTTCATTCTCGGATTACCATTCTCAGCAAAACTGATACTGATGTGGGCCTCGACCCTAGGACTCATCCCTAAAATTGCTGATAATATGTGTGGGCCTCGACCTTGGGACGCATCCCAAAACTGCTACTGATGTGGGTCACGACCCTGTGACTCATCCCTAAACTGATACTGATGTGGGCCTCGGCCATGGGACTCATCCCCAAACTGATACTGATGTGGGCCTCGGCCATGGGGCTCATCCCCAAACTGATACTGATGTGGGCCTCGGCCCACATACTGATACTGATATGGGCCTCGCCCCCAAACTGATACCGATGTGGGCCTCGCCCCCAAACTGATACCGATGTGGGCCTCACCCCCAAACTGATATTGATGTGGGCTCGCCCCAAAACCGATACTGGTGTGGGCCTCGCCCCCTGTGATTCATTCCTGAAAACTGCTGACACGGTACTGTTGCTGCTTCTTGTTGGCTTGCATTTGACATTTTCTCTTTTTCTTCGTTGAAACCTGTGATTACAAAACAGAACAAACACAAAAAGGAATGCAAATACATCACGTGTATGCATGCATGCATGAATGAATTTCTTATTCTATTGGGTTAGGTCTTCTCTTGGTGACGGCTCGGTTTTCTCATCTTCAGGCAAAGTACTGCTTCAATCTGTCTACGTTGATCGGCTCAGTGAACTCATCCCCTTCTAAATCTGATAGTCTCACTGCCCCATTTCCCAATTTCTGAATGGCTATCTTATCTTTTCTACTTGCTTCTTTCGAAGATTCCCCATGTTCTGAGTGTCGCTGAACATCATGGTATCAGGGTTGAATGCTTTTTGTCAAATATACTCATATTGCAAGTTGAAAGGAATAGACTTAGGAAAGTAAATGAAATGAACGCCTTTATTATCATTTAAGAAAATGGTTCGAACATGTAGACTAAATCAATGTCTATATTAAAAATGCAGGATCAAATAGACTAGGAGGAACAACTTCATCATTCGCAGCATTGCCTTCTTCCTTGGCCTATGGTTCTTCACTGTCATCTATGTAAGGAGCTTGGTGGTTGAGGGTTTGGAGGAAAAAAGTTTCGGGCAATCCAGAGTTGATCATGTAGGTGGGTGGTGGAACGGAGTGGTAGTTTGGTAGAGGGTTTCTGTGTGTGTTGGGTTGTTCTTTTCCTGGGTCGGGTATTTTATGGGAATCTATGAGATCTTGAATTTCATGCCTGAGGCGGGTACAGTTGTCGGTGTCATGGCCATGTAGCTGGTGGAAGTGACAATAAAGGTTCACATTTATGTGTGGCGGTGGGGGGTGTGGAAGTGGTTTGCCTTCTAAGGGTTTCAAGAGTCCTTGTCCTTGTAACTTTTCAAACACCTTCGACAAAGGTCTACCAAGGTTGGAGAATTGCCTATTTCTGATGGCAGCGACTTCGGCAGTAGTGGGCTTGGTTTCGGAAGGCCCCCCAAAAGTTCTCATATTCTGGCCATAAAACTTTATGTTCTCAGCCTCTTCTTCCTCAATATCCATAACAGTCTCTCTCAACTGTCGAAAATCAGTGATCATCGAAGTCATCCTCCTCAGCTTACCATAAATAGAGGGCTTGGTGCCCTTGATGATCATCTTGATCTGGTCTTTCTCTGAAGGCCGAGTCTGCATTTTTAGAAGCTGGCTTCTCCAGCGGTCTACATACTCCTTGAAGCTTTCCTCCGGCTTCTACTTAGTGTTCTCCAAATCTCGGAGTGACAAATCAATCTCCAAGTTTGTAACATACTGCTTCAGAAAAGCATCTGCTAATTCCCTCCATTCTTCCTTAACCTTTTTCTCAAGACCGTGATACCACACCACGGGAGCCCCATCGAGCGACATCCCAAACATCCTTTGGACTTGGCGCTGTGACAAGCCCACTGAACTCATAACTGAAACATATTGTCGAAGATGGACCATCGGGTCCCCATTCCCATTGAATTTGGCCATATTAGGCATCTTGAACTAGCTGGCAGCTGTTCTTCAAAAGTCATTGCTTCATAATCTAATAACTCTTCATGTTTACCCCTCATTTTACGGGTAACCGTTTCTACCTGATCCCGGAGCTTCTGAAATTCTGCCTGAGACCCAATCATTCTTCCTGTTGCATATTTTGCCATGTCATCCTCAAAAGTGGGGATATCATCCCCCAACCCATTCGGAGGCTCCTCATGCCTCACATTCTCAGAATTTCCCCCAGCACGGGGCACAGCCATATTAGCCACAACAGCAGTCAAGGCTTGTAACTTTTCAGTAATCTTGGTGAGACTGTTCTCAAAATGTTCCATACGGGATGTTTCATTCTCTGATTTGCTCATTTTTGCTATCGGCCTTTTAACAAGTCTTCCATTTTCCCTAACCCAACGGATATCTATGATGGCTCTTAAGACACAAGAGAGTTAACATGATGTGAGTATGCATGAGATGCATGAGATGCGTGCAATATATGGAATATATAAGTCGGCCCATTAACATTTTAGAAGCTTTCAATCATACTACTGCTCGGTGCAACCTTGTCCCAGTTGAAAAGGCCCAACAGGTTTACACTTTTGCGATAACATGGCTAAACAACTTCAAATGATAAGAAGCCCAAACACAAAATGGCCCATCGGTATTTTAGAAGGTTTTGGCCCAATTTTCATAAGATACGAACTCATCCCAGTTTAAATGGCCCAACAAGTTCGCATTTCTGATAAGAATTCCAACTGCATCCAAATGAGGATGGTCCACAAGCACAAGGAAATAGTTGCTATAGGCCATACAACTCCGATCTACGTGTGGGTTTGCAGGAGTGTAGACAAAGACTCTTGCTGGCTAAGGATTGCTCACAACTAGGTCTCCCCACTCAAGGGTCAGAACGACCAAGTGAGCGCACCTTTTTTATACCTTACGGTACGTGCCAACGAGTTATGTGTGTGACTGACTGTCAAATGGATTTCTCATTGTAGATTCCCCAGAGGGAGGGTGGAGCGAACTCTCTTAAAACCCAAGCCTCTTAGGCTCTTATCGCTTGGTGACAGGAATAAACAACGAGTCCTCCAAATTAGTCCATCACAATAGGCTACAAGTAAATGATTATCTAGGTGCCTCCACAGCTTTTCCTTATAGAAAGGTAGTGAATGAAGGAAGACACCAAACCATTACCTAGCTTAAAAAGTGTCTTTGATTAAACCCCTTTCAACCCACGGTAAACACGGTTAATTAAAGCACAAATCATAATCACTACAAGGCATTATTTCGGGGCCGATTCTCAATCCCCAATGGAGTCGCCAGACTATGGGACACAAAAACTGGGCGACGCATGATGTTCCGGGCTCGCGGCCCGGTTGGGAGTACGGAGTAGCCCGCAATGGACTAAATCGGAGAATAATGGAGTTGCCACCCGGTGTGAACCGGGGAAAATGATTTAAGGCCACACTCACCCCTCGCAAGGGAAGACCTCAAACCGTTGGGTTCGGAATGGTCCCTTACTTATGCCACTTGTAATGAAATGATTGTGCAATAATCTAACCAAGCCTAAGCAACATATTTCCAAGAGTATTCTACTCCTAAGTTCACATGCATAATTACAAGGCTCATATCTAAGTTTACATATAACCTATGTTCGAATTTGCATATAACCTATTTCCATCTAATCTATGTCCAAATTTACATACAACCTATTTGCATACAATCTATGTCCAAATTTGCATAAAACCTATTTTCATACAATCTATGTCCGAATTTGCATGCATAAAGGTAAATTGGAATACGACAAGCATATAACTTCATGAACATGTTGAATGGATGAATACTGAAGCATAAGTAGATAACTACCGTGTAAACATGCATCATGGAAACGAACATGTAATCTTGTGAACACAATAAACGACTAAATGCGAGAACATGAACAATCAAAAAGGCAAATGATAAAATGAGTAACCATGCATGAGATGTGATGAAAGAGGACCTGTTTACCGTGGGCGTTTGTTCGGCGTTCGTATCCGCATTCGAACGGTAAATAGAAGGTTCGCGTTCGAGTAGCGTTCGTAAACGCGTTCGAACGGAAATGAAATAGAATACTCAGGTTCGTATGGCATTCGGAAATGCGTTCGAACGGAATGAGACCTGATGCATGATAAGGCAAAATACATGCGCGTTCGAGTTGCGTTCGTAAATGCGTTCCAACGAACTGAGACAGAAAATATGCGTTCGTGCGGTGTTCTGAAACGCGTTCGAATGGGGTTACAGCAGTGACCTCTAAAATGCAGTAAACAACATGACACATACGTGAACGGATGAATAGATGACACCTAATAAATAATAACGGGCTAAAAGGCGCGGCAAATCGTTGTGGCAAAGGTAGCCCTTAGGCTTTTTATCCCTCAAGAAGGAGGACCTTTAATCCAACTTGATGAGCCCATGTGCATCACATCATATGTATATAAAAGTAAAGACAACAATATCGTACTTTGCATACCCGATTGAACACATCTTACATTCAACCGAATATACATCATCCGGCGCGGCAAAGCATCGTGGTAAAGGATTTTAACCCCTTGACATGGAGGACCTTTAATCCAACTTACTAAGCCCATGCGCTAATAACATAATGCATATATAAAAAATAAAGGCAACAATATCGGACTATGTATACCCGATTGAACACATCTTACACTCAACAGAATATACATCATCCGGCGTGGCAAAGCATCGTGGTAAAGGATTTTAACCCATTGACATGGAGGACCTTTAATCCAACTTACTAAGCCCATGCGCTAATAACATAATGCATATATAAAAAAGACAACAATATCAGACTTTGTATACCCGATTGAACACATCTTACACTCAACCGAATATACATCATCCGGCGCGGCAAAGTATCATGGTGTAAAGAATTTTAACCCCTCGAAATGGAGGACCTTTAATCCAACTTACTAAGCCCATACACTTTATCTCATCATTACACAAACAAATAACATGCAGAAATTAAATAGCGGATAGTAAATGAATCAAGATAACATAAAACAAAATATGCGCCTTTACTCAAGTGGTACGTGGAGTTGTATCCCAAGTACAGACCGCACTACCGTCCATTCAGATTCGGCTACGGAGTTTATGTCTGGGATTCCATCCTATACCACGAGAGACGACACATTTTTCCATCCATTCAAAGCCACAACATGCATCCACAAACGACTCTCATGCGAAGAAAATAAATAAAACAATCAAAAGGCGAATGAAAATAAATAAGAAAAGTGCCCTCAGGTCTAACCTTTTAAATCGTCTCTCGAAAGTACCGTACACGGTGATCGGAAGGGCTAAAGCTCCGCAACTTTTCTGGTTCACTGGTTCACGTCTTTCCTCGCCGTTTTGCTGTTGAAGCTACTGTTTTCCCTCCGTTTCACTGCTGTTTTACTGCTATTTTTTTGTCACTATTTTTGCTGTTGCAGGGGCTGTTTTCACGGTTTTATAAAGGGGTTAGAGGCTGCTGTTTTGCAATTTCTATTTTTGGTGATTTTAGCTACTGTTTTATGGTGGTTTTTCGGTTCTTATAGGGCTGTATGGGGCTGCAGTTTTTGGTGGTTTAGCTTGCTGTTTGGGGGAGTGTTTCAACGGCGGTTTATACGGTAATGGAGATGGTGTTTTAGGTTACGATTTCACGGCAATGGGAGGGGAATTTGGGGTGATATTCTCGGCAATGTGAAGAGAGGAGAAGAGAATTTTCTTTGTTGCTTCTTACTTTTGGTTGGCATGAATGCTAGGGCTATTTTGTGTGAATGAGCTAGAGCTTTTTTTTTCTTCTTGTGTATGCGTGAATTCGAGAGCCGGGGGAAGTGTTGGAATTTGGTTTCTTTTATAGACAAAGGTTAGGGCTTCTCCTTGTTTGAAAAGGAAGGAATCAATTAGTGTCTTACAAGGAAAGTCTAATATTTGATTGGGGGACATGTCTTGGCTAGATTAGGAATATGATATATTTAATTTGTTTAGTTAGGAAGGTGGTAGATTTGATTGATTTTAATTAGGCATGATTTTATTTGATATTTATTTTAATTTGGATATGTTTTTAGATTTTATTTTTTTTAATCCCCATGTGTTAAATATGCATTTTATTAATTTGGATATGTTTTATGGGCTTTGGTGGGCTAATTGGGCTTGGGTGTGAGGCTAGCAGCAAAACCAGAAGTACCGACACCACATCGAATGCCGATTCGAACGCTACACGAACGCCCGTAATCTGCTGACGTTCGAACGTGTTAATAAATGCAGCACGAACGAAAGCAGTGAACATGTGAATTGAATCTTTTGACATACTTATTATGAATTCCCCCTTCCGACGTCCGTTTCCCGCGACTTCCGTGACTTAAAAGGTAGTGTCTCCAAATGAGACTCATCATAGGGACTTACATGCAAAAATACAGTGCCTACATCACCTCCAACTCATTAAATCGGTGCTATTTGCCATCCAAAATTTTTGGTTATCCATGTTCTTACTTCCTAGAACTATCGCTAAGAAGATTGAAAGCATTCTCTCGCCTTTCTATGGAAGGGAACCTCCCTTGGCATCTCTGGGGCTAAATTCAATTGGTCTAGCATCTCTCTACCAAAAAATGAAGGTGGGCTGGACTGTTTCGAGTCAAGGATTGGAACAGAGCTGCTATAATCAAGCACATTTGGAGACTTTTCAATGAGAAAGATTCCATATGGTGGTCATTGATTAATAGTAATATCCTTCAAGGTAAATCCTTCTGGACTATCAAAGTGAGCAGTAACTCATCTTGGTCTTGGAGGAAGATTCTCCAAAACTGTCCATATTGTAGAAGACTGATCTCTCACCGTATCAGTAATGGCAAGGACACATCACGGCCGATGAAAGAGGAGTGCTAACCGCTTTAGCCTTGTCCATCTGGACAGATATGAGGACAAATCCTTCTGGACAGACAGAGGGACTCTGTTGTGTACTCAATCTAAAGTGGGTAGAAAGAGGAGTGCTAACCGCTTTAGCCTTGTCCATCTGGAATCGCTGAAGTACCTTCTCGATGTACTCCTCATGTGACAAGTATAATCTCCCGGCTTTCTGATCACGGCCGATCCTGATGCCAAGAATCTGTTTAGCTAGCCCCAAGTCTTTCATCTCAAAAGACTTACTCAGTTGCTGCTTCAAATTATCAATCCTCGATTGATTCCGGCCAACTATCAACATATCATCTACGTATAGCAGTAAGATGATAAAGTCATCGTTAGAAAATTTCTGAACGAAAACACAATGGTCTGAAGTGGTCTTCTTGTATCCCTGCTCCCCCATAACTGACTCGAACTTCACGTACCACTGTCTCGGTGCCTGTTTCAAACCGTAGAGACTTTTTCTGAGTCTGCACACATAGTCCTCTTTCCCTCTGACTCTGAAGCCTTCTGGTTGCTCCATGTAAATTTCTTCTTCCATATCCTCGTGAAGAAATACGGTCTTGACATCCATTTGCTCAACTTCCAGGTCGAGGCTTGCTGTTAAGCTGAGTACCACGCTGATGGATGACATCTTCACAACTGGAGAGAAGATTTCATCGAAGTCAATGCCTTTTCTTGATTGAATCCCTTGACGACTAATCTGGCTTTGTATCGGGGTTGTGAAGTGTGCTCATGTTGCTTCACCATGTACACCCATTTGTTCTTCAAAGCCCGTTTGCCTTTTGGCAATTTCACCAACTCAAAAGTGTGATTGTCATGCAAGGATTTCATCTCATCTTGCATGGCTTCCTCCCACTTTTCTCTGTCCTCTGTTTCCACAGCCTTCTTGTAGCTCTCGGGTTCTCCCCCGTCAGTAAGCAGCACATACTCATATGTAGAGTATTTGGTTGAAGGTCGCCTCTCTCTGTCAGACCTTCTCTGTGGAACTGTTGGTGTAGCTTCTGGTACTGGTGGTTGATAATGATCATCATCTCTAGGAGCTTCATCACATGTACCCTCATGTCTGGGAACCTCATCTTCAACTTGTGCTGGCACCGGTGTATGAGGTTCTGGATTCACATCTCTGTATTACTGGGGCATTGTCTTTATCTCCTTCAAGATATCTTCTATGGTCTGATTTTCGACGAAGACAACATCTCGGCTTCTGACAATCTTCTTCTCAACATGATCATACAGTTTGTAGCATAAATCATCATGACCATAGCTAATAAAGACACACTGTCGCGTCTTTGCATCAAGCTAGGATCTCTCGTCCTTTGGGATGTGTACAAATGCTTTGCACCCAAAGACATGTAAGTGTTCATAAGACACTTCTTTACCTGTCCAGGCTTGGTTAGGAACATTACCTTTCAGTGCAACCGCTGGGGACATGTTCAAAACATGTACTGCTGTATTGAGTGCCTCCCCCCAAAATGTCTTCGGCAGCTTGGCTTGCGACAGTAAGCTTCTGACCCTTTCGCACAAGGTTCTGTTCATCCTCTCAGCTAGGCCATTCAGCTGAGGTGTCTTGGGAGGTGTCGTTTGATGTTTGATTCCTTGCGTCTTGCAGTACTGATCAAACGGACCTCTGTATTCTCCACCGTTATCTATTCTGATGCATTTGAGTTTCTTGCCGGTTTCTCTCTCCACCAGGGCATGAAACTCCTTGAACACTCCCAGAATTTGATCTTTTCTCTTCAAGGTGTATGCCTAGGTCTTCCTTGAATGATCATCTATGAATGTCACAAAGTAAAGTGACCCACCAAGTGTTCTCGTCTGCATCAGACCACATACATCTGAATGTATGAGATCAAGTACCTCCGATTTCCGCTGAGGCGGGGAGCTCTGGAAGGACACTCAATTCTGCTTTCCAGCCATGCAGTGTTCACACTTCCGTAAGTGTGAGTTCTTCAATTCGGGAAGAAAATTCCACCTGCGTAGTATTTCCATCCCTGTTTGACTCATGTGACCGAGCTTTTTATGTCATAGCTCGACTGCCTCATTACTGTTGACTGTATTTATGCTACTATTTGAAATCTTAACATGCATCAAATACAAAGTTGAGTCTTTCTTACCTCGTGCCACCACCATTGATCCTTTAGTGAGCTTCCAGGTGCCATCACTAAAGGTGCTGCAGAAACCTTCATCATCCAGCTTGCCTGTTGAGATTAGGTTTAACCGGATGTCTGGGATGTGCTTGACTCCCTTCAACACTAGCCTTGTCCCGTTGTCTGTTTCAAGGAAGATGTCTCCAATATCGACGATTTTGGACTGGCCGTCATTCCCCATCCTTACAGCATCGTAGTCCCATGGCGTGTAAGATGAAAAGAAGTCTCTGCGAGATGTGGCGTGTATGGATGCGCCACTATCTATCACCCAACTGGTCTCGTGGCTGGTAAGATTCACAACATCTTCTTCATACATAATACAGAATTCTTTGGAGGTTTTTTCGGTGGTAGTGGCAACTCTTTCTTGATTAGAGTCACCGTCTCTTCTGGACTGCTCGTTCTTCTGTTTGTAGCAATCCCTCTTCATATGGCCTTTCTTTTTACAGTGATAGCACTCAATATCTCTAGTTTTAGATTTACCTCGGTTTTTATCTAATCTCCCTGGGCCTCGGCTTTTACTCCTCCCCCTTTTGGTGTTCTTCTCTGTCACTAGAGGTTCTGAGGTTGAGGCTGATGCTGACTCATGCATTCTCGTCCTCTTTTCTTCCTCGAAGATCCTAGTCTTTGCCATCTCCATAGTGACTTTCCCATCTGCGGCTGAATTGTTCACCATAGATCTGAACGTTTCCCATGATTCTGGTAACGTATTAAAGAGTATTAAGCTGTTTACCTCATCACCGAAGTCTATGCCCAATCCCGACAATTCTTTCATGGTGCCGAGGAAATCGTTGATATGGTCCGCCACAGTTGTACCTTCCTGGTATTTCAACCCCATCATTTTCTTGATGTAGTATAACTTTTTGTTGCCAGTCTTTGCTCAGAAAATCTCCTCCAACTTTCTCCATAAGACACGTGCATTTGTTTATTCACTAACATGGTTCACGATACTGTCGTCGATCCACTAACGAATAGTACTGCATGTTTTCTGGTGGAGATTATCCCACTTATCATCAGACATTCCTTCTGGTTTCTACTCTAGAAATACCGATCCATCATAGTCCTTCACATACAGAATGTCTTTCATCCTTCCTCTCCATGTGAAATAGTTTGTACTGGTTAACAAAACCATTTTTCTGTTGCCCCCATCCATCATAAAAATTCTAAGCATAATTTCAAAAAGCGGACCTCACCGTTGCGTGCAGAATGGTCGAAAATGGTGGAAATGACACTTCGTTTGTCAAAATCCGACACAGGGACCAAATTGCAAATTTCAGAAATTACTGGGGTCAAAGTGCAATTTCCAAAAGTTCAGGGGCCAAAGTGCAATTACGAAAAAATTCAGGGACTAAAATGTAATTTCAAAAAAGTACATGGGCCAAAATACAATTTCCAGAAAGTTCAAGGACCTATCTGAAATTTACCCGGAAATTGCTGACGTGGCAGTTCTGTTGACGTGGCAGACACGTGGCGCTAACTGGATGCACACGTGGCTGCTGACTGGTCTGCTGACGTGGACTGCTGACTGGGCTGCTGACTGGGCTGCTGACTTTGCGTGTCGCTGACTGGGCGCTGACTGGACGACATGTGGTGGATGACGTGGTCGTCTTCTTCCTTGAGCAGCGCGTGAAGCACGTGACGCGACTGGGCGCGCATGAGACAGCTACTGCAAGGCGCGTGCGGCGCGTGAAGGAGCTCTGGACCTCCGTTTGATCACCGGAAAATACCATTGTGCTCGTCTCGCCGTGAAAAATCCGATGGTATGCTCAAAATCGATTTTCGACAACTTTCGTCGGAACCGACTTTCCGAATCGAAGCTCTGTTTCCGAGTTTCGGTATCCATCCGAGTAACCTTAGCTACTGATACCACTTGTTGTGATAAAACACATACAATAGAGGAGATGTGAGAGAAAATTCTTCTTTATTATACACAAACAAAGAATTACAAAGCTTACAAATCCAAGCTTTACAAAAAACTCTCAAACACTTTACTCTCTATTATACTCACGTTTTGGGATGCATTTACAATGATCTTAGGCTCCTTTTTATAGTGTCCAAACCGTGTGAACAGTGCCACACGGTTTGAGCAAGCTGGCAGCAAGTTGGCAAGGGTTGTGTCATGCTTTCGGTGGTAGTCACTTCCACCTTTCGGCTGGTTTGGTGGTTTTATGCATGGTGCATGCAACCCTGCTGTCTTCAACTTCAACACTTGAAACCAAGATAACCTCAAATAATCTCTTGTATGTCTCCTCTCAAATCAACCATTCATGGACAACAATCTCTAATATCAGCCCCAACTCAGCTTGACGTATCCTTGTAACATGGAACCATACTGTTTTCCTCCTGGAAAGACACTCCTCAACCCCTCAAATCTTGACTTGTGACTTTAAGCACATCATAAATAACTCCACCATCAGGGTCTCTTTTGTTTATGCTTTCAACTATCCCTCTTCCAGAATTCCCTTATGGAACTCCCTTGTTCAGTCCTCCCCTAATAACTCCTCAATGCCGTGGGTGATTTTAGGTGATTATAATTCCATTCTTAAGCCCTCAGACGAAGCTGGTGGTTCCACTGACAGGCCAGCGCATATGGATGAATTTACCAACTGTTTTTACGAAGCCCACCTATCAGTTCTACCCTACAAAGGTCTTAAATATACCTGGCACAATGGGCTTCATGATAAATCCTTTATCCTTATAAAGATTGACTGGGTTCTTTCTAATGAAAAAGGGATGGCCACTTATCCTGGCTCCTCAGCAGAATTTCTCCCCAGAGACCATTCTGATCACAGTCATATGATCTTACTCTTCAGCCAACAGCCCCCAAAAGATTAGAAGCAACTTTAAGTTTCAACCACTGGACTGATCATGAACTATTTGTTGGGGTTTTGGGGTCGGGGCGCAGCGGAAGCGCGGGTTCGGGCGAAATCGTATTTTCAAACTTTTTCAAAATACCAAATAATTATTCAATATCTAATATGAATAATTTATTCATATTTCACCCAAACCTATTTATTTAATATCAAATATTAACATAAACAAGTTGAAAACTCGCAAAACCTTTACGAAAACTGTTTTTCGGCAAAACTGCCTAAAACACATTTTTGACCGAACCGACTACCCGACAATTATGAAAACTGCCCAGGTCAGCTCCCATTGTGTCGGGGCAGTTCATGGGCTCCCCAAACAGTGATGGAATCACTGTTTTCACAGCCGTCACCCGGTTGGTGTTGAGTTCTTATAAGGTCCCAAGAATCATCAAAATCAAGCAAGAAAACGCATGAATACATCAAAGGAATAATGGTGGAAACATATACTCACAATGATCGGATTTGATGCATCAAAAGCACAAGTCTTCAAGCTTCTCAAACTCGCGGTAATGGATCTCCTTGTGCTACTGGACTGCTCGGTTTTGGTCCTTCTTGTCTCTCCAAGATTCGGCCATGGGTGGACTCCATGGAAGCTCCAAGCTTCAAGCTCCAAAAACGATTCCATGCTCATAAATTCGTTTCCCTATCACCTTAGGATGACTCTAGGTGTGCTAGCACTTTTGTTTTGCAACAACACTCTCACTTGATTCTCTTTCAATTCGGCAGTGACCAAAAATGGAGAAGAAAAAGAAATGGCTCTAAGTCGTGTGTGAGGGAAGGAGAGAGAGGAGGGAAAACCGTGAATGATGGGAGAGAGAAAGAAAAAGGTGTAATAGGTTTTGTAATTTCCAAAATTAATTAAAACCCATTTACCATTTTTTTCAATTTCTATTTAATAAATCCATTTTACTTTTCAAAAAAGCAAAAGTCAAAAAGCAAAAAGCAATAAATGCCTTTTCAACTACCACATCAATCACTCAAATCAATCAATCAAATTGTCACATCACTCAAAGTGACATGTGATTTGACGCTTGTTGCGACTAGCGATTTGACTCTTGATTTGACTTGCGTGCCGCACTCGAATTCGAAATACGAATGTGCTCGCAAATAATCCCGGGCTCGGGTTTGCTAATTCCAAATTAACGAATTTTCCGTCGCGTCGTAATTAAATGATTACGCCTAGCGAAATCACTATTCACGTCGCTAACGAATTAATTCTAAATTAATTCATTCGCCCGAATTAAAATCTAATTTTAATTCCGCGTCGAAATCCAATATCGCATAATATATCGAATATATTATTTTATCGATTAATTCCAAATTAATCGTTCTCTCTCTTTAATTAATATTTTATCCCAGATAAAATATCTCCCCAATTAATCCCAGATTAATTTTCTCTCTCTTCCAATTAATCCCAGATTAATTAAAGTGCGAGTCATACATCATCGGTGAATCTTTGGGATGCGACCCATGAGATCCCCGGATATGTTGGCAGTAAATACGGTCGTCGGACTATCCGAACACGTAAGTACCTCGTACTACGTTTGTACCGATTTATAAGACAAGGTTGGCTTCTAGCAAAGCGCCATGCCTACCCAATTCTCCTGATATATCCTTATAGGAATATTATATCTATATCAAGCGTAGTATACCGAAGTATTGCGTATTTCTGTCCAGTATCGGATGTTCACGTGCTAGGCCTGGGGCTGGAATTGTGTCTGCCCCGTACGAAGCACATATCGGATGTCTGGTAACTAGTCTCTATAATTGGATATTCATGACCTTGTCATAATATCCCGATAGCTCGAGCATTTTAGAGAACGAGTTCCGTATCCTACGTGACCATCATCTCCATATGACTGGAGTGACACTTCCGTCTTGACATCACACCCAACACACTACGATTCTCAATATACCCAGCATCGGTGTACACAAAACCGGTTAAAGCCCTGGACGACCTCAACTAAAGTATATTGATTGTCGTATGTATTAGCGGTGCAAGTCTCAGGTTAAGACCAAATACACCTACCCTAATTGCAGACTCCCATAGACACATAGTCATACTACCAATGGGATTCCGCAGGGGGTCTATCCAGAGCGAAGCTGTTTCCCGTACCATCGGTAAAACACAACCTCCTATTACACTTGCATGAGTATCTTATACCCAAATATATGAGAACTATGCCGTTGTGCCCTCACAAACGCGCACAAGTGTAATACTAGTCTTTTACGTATTTATCGATGTCCAATCTCGATAATACTCTGACTAGGGATATTTAATGATTTATCCTTTGTGGATTGATACTGTCTCATATCATTCTCTGTCCAGGAACAAATCATAGAGACCTCTCATCATTTATATATTTAGGTGATCTAATCACAAATGATAAGAGTGCAATCTCCTTTGTCACATAGTTAATTTGTACAACAACACCGTGATCTGTACAAATAGTGACGCTATGGGTCATAATTGTCCAACAGTTGGCTCAAAATTCACCCGATAACGCCGTTTTTGGTCGTTTTTGCTTATTTCAAGTTCGAAACACTTTCCGGAAATTATGCCGACTCCCAAAATGCATCCAAAACATTCAAAAGACACCAATTTCATTATAAAATCAGAATCATTTCCAGGTCAATAACAGAAAACGAAATTGCCCAAAATTCATGCTTTAAATCCAATTTTCTACAAGTTTAATCTAATTAATCCATCACCAAATAGTCCCACCACAAATGAACAACTCTAGAACAATTCTAGGCTATTTAGAGTGGATCAACAACTCTAGAATGGCAACACTTCAACAATTGAATAAATTGGCCTAATATTACAATAATATTCACCAATTTCACTTCACACATGCTCAACCACTTCCAATTCAACTACCAAAGCCAAAAGCCCCAAATTTTTCAGATTTGAAGAACCCTAGAACCCTTCTATATTATCAAGGAATAAGAAATTAAATTTACTAAGCTTGGGTATAAAGAATTACCTTTAATTCCCTTGAATCCTAAGCTTTTTCCTTGATTTTTCTTCAAATTCTTCATGGATTTTCAAAGAAAAGTTGAAACCCATTTTTCTTTCATGGAGCTCACGAAAATGGTAGTAAAAAGGTGAAGAAGAAAGCAACTTTTTCCCTTTTAAAAAGCCATCCAAGGGCAATTTTGTCATTTTATTACTTTAATCAAATTAAAATCAAACTTACTTTATCTAATCCAATCAAATTGGAACACATATAAAGTATATTTACAGCAAGCCAAATGTTCCAATAATAATTAAACAACTTCCATAACATTTATGGAAAATTTTATTAATTAATAATTTAAATATTTAACAATTAAATATCCAAATAATTAATTAAAGTAATTATTATTATATATGTATTTTATTTACAATAAATAATAAATACATATATTTATGGCATGCGTCAAAATCTCATTTGATGAATAATTAATGTGTATCTAATCGTATTATGTATCAAATACAAATACACAATAATTATTAGCGGATAAAATTTCCTAATGCATGTGTTATCGTTTAACGATTAAACGATACAAATTAACTCATTTAATCCGGTGAAGTATTATGAATAATTCGTATTATTCGTATCGAGTTGCCCAAGTGCTCAACGAGTACACTTCATACTGTGGGACTCTCTAAGTTTAGGTTTAACCGTCACGAAATCCAATTTCTTGTCCATAATCCACCCACTCATGGATTATGACGACCACGGATAATCTCGCTAAACTATGCAAGCCGAGGTCACTGCATATGTATAATCCCTCTGTCACAGGCTATCCGTATTATACCTGGGATAAAGATGAGAACGTCAAATCCGTTCGGTATAATACAATCGACTTTCAATTTACGATCATAAAATAACACTAGGAACTGGTTTCCGATGTTATACCACGGCCATGGATTTACTAGATCGTAAACATGTGGATGCCTATGCCCTGTACACAGGACTGACGGATCTTTCTTGATACGCACTGGATATCATGAGCATCAGTCCACACCCAACGAACAGGCGGAGGTCTGATCATGGATAGATCGTTGACGTGACTGCCATCAAAGTGTGGAGGATAGCTCATATATCCACGGTGGTATCTCAAGTCGAAGGACCACTATGCTCGCTCAACTCGAGAAGGTTCCTATTGATGTTGGTGTACCATATATTAGGAAACCTTCAATGAGTCGTTCAGTATCTTATCAAATAAACACCTACATGTCTATGCGAGTCTCCCGAGACTCATGGTTCACTGGGATAAACCATCGGACCAAGTTACGATATACGACATGTACTGGTCTCATCAGATTTTACTAACCGACCCGTGTTAGCAAATCTTGACTAGGAACTTTATTTAAGGATATACAACTAATAGCGCGCTTCCCAATGTCAATTACAAACTGCGTTGTAACTGCGCACTATACTGTAAATCCTAGGGTCTTTGTCTAATATACACTTATCACTGAACCAGATTCAGTTTCAATCTAATCGTAATCAGATTAGATCGAATAAGTGTATAAAAGACAAGGATGCTACCAGTAAAATTAAGTAATATTATGGAAAATATAATTGTTCATATTTATGAATCGGACATAAATACGATCCGGATTGGCACTCCGAGCACCAACCCTAACACTATTCATCCAAACTGTACAAATTTCATGGAAGGATTCTGTTTATGGTAACCTCATCTTTGTGTTAACTATGAAGCTCCACAGGCTGAAAGCCATCCTCAATATGTTTAATGCTACTCATTTTCCAACCTTCCCAATCGAGTCCAAGAAGCTTGGATCACCTGGCACTCTGCCCAAACTGATCTGGATAACAACCCTCATGACCACTGTTCTCTTTCACATGAAAGAATGGCAGCAATCACTTTCTATAATCTCACCAAGGCTGAGGAAAATTTCTACAAACAAAGATAAAATATTCAATGGCTTAATCTCGGAGATTCTAATACCAAGTTTTTTTACAGGTCATTGATTCATCGAAACTCCAGAAACAAACTTCTTTGGCTCCAGGACTCTGAGGGTCGTACCCTTACAACAAAAGAAGACATTAGCTCGCTGGCAGTTGAGTATTTTAAAAACCTCTTCTCTGCACCTTTGATAATCCACCTCCTATGCCTGAAGATCATTTCACCAATCGCCTCCACCCATCTGTTACCGACTCTCTGGTTGCTCCAATCTCTGATGATGAGATAACTTTTGCACTCCACTCTATTCCTGACTTCAAATCCCCTGGACCTGATAGGTACACCTCCCATTTTTTTTAAAATCTGCTTGGGAAGTTGTTGGATCTGACTTTATCCGAGCATACCACTATTTCTTCTCCACTGGTTTTATCTCTACGTGTGCATATTCTACAGCCATCTCCCTAGTGCCAAAAGTTGAAAGACCGGTCAGCTTGAACGACTATCGTCCTATTTCTTGCTGCAATTTCTTCTATAAATGCATTGCTAAGGTCATTAGTGGTCGACTCAAAATCTTCATGCCGGAAATTATTGGTCCAGCAAAGGGTACTTTTGTCCCGGGTAGCTTGAAAGGCTCCCCCAGATGTGCAATGAAAATAGATATCCGCAAGGCTTTTGATACCATCCGTTGGGATTATATATTCCATGGCCTTCAAACAATCTATGGGCTTCCCTCCCAAGATGATTGGTTGAATTAGAAGCTGCATAACCACAACTCATTTTTCAATCAACATCAATGGAGAACTTCATGTATTATTTAAATCCTCTAGAGGCCTTAGACAAGGTGATCCACTCCCCCCGTACATGTTCGTTATAGCCATGGAAGGACTCAATGGAATCCTCTCTAATGCATCTCGCTCCCCTAACTTTAGTTATCACTGGAGAGATGCAAGAAAAACAAAATAACCCATCTGAGTTTCACTAATGACCTGAGGTTGTTTTGTAAAGCCAATATACCATCGGTCCTCTCAATGAAAGCTGTTATTCAAGAGTTTTTCGATCACTCGGGCCTTAACCCTAACTTGTACAAGAGTCACATTTATGTCTCTAGGGTGCATGAGAAAGACAAAGCTCAAATCATTAATCTTACAGGCTTCCCCCAGGGTAATCTCACAATATAATACCTTGGGGTCCCTCTAATCACCACCCGTCTTAAGCATAAAGACTGTCAGCCTTCGTTAGAGAGAATCCTTTTCAGAATCAAGTTGTGGACTGCAGCATCCCTCTCCTTCGTGGGTCGCCTGTGGGACACAGAAACTGGGCGACGCATGCTGTTCTGGGCTCGCGGTCCGGTTGGGAGTATGGAGTAGCCCGCGGGGGACTAAATCGGAGAATAATGGAGTCGCCAGCCGGTGTGAACCGGGAAAAATGATTTAAGGCCGCACTCAGCCCTCGCAAGGGAAGACCTCAAACCGTTGGGTTCGGAATGGTCCCTTACTTATGCCACTTGTAATGAAATGATTTGTGCAATAATCTAACCAAGCCTAAGCAACATATTTCCAAGAGTATTCTACTCCTAAGTTCACATGCATAATTACAAGGCTCATATCTAAGTTTACATATAACCTATGTCCGAATTTGCATATAACCTATTTGCATATAATCTATGTCCGAATTTGCATACAACCTATTTGCATACAATCTATGTCCAAATTTGCATACAACCTATTTGCATACAATCTATGTCCGAATTTGCATGCATAAAGGTAAATTGGAATACAGCAAGCATATAACTTCATGAACATGTTGAATGGATGAATACGGAAGCATAAGTAGATAACTACCGTGTAAACATGCATCATGGAAACGAACATGTAATCTTGTGAACACAATAAATGAATAAATGCGAGAACATGAACAATCAAAAAGGCAAATGAAAAAATGAGTAACCATGCATGAGATGTGATGAAAGAGGACCTATTTACCGTGGGCGTTCATTCGGCGTTCGTATCCGTGTTCGAACGGTAAACAGAAGGTTCGTGTTCGAGTAACGTTCGTAAACACGTTCGAACGAAAATGAAACAGAATACTCACGTTCGTATGGCGTTTGGAAACACGTTCGAACAAAATAAGACCTGATGCATGATAAGGCAAAATGCATGCGCGTTCGAGTTGTGTTCGTAAACGCGTTCGAACGAACTGAGACAGAAAACATGCGTTCGTGCGGCATTCTGAAACGCGTTCGAACGGGGTTACAGCAGTGACCTCCAAAATGCAATAAACAACATGACACATACGTGAATGGATGAATAGATGACACCTAATAAATAATAATGGGCTAAAAGGCGCGGCAAATCGTTGTGGCAAAGGTAGCCCTTAGGTTTTATCCCTCAAGATGGAGGACCTTTAATCCAACTCGATGAGCCCATGCACATCACATCAAATGTATATAAAAGTAAAGACAACAATCAGACTTTGCATACCCGATTGAACACATCTTACATTCAACCGAATATACATCATCCGGCGCGGCAAAGCATCGTGGTAAAGGATTTTAACCCCTTGACATGGAGGACCTTTAATCCAACTTAATAAGCCCATGCGCTAATAACATAATGCATATATAAAAAATAAATACAACAATATCGGACTTTGTATACCCGATTGAACACATCTTACACTCAACCGAATATACATCATCCGGCGCGGCAAAGCATCGTGGTAAAGGATTTTAACCCCTCGGAATGGAGGACCTTTAATCCAACTTACTAAGCCCATGCGCTTTATCTCATCATTACACAAACAAATAACATGCAGAAATTAAATAGCGGATAGTAAATGAATCAAGATAACATAAAACAAAATATGCGTCGTTTACTCAAGTGGTACGTGGAGTTGTATCCCAAGTATAGACCGCACTACCGTCCATTCGGATTTGGCTACGAAGTTTATGTCTGGGTTTCCATCATATATACCACAAGAGACGACACATTTTCCCATCCATTCAAAGCCACAACATGCATCCACAAATGACTCTCATGCGAAGAAAATAAATAAAATAATCAAAAGGCGAATGAAAATAAATAGGAAAAATGCCCTCAGGTCTAACCTTTTAAATCGTCTCTCGGAAGTACCGTACACGGTGATCAGAAGGGCTAAAGCTCCGCAACTTTTATGGTTCACTGGTTCACGTCTTTCCTCGCCGTTTTGCTGTTGAAGCTACTATTTTCCCTCTGTTTCACTGCTGTTTTGCTGCTATTTTTTTGTCACTATTTTTGCTGTATCAGGGGCTATTTTCGCGGTTTTATAAAGGGGTTAAGGGCTGCTGTTTTGTGGTTTCTTTTTTTGGTGATTTTAGCTACTATTTTAGGGTGGTTTTTCGGTGGTTATAGAGCTGTATGGGGCTGCTGTTTTCGGTGGTTTAGCTTGCTGTTTGGGGGAGTGTTTCAACGGTGGTTTATGCGGCAATGGAGATGGTGTTTTGGGTTACGGTTTCACGGCAATGGGAGGGGAATTTGGGGTGATGTTCTCGGCAATGTGAAGAGAGGAGAATAGAATTTTCTTTGTTGCTTCTTACTTGTAGTTGGCGTGAATGCTAAGGCTTTTTTGTGTGAATGTGCTAGAGCTTTTTTTTTCTTTTCTTGTGTATGCGTGAATTCGAGAGCTGAGGGAAGTGTTGGAATTTGGTTTCTTTTATAGACAAAGGCTAGGGCTTCTCCTTGTTTGAAAAGGAAGGAATCAATTAGTGTCTTACAAGGAAAGTCTAATATTTGATTGGGGGACATGTCTTGGCTAGATTCGGAATATGATATATTTAATTTGTTTAGCTAGGAAGGTGGTAGATTTCATTGATTTTAATTAGGCATGATTTTATTTGATATTTATTTTAATTTGGTATATGATTTTTAGATTTTATTTAATTCCCAATGTGTTAAATATGCATTTTATTAATTTGGATATGTTTTATGGGCTTTGGTGGGCTAATTGGGCTTGGGTGTGAGGCTAGCAGCAAAACTAGAAGTACCGACACCGTACGAACGCTGATTCGAAAGCTACATGAACGCCCATAATCTACTTGACATTCGAACGTGTTAACGAATGCAACATGAACGAAAGCAGTGAACATGTGAATTGAATCTTTTGACATACTTATTCTGAATTCCCCCTTCCGACGTCCATTTCCCGTGACTTCCGTGACTTAAAAGGTAATGTCTCCAAATGAGACTCATCATAGGGACTTACATGCAAAAATACAGTGCCTACATCGCCTCCAACTCATTAAATCGGTGCTATTTTCCATCCAAAAATTTTGGTCATCCATGTTCTTACTTCCTTGAACTATCGCTAAGAAGATTGAAAGCATACTCTCACATTTCTATGGAAGGGAACCTCCATTGGCATCTCTGGGGCTAAAGTCGCTTGGTCTAGCATCTGTCTACCAAAAAATGAAGGTGGGCTGGACTGTTTCGAGTCAAGGATTGGAATAGAGCTACTATAATCAAGCATATTTGGAGACTTTTCAATGAGAAAGATTCCATATGGTGGTCATGGATTCATAGTAATATCCTTCAAGGTAAATCCTTCTGGACTATCAAAGTGAGCAGTAACTCATCTTGGTCTTGGAGGAAGATTCTCCAAAACTGTCCACATTGTAGAAGACTAATCTCTCACCGTATCAGTAATGGTAAGGACACAGCACTCTGGACAAACAATTGGCTCCCCCAAAGACCCATCTGTAATCTTTTTACTGCCATAACCATTGCTTGTTGGGAAGCGGCCGCGAGTGCGCATCGGAAAATCAAGAAAAAAATTATGATGCCGCTATCCCTTTGCCCAAGACCCATTTGTTTTGATTATTTTACAAGCCTAGGCATGTTACTATATATTCTAAGCATAAAAACTCATAAAACATGCAAAGAACATAAACCTAAACATGCTAACTATCATAAGAACTCTAATTAAAATAAAGAAAGAAAATGACTTACTTGAACCGAAGACTCCTTCAGTCCTCCCTCCAATCTACAAGCTTTTCTCGAACTCAGCAAGTTCTTCCACGTTCTAAAGAGCCACCCAAGTGTGTGGCCTCCAAAAGTGCATACACCAAAGCCAAAACTCAACGGCAAGACTACGCCTTGAGTGCACGGGTATTTTGCCCTTGGTGCTAGCCTAAACAAATATCTCAAAACTCTTAACTCGAGGTTCCTCTAGTCAATTAGACTTAAGGATCCTCAAAATCAGTGGCTTACTCATAAACTTTAGAGTTTCTCACTTATATAAACCCAAGATATGAAAGGTTTGGTGCAAAAATGTGTAAAGAATTCTTTGGGTTTATATAGGTGCTCCAAAGATAACAAAATTAATTAAGAATCCGATGTGGGAAAAATGCTAATTTAATCTTAGCCATTGGATCTTAATTTAGTGGTTTAATGAGATTATAAAACCCTAATAAGAGTTTGGGCCGAATTAGAATTCAAAACAAATAACAAATAAATTTTTTTTTACTATTCATGTTTTTATTTATTTATTTATTTATTCCAATTCCCAAAGTGCCCCTATCATCATTCACCAATCCTTAAGCCACTATGGAACCTTATAAATGATCTGTTCAATAATTAAACACATTGAACCATTTATGAACAATTCTTACAACAATCATATATGCTGTTAAATTTGTATTGTGCACTGTTAACCATTGATTTCGACTTTGTTGTTTGTGACCTTTTGGGTTCCCCTCAAATTGGACATGAAATGAATCGTGATAATTTAATCGAACATAAATTATCCTTTGATCAGATGGTCGTTCGATTTCAATGAGCAAGGTTGACATCTAGCAACATGCCAATGCCCCCAAATGAGAAGGAAAGATATATACCCATTCTGTATGCAATTTACATATGATACGGTCCATCGCCTCACTGTATCCCCACCGTTTGACCTAGGGTATGGAAATTGTCTACCCATATAGTCAAAGTTATGATGTTGATAGTGTCATGAATCGTGCTAACCCAAGAATCTCACATGATTCTTCCGCTGCGGCCACAGTCTCAAGCACTGATCACACATATCAACCCGAGAACTGGAATACTACTCTTATAAGAAAATTTTATCCGAGAGAGTGGCGATTCTCTGTTGTATCTTTACAAACTTCATGTGTTTCAACAAATGACCCATCATACATTTATGACCGGATCTTTTGAACCGGGGAAGGAGAATGTCAAAGTTATTTGATCCACACATTGTTAGACAATTATGACCCATAGCGTCACTATTTGTAAAAGACATTGTGGTTTTTGTACAAATTAATTATGAAGCAATGAAATTGCATTTTATCATTTTGTAATTTGATTACTTGAATATATAAATGATAAAAGTCCTTATGATTAGTTCCAAATTATAAGATATGAGAGAGTATCAATCCATAAAGGTTTAATCATTAAATATCCATAGTCGTAGTATTATCGAGACTGGACATCGATAATGCGGAATAGACTAGTATCGCACTTGTGCGTATTATGGAAGCGTAACGGTATAGTTCTCATATATTTAAGTATTGGATACTTATGCAAGTGTGATAGGAGGTTGTGTTTACCGATGGTACGGAAACAGCTTCGCTCTGGATAGACCCCACGGAATCCCATTGGTAGTATGTCTATGTGTCTATGGGAATCCGCATCAGGGTAGGTGTATTTGGTCTTAACCTGAGACTTACATCGCTAGTACTTGCGACAATGAATACGCTTTGGTTTTGGTCGTCCAGGACTTTAACAGGTTCTGTGTACGCCTCTTCTGGGTTTATTGCGAATCGTAGTGTATTGGGTGTGATGTCAAGAAGAAAGTATCACTTCAGTCATATGGAGATGATGATCACGCAGGGATACAAAACTGGTACTCTAAATGGTTGCAACCATCGGGATAATATGACTTGGTCATGATTATCCGATTAAAGAGACTAGTTGCTTGTAATCCGATATATGCTTCGTATGGGGCAGACACTATTCCAGCCCCAGGCCTTGCATATGACATCTGATACTGGATCGCAATATGTAATACTACGTATACTACGCCTGATATAAATTATATATTCCATTAAGAATATTTCTGGAGAATTGGGTAGGCACGGTGCTTTGCTAGAAGCCAACCATGTCTTGTAAATTGGTAAAAACGTAGTACAAGGTACGTACGTGTTCGGATAGTCCGACGACCGGATTTACTGCCAACATATCCAGGGATCTCTTGGGTCGCTTCCCGAAGATTCACCGATGACGAATGATTCGAACTTAATTAATCTGGATTAATTACGGAGAGATTTTATCTAGGATAAAATACTATTTGAAGAGAGAACGATTAATTTGGAATTAATCTATAAAGTAATATATTCGATATATTAAACGAAATTAGATTTCGACGCGGAATTAAAATTAGATTTTAATTCGGGCTAACGAATTAATTTAGAATTAATTCGCTAGCGACGTGAATAGTAGTTTTGCTTGGCATTATTATTTAATTAAATTTGATTTAATTACGTCGTAACGAAAAATTCGTTAATTCGGAATTAACGAACCCGAGCCCGAAATGTGTTTGCGAGGCTACTCCGATTTTGAATCTAGTGTGGCCGCAAGTCACATCGCTCGTCACATCGCATGTCACTTTAGTGATGGATGTCAAGTCACCTTTTGGTGAATGACAACTAGTCACTATTCATGATGATGGTTGTTGAGGGCATTGAATGCCATTTTTGGCTCCAAAATTGGTTTTGCTTTTTGGAAAAGCTATTACCAAATTTTGGTAACACTTTTGCATTATTTGTTTTGGAAAACAAAATCAAACAAACAAAAATCTCTCTCTCTCCCAAATACTCACAAAACCGTGAGCCTCCATTGAAGAACAAGTGTAGGACACAGGAACTGGGCGACGCATGCTATTCTAGACTCAGGGCCTGCCTCACTTCCACCAGCAGAAAGGCCACGACACTGACATCTGCCCCCGCCTTAGACATGAAATCCAAAACCTCATTGACGCTCATAAAATACCCGACCTAGAGAAGGAACAACCAAACACATACAGAAACCCTCTACCCAACTACATGATCAACTCCGGTCTGCCAGAAAGTTTTGTCCTTCAAGCTCTTAACCACCCAATTTCTTACATGGGGATAGGAGATGGCAGTAATGAAGAACCATAGGCTGAGGAAGAAGACAATGTCGCAGAAAATGAAGATGTTTTCCCCGGTTTATTTGATTGCAAATCTACGTTTTAAGACATTGATTTTGTTCGAACCTCTTTCATGATAATAAAGATGTTCATTTTGTTTACATGTCTGAGCCCCTCCCTTTCAACCTGAACGACATGAGGATATTTGACAAAAGTATTCAACCCTGGTACCATGATATTCAACGGTATCTAGAACGCAGAGAACTCCCAGAAAAAGGAAGCAGAAAAGACAGAATGGCCTTTCAGAAATTGGGAAATG